>CM056171.1:10309411-10909411 GCA_029691765.1 Entomobrya proxima | reverse complement strand
AGCCGAATGGCTCAGAGTTTAGGGTTCCTGTCCTCACAGCAGTCAAGGTCACACAATTAGTCTGCTGTGTGGCATTTTCCATAAGAAAAAAGTGAAGAAGACTCCTGGAGCCCACCTCATCAACTCCCAATTTCCTTATCACTTTTTGGACGAAAGCGTCCTTTTTACTATTGTAACTGGCTGCAAAGCCAGCACTCTCTCTATGTAGACTCTCTTCGTTGCATTCATGGGCAACGGATCTCTGTAAATTTGCTAAAAAAGTTGTATAAATTTTCTCTCTGTGTTTTTTCGTAAGTCTTAACATTTCTGAAGTCCTTCCTGCATTGATTTTACAATCGGCAGCATAAAAGGCATTTTCGGTTAAGTAGAAGCCGTGGGGAAAAGGAGCAAAGCAGAGAAGGAGAGCAAAAGCAGCATAAAAAACTTTGGGGATTTTGGGGGATTATTAGTTTTTTGGGTTTTGGGGGGTATCCTGTGATCCGAACCTTCTGGAATTTTTCTGGGGCAAAGTTGGGGGCCCTACGCAGTCTAATATTGTGTCTAAACTCCACACTCTTGGTATATTAACGATATTCCGGGATGAACTTCTTGTCGTAGCTATACCAAATCCACAAACCCAATTACAAATGTTCATGTTGTATGCCTAGAAGCAATAATCTCTCAAATATAAATCCAAATGTGTGTATCAATAATTGCCCAAATTTCCACTTGCCCAGTGAAATATATGCTTCCGTTTCTATTTTCCTATCAGCTAACGCAATATTCAATCTTGGTTTCTTGGTCATTCATAACCAACAAATTGTCTAGGGGAAAACGAAATGAAAATGAAACATCTAAAAATTCGCCTCTAGGGTCAGTTTTTATGCAAGCTACCTACGTAGGCCGGTACAGAATAAAAAAAAACAAAATTCGTGTAAGTGACAAAAAATTTAAAAAATAAGAAAGACGGAAGCTTCACCTAAGTTTTCATTTTATGCAACACGCAAACGCGTTTCTAGTTTCTAGTCATTTTCAATATTTTAATAAATTGTACCATATAATAAAAAATTTAGTAAATAAATAAAGTGTTCCAGATGCTCCAGAACAATTGTTCTACCAAAACTTGAACGAAACTCTGAATTTCGTTCAGGCAAAATTGAAACAATTTACCAATGTTTCTCAATTTTACCTTAATAAAACATATGTGATAACTGCAGCAATCCCAAAAAGGCTATTCGTATCCAAGAGGTAACCTTGCAAACCGAACACCAAAACTATAAACACGAATTCCTCTTTTCGTGTGATACTCAATTTTATGGACTTTTAAAATGGATTTACGACAGTAAAATATGTGCAATATTCAAATTTCCGGTACATGCAGGCCTTTTAGTACACCAATGATTTTTAGGGAGTCACCATATGTCATCATTACCTTTATTTTTATTGACAGCTGTACATATGCCATAAAAACTTAACACGTATTTTCACAAGCCTTAACAAGTTATGGGGAATTTTATGTGACCATAACTTTAATTTTACTATAATTTTAGCCAATAACTTACACGGGAATTATTTGCTTTGAAAATTTTAGGTTGTCATCTCTACCATTACAATACAGACTGTCTTAGTTAAACCTCACTGGATAATTGACAAATTTGCTTGCAAACTTCGAATTGGCAATAAAACTGAGTAGTTTTTCAATTACTCAGCATTAAAAATTGACTAGTGGCTATATTACTTTTTCTCTTGTTTTTGTATTTTGAGATTGAACATTTCGTAAAACATCAAGCCTCGTAATCGTACGGTAAACTGCTGTCTATAAAATTAACAGGAGGAGCTGTCCGAGTCCACGCTCAAATTACCTTGGCTCCGGATCATTTTGACAAAAACGGGGAAGCAAAAGTTAGGTATGTAGTTAGCATTTCTACTTTGTTCTGGCAGGATGGGGATGAGCGTTTGGTGGGCTTGCTCGAAAAAGACTGCTACTGACTTTCACTACAGCAGCACAAATAGTTTTAACAGTGTGGCTAGCTTGCCCGTGTTTGAAGACAGTAGGAAAGCCTGTCTTTTAGATAGAGAGAAAATTTGATATCCGTTAAACGTCGTTTTTTGCTTTCGGGGTACAAATTTTTATTTTAATAAGTTTATTTCGAGTTAGTGGAAGCTACGCCACTACGCAGTCAAGCGGTTAGAAGGTTACCGTTGGAGCATTTCTGTGTATGCTTGTGTGACACATTCTTCCCATTACAGTTTTAAGTAAAAAAAACCTGCAGCAGCAACAAAAGGTAGCTTTCAAATAGAACAAGACTTAATTGAATACTTAAGTAGTTTGCAAAAGAACCTAAGAATTTGCTATCGGTTTTTGCATTTTGTCGCATTTCTCTGGAATTTTTATGGCGCAAGAATGACGTTAGGTTTAAATAACAACAACTCGGAAAGGCAAAATCCAGAACCGAAGATAAGAAAAGTTGAAAAAATGTATTTATCCTGTGGTAAGAAGGAAGGGTTAGCGCATTATGATAAAGTACAACTTGCTGCTCTGGTTACCTGAAAAGTCCTTACTTTTCTATGCTTGCAAAAAAAATTCAAAAGGCATTTATATCCGAAAAAACTCATAATAAACCAAAAAATTGGCCATTTCAAGTTAAATTTTCTGTGGGAAAGGCATAACCTCATTGACACATACTTATAATTACAAAATTGAATTACATGCTAATGGTTCACTAAAACACTGGATTTCTTGTCCTGTTATTAGAAGTAAAACTATGGTAATTTGACTAGGGAAAAATCATTTTGATTAGATTAACTTTCTATAAAAGCAAAGTTTTCACAGAGCTTTTTTATTAAAAAAGCTTATGACGTTAAACTCAAGGACAATTTTTTGATAAGTATCAGAAATTTTCAGAATACCACCATCGGACAAAGAAAACCGAAAGGAACGAGAAAATTCTTTCAGCCCACTAACAAGAACGGTAGGCAATTTTAAATCTACTAAATTATGCTGTTCTTGTGGTAGTATGAAAATGTTTACCGCTGTCCAGCTTATGCACCATTAAGCTAGCAACCACTAAACATGAGAGTAATGTGTAAGAAGTCCATAGTTTAAGGTGGTAAAAAAAGAAAGAACATACTTCCATTTTTACCCCAGAGCTCGTATCATATTCATAATGTTGATTACGGGTCACTAAAGTTTCGCGTAGTGTTTTGAAAAAAATTGTACCACAAAAAGTTTTATGAAAGAAAGCATCCTCTTAAAACAATATGTGCACAAATTGTAGAAGAGGCTGACATGTTTAAAAAACTGAGTCTGCTAAACCCAAAGATTACGAAGTTTTTTAAAAACCGTTGAATTCCACGGTATTATTCCTCTGTGCCTTTTCTTAATTTTAACGAAACTTTTTTGCATTTTTATGTACCAGAGTAATTGTTGCTGGCGTGCATATTTCATAGGCTACAGATAACATTACAAACATTAAGCAGGTAGGATTACATTATAAAAATGTTTATTACAACCTAAGAGAAAGTCAAAAGCTCTTTTGGCAAAGGGATAACGCCGCTGTGTAAATATGAAAACAAAACTTAGATTTAAATTGGGCAGATGCATTGATTTCCAGTGGTTTCGATTATATTGTACCAAAAGTTTAATTTGTTTTTAGAATACGTAGTTAAAATATTTGGGTCTTTTTTTAAATTGCGTAAACTACTTCTATATGTCCAATTTTTGGATTAAACAAAGTTTTGATAAATATAAATTGTGCATTTTTAAATTGGTTTTTCCTAATACTTTAAGTATAAAAAAGTGTAACTTTTTCATTTTTTATGGTCCACACATTACGACGTTTTGTCCATTTTATCTTTTAAGCACTTTTTAACCATACAACGCACGCACGCATGTGTCTTACTCGCACGCACGAATTTATCTCTCGCTTTCCATTTCTACACCTATGGGATATACTAAAATGCAATAAGCTAAACTCTAAATTTTAAAGGATCGCTCGCTTACTACAGCTTTCACTCGTCTTTGTCTTTTCCCAATGGCATTCAAAGAAAAAGTGACGCGAAGTCTTCAACTCAGCCAAAGAAAAACTGCTGAGGTAAGTGATATGTCTTATTCCAGGTATGAAATCTACACAAACTTATTTTTCAAGCGTAGAAGGGTTGTTTCTAATCCTTTGGGAAACGCAACTTTTGCTGCCGTTTTTATGTACACGCTTTGGCAGGGGGAAGAGTTTCCATCCCTGAAAGTACTTCGTTCAAGCTTACAAGTCACTTTTTAAACCGTGGCATTGACGTCATCAAACCTAAAAAACGTTATGCTGGGTTATTTAAATTTTGTGGCCTTACAAATTCAAATTTGTGTAAAGTAGCGTTATGGCTTTAAAGTATTTCTAAAATTTAATGTCAATTTTGGAATTGAATTATATTTCGCGTCACTTCCTGACACGGTTAAGCGACGAAGCATCTAACATTGCTTTTATTCACTTAAGTTATTTCCACTGCATATTTCATAATTTTGCAATAGCAAATAGCCATATCGGCTTTCTGTGTAAATCTATAGGTGGTTCACCGTGAAAAAGTCACGCATTTTAGAGTTAAGCCATTCAACAAAATCAGTTGATGTTATATTGCATTTGTTGCAATATATGATTGGTTTGAATGAACAAATGGTAAGGAATAATAAATGGATATAATTAGGATGATTCTGTAGTTTGAATTGATACAATGAAGGTACAAAGGTCAAAAAACAATCTGCAGTAGAAATTGTACGCAAAACCAAATGTTAATTGAAAGCGGCATCACGTTGTGACAACTTCTCTTCAAATATTCGCACGGTAGTTCTAGTAGTAAAGTAAGCAGCTAAGCATAATAATTCTGCCAGCTACACATTTTATTGAATTTTATTTCAATTATATATTTTTATAGCCAGGAATAAACTTCCACGGAAAGTTTTTTGTGAATGTACATACATGTAATGTAGAAATCCTAAGGGAAGCTTGACTTTCTCCGTATTTGCAGGGACTCTGTCATTTACCGAAAAAGCGGTTTCAAAAACTTTCCCATCAAACATTTTTGTCGGATGCGGAACTGAAATACCCTGAACCATGTAAGGAAAAAATGACAAATACTTCTCTCTGAATTATACTGGTCAGCAGCAAAAAATATATTCAAGTTTAAGAGTAGAGCTGTAAACGTGTACACGATTTGACCCTTGTTTATTTCGTGTCGTGTACAACCCAACACGATATGATTTTTCCGTGTTCGTTTCGTGTACGACCTAAACGTGTTGTGTTCGTTTCGTGTTTACCAGAACACGAAGAAAAACGTGTACAAATCGTGTACACTATTAATTAGAACGGAATGGTGCTCATTGCGATTAGGTTTGGAATAGGTGATTGATTATGCTATTTTAATTAAAATTTTAATATTTTTCACACAAAAAGGTTTTTTATCGACTAAACAAATAAGAGGCATCACCGTTTTTGACAAGTAATCTAGTCTTATTTAACTTAAGATAAGCCAAGTGCCAGTTGAATTCAATACAATTCACGATCCAACCCAGATTAGTTAATAAAACCACGGTTTTCTTTGTGCATTCGGAGAGTCGCGTAAGCGTTTAGCACGAACAAAATTTGTTCAGTACACGCGTGTTCTAAAGCGTGTTCATTTCGTGTTTTGGTCTTCCGTGTACAAAACGTTTCGTGTACTGGTAAATTCGTGTCGTGTTTTCTCCAACACGATGTGCACACGACACGGTTTTCAACCGTGTACACGCGTGTACGTGTACACGTTTACTGCTCTATTTAAGAGAGAGAAATCTGAAGCATCCTTCAAATAGTCTTGACTTTTATTAAGAGCGGTAGACTGAGTAGCTGATGAGTATCTCGTTTTCATAGGAATTCAGCAAATCAGCAAGCACATTTTCTGAATTTTTTGAGTGCCACCCAAAAAGTATTTGATTGACTACCTTTTGTTCTGATTCATCATTTTTTATTCTGGTTGATGAGTGAACATTTGTGGCTATTTTAGGGATATGAGGATTTTATTATTTTGCAAATGTAAATGGATGAATTATTAACCACTTAATAACTTCAGATTTGTAACGATGAACGGATATGTCACGAAATGTAAATTAAAGTGTAAATTTTATGGTTTTATGAGAAAATATACGATGTGGATATTTTTTGCGTAACTTTGGTTCCGATAGTTGAACAATAGGTTTTAATAAACTTCAGTTCAACCCTAGATCGCTGGTAAGTGTTTGTGTATTTGACTTTAGTTGATATTAAATGCTAAACCACTCGTAAATTTAAAAACCCAGAAAAATAAATCAACAAAAATCCTGATAAAATAAAACGCCAAAAGTTTGAAGCCGTTTCACTTATTTGGTTCTCCCGACATTGTAATTATAGTATACAGGTTGTGTGTTCCTACATGTCTGATGTATTATGAGTTGCTGTGATGTATATTTTGAACAGGTACAGGAAACATAATCGACATGAGTTTTAAGCTCTCTTATTTATTTTATTTTAATATAGCACTTTTATTGTAATATTTGCTTTTATTAAAGTTTGCGGAGAAAATTCAGGCAATTTAAACTTTACTTGCAAAGGTGAGGAGCCTCTGATATATCAGAGGCTCATCAAGTTCTACTTTTTCTTTAACTTTTCCCCGCGTGGTATTGACTTCTCCAATTTTGGATTTTGCTTTCTTTTGTTTTTACACATCAAAATGTTTACATGTTGCTGTAATCTATTTAATTCAGCACAGTCTATAAAACGTATGTCATGTACTGTTCCATATTTTACTTGCCACATATGTCCCAAAAGCCATTTGTTATCACCTGAGAAAAAATCCCTCCACAGTATTTTCACTTTCACAGAGCCGCTTGCTTCTGGACTCTCAATGTCTGTTTTAAAAGCAACAGGCAACTATGCAAGAAGAATAAACAAATACGTGCGTTTTGCCGTTTTTATCTACTTTGCGTTTTGCAAAGGGAAATTTTAACAAAAGCACTGAAAACATCCCATGTTTCGCTTGCTTGCCCAGGATTACACTTCAACTGGATTTGTCTTTCTGACACAATAAATTCTGGCACTGAGAAACACAGTGAAGGCAACATCTTTGTTTCCCACGAATCCGTATCTAGATGCGAGTACGCGGTGGGACGTGAAATAATTTGGTAGAATGGGGAGTTTGTTTTTCATGTAGAAAAAATGAAGTAAAATGCAAATAAATTGAGATTTTTAACGTTTCGAAAGTAGTATATTGACAAAGTAAATACACAGCCTAATAATTAGCGATGACTACTAACTGCTAACTTCAAAGAATTCGTATATAATCTGAATAACCTTGATTTGCTGCTGCCTATATAATTTTTATAAATGGCATTCATTTTAATCATACCGCAACTGAGAAAACCGAAGTCCTTTTTTGAAATGCTGACTTGCATTTTATTATTACTAATAACACCAAAAAGTAGCATGACAACCGCTAAAATAGAAAATCCTCTAAAAATATGCTGCAGCATACAAAAATGTTTATTGCAAAATATATATTACCTATCTATATTTGATCAAGCGATGCCAAATGTGGCTGTCAGTCTGGTAAAAGGTATCACCGAAGCCAGAAACCTGGTTGCGTCAATCAAGGAGCTCCAATATTTACAATTCTGCTCAAGTATTCATTCAACTCTATTCTCAATTTCATTTCCAAAAGGTGATTCTATATGTGACACCTGAATTATGACGGTTTTCTCCTCTGCTGCTTTCTGGCACTATACTCACTCCACTATATGCACTATCAGCAACTTTTTTCTTTTTTTGCTCTGATGTTTGATGGTCCACGCCTTGTCACTTAACAAGGCACATTCTCACCAACCCAACCAGGGTTCCTTCTTTAGTCGAATTTCTTTCTTTAAGCTTATTTCGACAACAAAACAATTTTTCCCAGAGGAAAACGAAGAAAGCAGGTAATAACAATGGCAATGCATTCTAAGAAAAATATTGTTCAAGTTTTCTCCTGTTTCATACAAGCTTTCTTTAAGTAGCTGTATTGTCATAGCAAGAACAAGAAAATGGTAATGCTGAGCACAAAATAGGTACTGTTTTTGTCTAGGTTGTTGTTCCTCCATAAATTCAACCATGCTTTGTGTTCTTCTGTTTTGGTTTACATTTTCCTGTAGAAATAAAAAAAGAAGAAAGAAAGAAAAAATAAAGAAGAAATCTGTAGCAGATTTATGCACCTTAAGACAGAGTATAAAAGTTACGTCGCCAAAGCAATACAACTTTTATACAAAATTTTTTAATGTCAAAATTAAATCAAATAAATATTTTCCTTTAAACAAATGGTTTAACCTGCATTACGATTTGTTTCTTTCCTTTTTCTACGTTGTATAATATAAGAGAGAGCAATAAATTTAACGCGTGAATGCTTCAACGCTTTAAAAAATCCACGCCCGCGAAACCTTATTAATAATTTTCAAACAATTTGTTTGTTATGTTGACTGTTTACCATTAACACTTGTAAATGTAAATGTGAACTCGCAAAGCTTTTATTTTCAATTTTTTTATCTTTACAATTCAACACAGTAAATTTTATCGGTTTACTAGGTTACTAATGCTCCTAGGTTTTTACTAAAACCAGGCATACTTATTTATTTCTGAAAAAATATCTGGATGACTGAATGCAGTACGTGACAAACATATCCATTTTCGTGAGCACCCTGCAAGCCAAGCCTTCTAATAGACATCGGCTTTTCTATATTTCAGCTCAAATGTACAATTACATAGCTCTTGACAATGTAATCCAATATTTCCTTGTTGCGTTTGGTGTTGTTGCTTCTACTCCTGGAGTGCAATAACGATTTGAAAGAAAAACATCTACTCCTTTTCTGCAGGTTCTTTGCTTTTTTTTTGCTTTCACTGCTGCCACTTCACTTTCGGCGCATCTTTTTTTTCTGAATAAGAATATAGTCAACTTCATACATTTTGTTGTCTTCTTTCAGTCTGGGGGAAGAAAGGACACAATTTGTATAAGTAGTAGTGATAAAATGTAGCCATATGAAAGAGAGCCACAATCCATACCACAATGTAGCCTCATATATGTGAATCATATTCCACGTTGGCATGTTACCAGAGAAAATGAAACCACCAATATACGTGAAGTGGTGTCATGACGATCATCATATTATCATTATTTGTGTCAACATCACAGGAATGATGAAAATATTGCGTGCTTCAGCAAATTCGGAATAGGGAGTTGGGCTTCGGCTCCAAAATGATTTCACTCGAAATAAGATTGCATAATGCAGAACAAAAATATATGACTTTACGTTAGAGAAAAAATTAATAATTCTAGAAGCAAATTTGAGTATAAGCATATTGTCAAGCTTGTGAGCTTACTTAGAAAGAACTAAGAAATACAATAACAATCCTGCTCCAGCAAAATCTGTTTGCATATAAATTCACGGTTTATTATTTTTTCAAACAAGTGGCGTCAAAGTTGGTTAAGTTTTTGTTTTGTTTAATCATTAGACCAACTTACACCAATACCATTACAATTTTAATTGCAACTTCAAATACAATATTGCCGTCTTTAATATGTGTGTAGGTTTTCTAGAATAGAGTCCAAACCTTAAAAATACACAAATTCTTACTAAAATATATGAATGGTTGTGGTAATGACTCCACAACCCCCTAAGAAGGAGAAAACCCTTTTACTTTAATGGAAAAGGAAAATATAATACTGTCTTGATTGTTCCTTTTCACATTACGATTGACATCGACATACTGATTTTCCACCCTGACATGTTTTTATCTGTGAAAAAGTTAAAACGTCAAGGTGTCGGAATGTCAGTTTGAAACCATATTAGTTCCACTTGCTGATCCCTGGTAAAATCCAAACCAGAATATAAGACTAAGAAGTATTTCGTTGATATTACTGGGTGTGCAGTGTCAAGAGGCAAACGTCTTGAGATTTGCTTGATTTGAGGCACTATTAATTATGCAACAAATAAACCAGATCGGTTTTCCAAACAATACGGAAGTTTCTCTGAAAACAATAAAAAGTTAGCACACATTAAATTAAGACAGTAGTACTTTCTTTCACACGTCTTTATCCATTAGTTACATTCAGCAAATTAGTGGGTTAACAAATTTAGTAAACATGAAACTTGCATTAGTTTTGGCCAACTGTTGTTTTTCTAGATACAATATTTTAAGTGGCAAGTAAAAACTGCAGAAGTTGAAATCCATTAAAACAAAAGAAACCTGTTACGCCAGTGAAGATAAGAAACCAGATGCCATTCAAGTTGAGTGACAAGTTGACGTATGTTTTGTTGGGTGTAGGACCGGGTTCATTTCCGCCGTTTACACTAGGGTAGTTCTCCCTATCCAGTTCACATAGCGGACAGTTTTCCCACGTTTAGAGTTGTCCCACTTCTTTATTTTTAGAGAAATTGTCCCACAGACAATTTTCACACCCCAAATTTTCACACTTGGTAAAACGCTTGCATTTTCTCAGTTCAGATCAATTCCTCCGCGTACGAAACGATACTCCTTCATGGCGTACACATTTATGCATAGCGTTTCTTTGACGAACAGTACACGAATTACAACGTTCAGTTACACAAACATACACGTTATAGCGATCAGTTTTCAGTAAGCGATTCACAAAATTTGAGTTTGACGTTTTTGTTGTATTAAGATTGATAAAACGGGATTTTTATAATTAATGTTGGAATTTCATAGAGGAATACGACTTGGGTTTCGGTTCTAAAACGAGGTTTTAAAAATTTGCTTTGGTTTAGGTTGCACCAATTTTCGACTACGTTCGCCGAATTTTGTACGCTAATGTGACAGCATGTAATGATTTAGACGCTAGTGTAAATGTACGTTGTAATTAGTATGCAGGGATATCGTGCTTGCACGATGTATTGACTTAACCGAAAGAACACTTTTGTGTCTTGACGGGGATGAAAAGATTTGGGGATGAGTTGACGTGGATGAATTGATTGGGATGAGTTGATTTGGGAATGAAATGATCAGGGAATAAGTTGATAGGGATAAATTGATTGGGATGAATTAATGAGGATGAGTTGATTGGAATGAATTGATGGGGATACGTTGATTGGGATAAAAGTGACAGTCACCCGACCACGTCTACTAGCAGCAATCTTCCTTCTTTGGTCAACATTCAAAAGCCTCGTAACTTTAATTTCAAGAAAGGACACCGGAAGCGTAAGAAGGAGTTCCAGAAATAAAACATAACTTTCTTTGTAAATTTGAAAACATAGCACGTATTCAATAAATGACGTTAATTGTAAATGGAATTTGTGTACTACTTTGCATTTTACTAAGTGTGAAAATTTGAGGTGTGAAAATTGTCTGTGGGACAAATTCGCTAAAAATTTTAAAATGGGTCAACCGTCCGCGTGTGAAAATTGTCCGCTATGTGAACTGGATAGGGAAAATTACCCTAGTGTAAACGGCGGAAATGAACGGGGTCCGTCACCCGTTTTGTTAATGCTTAAATTACTAAGGGTGGGGCGCCTAAATTGAATCACCTTTGCAAACTGGAGGGTAAATAACAGAAATGGTAGTGTCTTTTGTAAGAACTGTTTATTAATAATGTTAAGCAAACCCTTTTCTTCATTTGTGTCAAGTTTCATTGGATTTTGCCAAACCACTTTTCAACAAATTGAATATTAAGGAAGGCATGTTGAATTTTTTGAGTTACAAAACTTTTTTTTACAAAAACTGCCCTACAAAACCAAATTAATACACCAGCAAACTGCAAGCAGCCCTTAAATGTGTAAAAATTCCCAGTGAACAATACCCATGCAATTTTTTTCATTTGCCGACATCTAGAAATTTGTTATTGATATATTTCAGAAAATTGAAGCGTCCATTTGGAAACGGTTTTTGACCAGTATAGTAAACGCTGACGTGTATTTTTTTAGAAAATTGACAAAACGTAGTAAAGGGGGCACCAAATTTATGATAAAGAGTTAGGCTATCATGCTAGATTGCCAGATTAACCTAGAAGCTTCTAGTTTATGGAATACGGGCTTCGAAAGTTGATTCATCTGGAGGGCCCCACCCTCTGTAATGCAAGACTGCAGCAAGAAAATCTAGTTGCAAAAAATCTAGAAAACATTTTCAATCTTCAAGAGAGAAAAATCTGAAGTATACAATTACATAATTTCTGATCATGCTATCCAATAATGCAATCATATTTTGCTGCTTGTTAAAACCACTCAAGCAACCTAACAAAATATATATACAAAACAAGATTTTCTCATTTCTTATCCCCTTCTTTTCATCTTAAGCTTTCACCTCCACTTCACTTTCCCTTCATCTTGTGTTTTTCTTTTGTTCCAGGTTTAGCCAGAGAGAAGAGAGCAGGTTCATGAATTCCATTTTGTATCCAAGTGTATCCAGTACAAAGTCGATGATACTTGAAAGAGTGTTTTAGTAATGGTAATAATCAAGTCAAACGTATGCCACGATTACACTCCCCTCGCTTCTCCTTTTATTCTTCTGGTTGTGGTTGCTACGTTTTTGTAGTTTGGTAGCGTCTACATTTAAAGCAGAAAGAAGAAAATGTGTCAGGATAGCATTTTGACGATACAGTAATATATTTTGTACAGAATGACAGAGGAAACCCTAATAATATTATAAAAGGTTTCAAGTGCACATTATATGTTGCCGGCATTACTTTGCTCTTTTATGACAACCCCTGACGACGTCATGGAAAAATGCAGCGATATCTAGCAATACTTTGAAAATAGATATGACGCTTAGTTGACACTTTTAGACTATTGCAAAAGTTCGATGCTGGATACGTAAAATTTTACAATTTTAGAATTAGAAGTAAACGAAGATAATTTTGTGGGAAGTTTTGGGTCATGTTAAGCAATTTTGTGTGAATTGGCCTAAAGCCAAACTTTGATTCAAGAACTCAACCATTTGTTTGCATTTCTAGTTTAATGATTTATGCAGTTGTCTGATTTGAATATTCACAATAAACGCGTATCTCAAATCAAACCTTAAAATTAAGCAACTTTGGCCAAACGCCACTACAGAAATTTCTCTTGACTGTCCATACGTATGTCCATTTATCAAAAAGTTTTTGATCTCTAGAGAGTCCTCCACATAAACAGTTATCTTAACTTTCTGACTTAAAGAGAAACCATGTGCGCGCGCGTTAAAGCTCAGCAGGTAGTCAAGTCCTTTTTGCGCAGTAATGAATACGGGACCACCCGCACGATTTTCATTAAAGGAGACAACAAGCTTTCACTTTCTCCTTCCCTGAAAACTTTTAGCTTTACTAAAAACTATAATACTTTTATTGTGAAAGCCGCTTCAGAAGCATTCAAAACTTTAAGGCATTTTGACTGGAATTTCTAATGAACTTACAAAGTACTTAAGCGTTCCATTCCATTTTTTCACTAGTCCGCTTCAGCCAGAGGTACAATGTACAATAAACTTATTTCTACCTTAATGGGTTGGATGCGGCCGCCCTTTTAGAGTAGCGGCTGAACATGAGTTATGCATCAAAAATTAATTAAGTCCAATAGAGTAGCTGCAGCATGACAGTTGGTTTAATAAAGTTAGCCCAGGAAGTAGTCGAGTTCACGAGAACGATGGGTAAAAAAGCAACAGGGTTTCCGCTTTGTTGGCTGGAGTAAAATGTGATAAAATGATGGGTAGAACTATGTTGAGCTTATTTATTGGTGTACGCGAAAAATCGTATAAAATGGATTTTTGTATAAGCTGTTCACTGTTTAAAAAATGGTGTGTTTGGTTCGTTTTCATTTACTTCTGGCCGGCAATATGTTTAAACTATCTAATGTTTACCTAAATACCAAATGCATAACTAAATAAACTAAACAGCAGACCTACAAGACAAAAATCAGCTTTGTAGTGAAACAGCTAAACCAACTAATTTTATTTATTAAATAGTTGTGCAAAGTGTTAAACCGTTAATACAAAATATTTTAAACTGTTACGAAAATATTTGTCATAATTTTTAAAACCTGAGACACATATAATTTTATGTTAAATACACAATTTTTCTTTAGAGATTGGTTCCTCCAGTAAGTAAATGGGGTTGAAAGTTAGTTCCAATAATTGCTTTGCTTACTGAACTCATTGGACTTATCGCCTCTCATCTTTTCTCTGAGCAATCTGAGAAAGTCTTTCTCGTCCCATTTCTTTCTACCTGCCAGTTTAAATTAGAGTGAGTACCTAAACCGTGCGGCTTTATTGCGCGCGATTAATAAAAAAGTCGAGGTATCATACCACAAACTAATAACCAAATGAGCTAAAACATTGCACTGTCTTGGTCTTTGATTTGAGAAAATTTGCTTTTTTCTTTGTAAAAAATGGCCGAGCAAAGAATTGAAACTGGTTCTGAGGAAAATTAACTTAATGCAGTATTTTTTGTCATGCAACATTACGTGGTGGAGCGTTTAAGTAACTTCCGCTGTAGCAAGAGGAAAATTTCATACCACATCAGTACATCACTTACATTCGAAAATTATAGATAAGCAAATTGCTTCAATTCCACGTCTGTAAAGTACAAGTTAATGCCTGAAGCCTTTTCAAGCCTGCAGATTAAATCTTACATTTTACATACTAGAAAGTTTGGTTTGAAAACCTTAAGGTGCATTTATAAACCAAGGGATATTTTTTCAATTTGCCATAACTTTTACAAGAATAATTCAATCGTAGCGGTTCATATATATTCTTGTAGCGCACTTTGCCTTTGTCATACCCAAGAATATTCATGAATATCATAAACTTTATTTGAAGACTACAGCAATATTTCAAAAATGTGTATTTTTAAGGTGTCAAAAAACCAAGGGATATTTTATTTTCCCGCAACATAACTTTCGTTTTTTGAGTAATGCAACATACAATTATGGCTTATTAGGTTACAATAGGCTTATTTAGGTAAATAGTAAACATGTTGAACAAATTTAAGGCCTTTAGATCGCTTTTTAAATCTATCATCTGTTTTCAAAGGATATAACCTTACATAATCTCAAATTGTGTGCCATGATTGTTGTTAAAATTACCTTACTTTATCGAATAAATTATAAAAAGCATATTTAGATTTTATCTGACATTTTTTGAAGTTCTGTGACAGTTGGTTTCTCCAATTTCTGAAATCACGAATAACATTTTATAATTTCAGCTTAGATATGATGTTGCGATTTATATAATTTTCAGAGAAATTATTAAAACATGATATTTATATCTTGCTAAAATTATGAAATATGCGTAGTTATGTGTCAGTATGTCCTTTTAGTGCAATAAATGTTCATTGAGTCCCCTTAGGGTTCATCAGCATTGTGGTCTTTAATTGCGCGACACAAGGTCATGTTAGGGTACAAGACAATTTTTTACTATTTCGGTGTTTTGGGGTTACTTTTCTACCAAATGTGGTCCACGGCATTCTCCTGGTTATTTTTGACAGGTTTTGCGGCTAGCTATTCAGTTACGTTTATTTCAAACTGGCTCTTTTTATTGCAGCATGTAGAACAGACATATCTACTAAAATACACTTGAGCAAACCAGCTTAATTTCAGGGTGTGTCGTTACACCAACTGCATTAAATTGATGCACTAAGTCAGTAATTCAATGTATTTTGCCAAAATACTTTTAAATAATACGTAGAGGCAATCTGCAACATCAATATTTTAATAAAGCAGTGTTACAGGTAATAGAGTGCGAACAAGGGATCAAAACTATACCACACCAATTGACATAGCGTTTCATATAACATGATTTAAGGTAATACTAAGCGTTAAAATATATGTGTTTTGCATATTAAATCAAGCTATATGATTATAACCCATTATATTATCAAAATATGTCATTCAAAGAATAGAGGCTTCCCTATAACGACAAAGTAGCCTAGAAACCGAACTGAAAATTAGACTCATGTTCAAAATGTTCAATTTTCAGTTAAATAAGCCTATCCTATCCTAATAAGCCATAATTGTATGTTGCATTACTGAAAAAACGAAAGTTATGTTGCGGGAAAATAAAATATCCCTTGGTTTTTGGACACCTTAAAAATATACATTTTCGAAAAACGGCTGTAGTCTTCAAATAAAGTTTATGATATTCATGAATATTCTTGCGTATGACAAGGGCAAAGTGCGCTACAAGAATATATATGATCCGCTACGATTGGATTACTTTTATAAAAGTTATGGCAAATTGAAAAAATATCCCTTGGTTTATAAATGCACCTTATAGGAAAATAACATTTTTACAGTTGTTTGATGGGCAGGTATATTTTGTTTTTGCTAGGATTCTCAGGTTTAATTTGTTTGACTCATTTATTAAAGACATCTAATCTAAATACCAAATTCAAAAATAAATGTTTAAATTTATTTTGTAATGCTAGGATACTTTATGTTGTACTGTACCAGCACAGCAGTTAGCATACAAATCACAATTCTTTTCACGTTTTTAATATTGATTTTAAATTACACTGGTATTCGTTTTGTGATGAAACGAGTTTTTCTAGAACATCTGCTTCCTTTTGATGTCTTGGGATAATATGGGTGAATCAATTGACAATAGTCAGCATGATGAAAGGTTATGAGCTCATATAATGTCCTCGGGAGACTACGTGGCTTCCAAAGAGAAAGTGAAAATAAATTCGTGGCCCAGGGCAATATGATTATCAAAAGGGCAATTTTTCATGAAAATGGGAAATTCATAGCCACTTTAAGAAGGATATCGATGTCACAATGATGTTTCACCCCAAAGCTAAAAATTATTTTGACGGTGTATGTGTTCGGCATATATTTATGGGGTAATTTTATCCCCGTACAAACATTTTGGTTCTGAAACACGTTTATTTCTAAAGCCAACATGAAAATTATACAATGGAACTATAAAAGCTGAAACAGCTAAAAATTTAAAGCTCGCTAATGAATGTACTTGGTACACATTTTGCTTCCTATTGTGAATTGTGGCCTCATAAAACAGAAGGTATTCACTTTTATTCTAAAACACAAAAAGGTTGAATAGGAGTTTTCACTCAACTGGTCGTAAGAAACCTCGTTTGTGTGAGCAACTTGTGTGGAACAGAACCAGTGGTCATTTTACACCCAACCTTACAAGAAATGTTGCCAGGCAATTTACAAATGTCGTATGACTCTCTAGAGACTAATGTTTTGTCTTGAGAACATTATTCATTGTAATGTTAACATTTAAGTATATATTTGACAATGGTGAGTATTTGCTTTGGTCAATCTGACTGTTGGAAAAAACCTGAAGTGTTTGCTTTCTCGGATGCTTGAACCGGTGAACATACATATATTGTACTTAGCAAGCAAGACAATGCACCAATAAATATTGTATAGGTTAACGGTGCTAAGTTGTATCAAAGGAACACACTTGACTTAAAAACGTAAGCTGTTTCAATACGCTTTATGTTTTATATTTATATGCACGTACTTCACTTTTTCAGAAAAGTGGGGTTTTTGATGATGCCCCATCCTCCTTTCTTTCTTCAGAATCTAACTTCATTTTACGTTTGCACATCAATTTAGAACAGAAAACGAAGAAAGAGAGAAATAGCTAAAGTTAATGTTTATCATAAAAAGAAAGATAGGTAACGATAACAGCAAAAAAGAGTAAAAGGACACTCAGATCTAAAGAAGAGATAACTTTTAATGGAGACACAACATCTTTCTATGGGCTAGTTCAAAGTAGCAAAATCACTGACGCAATCACTGCAACTGATCCTATCACCATTTCGTTTAACGTGAAAGGAAATAGAAAACATTGTTATTGTAGATAGGATTATAAAGCATTAAAGGTGCTCATATTGCTGGGTTATCCAGTTTACAAACTTGGAGATTTTGAGTTGTAAAGAAGTTTACAGTCTCAGATTATTCGGATCAGAAAATTATCTCAGAAGAGTCTCATATCTTCCAACAGTTATAGCATTGGATTTTTTCTAAAATTGTCAAACGGCGAATTTGCTCTTCAAATAACTGGAGAACTGATGCAAAGCGTAAATGTAAATGCAAATCGTTGTATTACCGATTTTTAAAAAATGTCTCACTTATTTTGAAGTCTTCTGTTTTACCTTAGATTCTTTAATTCCAGTCTTCCAAATTTTAAGTTTCTCTTTTTTTCACCATACTCAAAATTCCCCAAACCCTCCCGTGCTACTTCTTTTCTTCTTTTCTACACACAAACTCACTTCACATTCACCATCTTACATATTTTCTAATGACGTCTCTACCTTTTAACAGACATTGAACCAAAATCCCATATTCTACCACACTTCCACCACTACCTGCTTTGTATAATTTATATACCTACTTAAGGTTATCATCCCATCAATTTTCTCTCTGGTTTCTACCAACGTTTTTCCCCCAAGTACATATTCCTTTTTTTCCTTTTGTATTCCGTTCTCTTATCCAAACCCTACTGCTTACTAGTTTCCCCTTACAACTTTTCTCGCCTCGCTGCTTTTTCTAGTCGATTTTTTTCTGCGGATGCTTGCACTCGTAGCCGTTTCGTACTCTGTACATTTCTTGTATTTTGCTGTAAAGCCACCCTAAATAAACCATAATACAAATATACCCTTTTCGCATAATACTCACCTTCTATTCTCATTTTTTCTCCATTAAAGAATTAAAATAGATGCTTCAATAAGTTATTTCAAAATCAAATAAAAATACAGCTGTAGTCCAACATTGCGTTAGCATTTATTCCAAGAGGCTACCAGACCCTCAAAAGAAATTTTACTTCCAGCGGTATACGTTTTCTTTGATCGTGATGATAATTTCCGGACTTTAAACAAAACGGATGAAACCTTCAATATAATCTGCTAATAATCGGTGTAGTAAGCCTAACATAGAAATCCTAATGTCGGCGAACCTAATCAAGCCAACTAATTCATCATATTCTTCAAACACATTTTGTGCGTGTTAGATTCCACGGGATGATTTTAACGGCGATTTATTTTGTATATAAAATATAAAGCCATCAAATGATTTTCACTGAATTTACAAACCCATTCAATTGTTGGTTGTCAAACAGCTCTATTCCAGAGCACTGTTGAAAATACAGCATGGAGCTTTTAGCGGCGTTTTGGTTTCCAGGTTTCTAAAGTTTTTTTTTTCTGCGGCCTTGTCCATCTGTCCAGCGGTGTCCCCAAAAAGTTTGTTGAGTTTGAGCAAAAAACACGAGAGTTGTTTGGTTTATCAGTTGTCACCATAATAAATGGATGGACTGATGTGGGGAAATGGACTTGTAAAAACCTTGTGATGGTGTATAAATGCATGTGTATAAACAACAAAAGAAACCGTTTGAAGTGGTGTTAAAACAGGAATATATGTAAGTAGTGGACACGAAGAAACCCAACCAACAAAATTAAAAGAGAGAAGAACGCTCTGTATTATTTTTGGTGAGTGATGAATGAGATAAAAAAGGAGAAAATGGACTTGATAGAGTAGTGAGCAGTGGCAAGTGTAGCAAAAAAGTGCCAAACTGACAGCGACAAAGACAGCATTGAGTGAAAAATTGAAGAAGACTGCTTATGTTTTTCTGGTTTGGTTGGGAAAAGAACTACAGGGAAGTACAGGGGAAAATATGTGATGCATTGGTTGTCTATAGGGAAGAGCACTTTTACTGTGTACAATTGGTTGAGGGCAAGGTCATAAATTGGAAATGGATTAACATTTTTTGATTCAGAGGAAACTAGTAAAGGTTATACTTTAGACTAAGAGTGGTATATTTATTTTTAATGTTGAAAAATGGTTATAATTTCACGTTCCATTTCATTTTTGTAATCAACTTTTTATACACGTGTTTCTGTTAAAAGTCATTTGCTTTAATTCTATAGAAACAAGTGCTGATTTAGGTTTTAATGAAAGGTCTAATGAAGGTATATGGTACGCGTGTGCTCTACAAAAATGTTAAATGAAAATAATGCAGCTTTTTTGACACTTTGCTTGTTACATCAAGACAAAATTAACGAAATGAAAATGAGTTGCATTAAAAGCACCATACATTTTACACAAAGTGCATCAGCCGAAAAATGGAAACAAAGGTTTTTATACGTTTTCCCCTTCAACAAAATCATGCATTCTGTTAGGTAGGGGAGCTACTGCGTTGAATACGTTTTTGGGGAAATGTGGAACAACATCGAATAGAATTTTCTTTCCCGTTTTTCTCTGTGTAGTGAAAGCACTATATTTCGGGTTGGTGTAATAAAGGAAAGCCTGCTTTGCTCCAGATATTCTAAAGCAATGTGTGGGGTGGTCTGAAGCTTTACTTTTCTCTGTTTTTAAGATCGCTGGTACGTGTTTTCCAGCTCGAGTCGAGTAGTATAAGTGGAGCAGGTTGGTAGTTGGGGCTTTTCAGTGTAAGTCTGTAGTTCGTTGAGTGAACATTGCGAAAAAAGTCTAAAGATAAACTACCCTACACGGGTGGTTTTCCTATGAAGATTCAGTGAAAGTGAAGAGAATGTTTTTTATTCTCTTGAAAGCAAAATTCTACAATAAATAAAACTCCTCCTAAAATTATTTTAATGCTTGGAAGCTACAAATTTCAAAAAAGATTGGAGGAAATTGAAAAACGGCGTTTTTCTAAGACAAAATATTGAACCGTAATATGTGTGGGTAATTTGAGATTTGGAACTGTATTTCGTTTCCCGTTTCACAGATTGTTCCTTAAAAAAAGATTTTCAACTTCTTCACTTCACTTACAAAATTTTCTCCTTTTGGTTGTGGTTACTACAGTACAGTTTCTAGTTCACCAATTTCTTCACTGATCTTCCTTCAATTTCCCTGTTTTGCTTCCAAGATTTTACCCAAGAAAATCTGTGAATTTTTGTGTGAAAATTTGTGTGCGCATTAAAGGCTGATGCGCTTGGGGTGTGCTTTGTGTGATCCCTATCTTTTTCCTTTCACAACATTGCAGTTGCTTCTGTACTTTAGGTTTCATTTTTAAATTTATGTGCAAACTGTGAAATTAAATTAGACGCGTACAATAGCAGCAAGAAAATCTTGCCCTAGTATCTGAAGAAGCTACGGTGAATGCTAAGTTTTTGTTTGAAAAAGTGGTACGTAGATATCCTCCCTAAAACCTTTCTGACTTTAAATTCTAAATCGAAGTTCTTTTTCTTGGAGGCAGTTTCCTGAGTCAACATGACTTTCTAATGTAGTACACTCGAGTGGATACCAAGTCTGTGTTTTAGTTTCTCGGTTTCAGGAAGAAGGTTAGATTAGAAGTAAAGTTGCTCAACTGAAAATATTTTAGAAGAAAGGCACACACACTTTCTTTTTAGGAGCTTCCTGCTTTTTACTTTGGCTCAAACTTGCATTTTATGTGCTTAGTTCTTGAGAGAAAAGAAGAGGGCGTGTGTGATTCTTTAGAGAGTCTACGGAAACAGGAAGGAAAAAAGCAGTACAAGAGAACACCCACTACTTTCTGCAGTTAATATATTACGGCTCAAAAATCTGAGGGAGAATGAACCCAGGATGTTTTGACTTTTGCTCTGGAAATACTTAATCATACTTAAAAGCCAGAGAAAAATCCAGAAAATACCCAGAAATATTACTTGTGTGGAGGCAAGATAAAACCTGACTGATGCTACTATTTTGATGCAGTGTTCATACTCAGATAATACATACACGCTTTCTTCCTTCGGCAAAATACATTTTCATACGTTGAAAGAAAATCTTAATCTTTGGTGAAAGCCGTGTAACTTGTGCATAGACTGAGAGACGAACATGTTGCTTAGACTAGACAAGGGTGCATGTTTTATGCATTAACTTAAAAAACTTTTTCGTGATGTGAAGTTTCTTCGTATTATTCTAAAACTACAAGTGTTAAAACCAGAACAAGAAAAAAGTGGAGAAAGTTCGACACCACCATGGAATATGAATAAAAAGGGGGTAAAACGAGTTAATACTCCTTATTGCAGCTTGTGTCGTGTCTTTTTTATAAGTAGGAAATAGTATACATATCCTGGGAGTTGTTTCGAAAAAGGAGAATACTTCGACAAAAAAAGCTTTAGAGTGCATTATGAACAAACCGTGTGTAGTGCATAAGAAGGTAAAAAATGAAACTTTCTGACCTTTTTGCTGAAAAGAATGAGAACTGTCAGAGGGAATCGAAACACAGCTTCACTACTGCTTCTGTACTTCAACGACAGTGAGCACACTATAGTTGAAAACTCTTCCAGCAGAAAAAACAATGTGAATAAGTTCCAATAAATTTTAATTAGATTTGTTAAAAAGTGGAATAATTGTGTGAGAAAATATGTGCACTGTACAGTTCAACGAGAAAATGAAGTTTATTAAGCTGTTAGCAGTTGCCCTTTGCTTTTGTAGCTCAGGTAAGTGGAAATAATTTTTATTCTTGTGTGAAAGTGTAGTAATATTACAAGTTACCCACCCCTTTTCTTTTCTAGAGTGCCCCAAAGTGCTTAAATAGAAACCAAGTAATAACTGCGTGTAATTAAGTTGATTTTTTTTCTCTGTTAGTACTTTTCGGTGAATGAACAAGAACAAAGTTTTTATTGCGCGACGGAGCAGGGGAAAATTTTGATAGAGGTTTGTTTCTTGATTGAGGATAATTGCTGGTGATAGAAATCGCCAGTTTCCGTGCGTGTTAAACACCAAAATGTATAATATTCTTTATGGTGTGGGCAAACAAGGTGTAAGTTTTTCTAATCCAATTTTCACCCTGGCACGAGTTGGTGATTAAGATTTCATAGAGGGCGAAGTTGGGATTTTATTAAGTTTAGTGTGATGGAAATATATCAAAATTGCAAAGAAAAAGGTGTGGAAGCTATGCTACTTAATAAGAGTTGTGTAGGAGTTGGATAAATCACTCAATTTTGAAGAAGGCTTTGTTCGTCAAAGCATTTTTCTTAATCATCGGCTTTACAATCCTTTTGTGTAATCGGTTTATTTTCTAACGAATTTTACGTGACATTGGGTACGTAAAAAAGGGGTTTTATTAAAAGCCAAATGTGTTTGAACGCCTACAAGTTTAGATGTAAAAATTAAAGGCTATACAGGATTTTATCAAAATTATAAAAAGTACTTAAAGCCTGAGATGTAGAATTGTCATTCGTTTTTACACACGATCTACTTAAACGACACACGTTGAACCAACCAAAAAATCTTTCCAACAAGTAGGTTAGATATTCCCGCCTTATTCATGTCGCATTCCTTTAGCCAACAAACTCTTTCCAGATTCCCATTTAAACTTGTCAAGAAGGTCAACAGAGATTTTAAGAAAAGTAAAGCAAAACAAAGCCAACAGAAGACACAAAAGTTTTAAATAATCCTCTAATGTGTCCGTCCGATAAAACGGCTACATTTAACTTTTCCTTTAGTTTTTCTGCGTAAATCTGCAGCGGAGAAAGTGCAAAAACACTTAGAAAAAATACAAACACTAGGTCTGCTCAAAATATTGCGCGACCTCAACCCAGTAACAAATTTCTCCATCGCCAAAACTTTCTCCTTACAAACTTATATATCATACATATTTCCATTTTCTACTTTTCACAGTGGTGGGCAAGCTGCATCTGTCCAGAGTGCTTGTGCCGCCCTACAAAATGTTCCAAGAAACTGCCAGACTGGAATGCATTTTCGACCTAGGAAAGGATCGCCTATATGCTGTGAAGTGGTACAAAGACAACGAAGAGTTCTTCCGCTACGTACCTAAGTATCGGCCACCTATTCACGTGCATCGAGTGGACGGCATTAACGTGATCGTAAGTAGTTCAAATATTTGCTGATCAGCCACGGTACAACAAACACCAGTTAAAAGTATGTTTTCACTGAAATATTATTTGGCTAAAAGTGTGTCTGGTCAACCGGAATTGTAAATAAAGGATTTTACTCCATTATTTTCTCATCAACTGGAAACCGGGAGTATACATTTGTGTCAATATTTAATTCAGAAGGTTTGACCAAAACCGAAAGAAGCTAATTTTTTGTATATTTTTTTTGGTGGAAAGTAATGAAATGTTGACACAATCTAGCTAAACCTGTAGCAACTTATATTAACTAGCACCCAAAGAGAAGAGAAAAAAGTTTTACCAATTTTCTCTAACTTGGGAAAGTATACAGAGTAAACACATGTTAGTATCAGCTACGTATGACAAAATCTACATTAACTTCGCCTCTCAGTTCCAATAGAGCACTCTATGAAAAACATTGATGCGTGGTGGTCAAACTGTGCAAATAGATTTATATAGAGAAAGTTGTAATAGGTTAAATTTCACAGTAGCCATTGTGTACCTGGTCTTGTTTTTTACACAAAATTGTATTTATTTAGCATGTTTTCTTCGTATATCAGCAGGATATAAATAGCAGTTGTGTACATGATTCAAAATGGAGTTAACGAGAATTTGATAAGTTTTATCAGTTTTCTGGTATTTATCACAATACACGTGGAGATGCTCCGATATTGATAAAAATTTACGATATCCTCTTTTATGCGACGATATGTTATTTAGTATTGAGTTTTGACGCAAAGATCATATCAAAGATAACTTGGGTGTGGTGTCGTGCCTTCTACTGCTTTTACGGTTTTACGCATTGCCGGTATAAAGTATTTTCCCTAAATATGTTTTACGTGGAGTTTTCCAAAAGTAGTGCAAAAAAACTTTCTCGGGCTGTGTTTCACAAACGTCAAGAAGAACTGTAAACCTGATTAGTCACATATATAGTCCAGGTACTGGTGTACATTTCCCGTATTCAATGACGGGTGTGCGTATAATAATACGAGAGCAGTAGAGTGAAACACAATCGATAAGATTTTTACGATTCTTAAGCTATGATTTCTTTTGAAGTGTGTATTTTTCTTATGAATTGACCAAAAGCTAAGACATGGTATGAGTTTGTTTTGTAATCGTCTAAGGTATCAACTGTAGTGACCATTTGATTCACCGAAAGAATCCACTTAACAATGCAAAAGCCAATTTGACGTGCAACCTTGTGCACCCGATTTTTCGCATATTTTTGAGTTACTACTTTTGATGCTTCTAATATAACTACATATAACTTTAGGAATACCAATGACAATAAGTGACATGAAGCCCATTTTATGCTTGTCTATTCAAACTATTTTGTTTGCTATTATTCGTTTGGGGTTTCCAAAAAATAGACCAGATTTGTTTGCATCCTTCCTAAAACTTGCACATTGGATCGTCTTCAAATTCGAATGCTATGTAGAGTCACCATGGAAGCGAAGAGCCAAATGCACTGGTATCAGATTCTACAAGACTTAAGGATTATGCAAAATCTTTTTTATCGGACTGAGTGATTTTGCCACACACCGCCATTTGAAGTTATGGAGCACGAAAAATGGCCATTTGAAAAACGCTGAAAAATTCAAACCAGATTTTCAACTTTTCAAAATTCAATGTTAAAGAAACCTACGCTTGTGAAATTTTGCATAAGTACTTGGTATTTACTGTCCTAACACCATGCAACATTTCAGGTCTATCAAGCTTAACATAAACATTTGGTGTGCGATGAAAGTATTTGCATTACTTTTGGAAAACTCCACGTATTTTGGGTTGCTGCTGCTTTTACAACCTTTGCATTATTGATGACCTAGAGCAACATGAGCTGGAGGGAATATATCATTACCTGGAATGTAAAACTGTTGTAAAAACGTAGTACAAAATTATTTGTGGAAAATTGGGCTTAAAATTAGAATGCGTGTAGCAGTACTATTACAGTGTTTAGGTGGTCGCTCTCTAAAAAGTTATTTGTCGTGTCTTGCGGGTTTTTTTTATAAAACAATCTGTAGTGTTGCATTTCTACACAGTTTGGTTTGCAAACCGGAATAATACTAAATAAATTGAATTATGACAGGAGAAAGCGAAACCTTGACGATTTTTTCGATTCAATTTTCCTCTAAGGCATGGTTTACTACTTGGTGTATTGTATGGCATGTGCTTTCACTCTGCATAAAATATTTAGTAGTCTAGCCTACAGACCAATTTTATTTTATAGCCTGTTACGGTAACATATTCTGTTTCTGAGAGACTTTCCTGCATGTTGCTTTTTAGTTGGTTTTGGCAATGAGTCTTTTGTCAACCTTGAGCGTTTCTGTTGAACATTGTACACATAAATGTTTTAGTATTGCACACACGTGATGTGGTGTGTGTGGGTTCAATTTGTAAATGAAAATGGTTCAAGCAGAAAGGTGGAATGAAGAGTGGTAAACAGCTCCGGGCAACAATTTTGCTCTGCTTTTGTTTTGGGTGCACTAAAGCCCGACACTGAGTTTAGTTGTTTATGTGCGTATACCAAACTAAAACGACAAGTTTTTTGTTTTCTGGCTACTTTACATGTTTACCAAAATGAACTGAAATGCTACTATGTACTTTTATGTTACAGTAGGCAATCTAATTACCTGTATATATGCATAATTATTTGAGGGACAGAAAAAAGTTACAATTATGAGCAGGTGAAAGTGACTCACGCATTTATGCATTTAGGGCACAAACGTTGTAGAGAAAGTGTTTCAAGATGAATTTGTGCAGAGAGGAAATTAAATTAAAATATGGAACATTTATATGAGAAAAAGGATGCTTGAAAAGCTGGTGTTGAAAATCGATACAACTGTTGGGTTCTGAGAAAGTTTATTGTGGCATTACGGTAGTGCAGGAAAATTTTCGAAGAAATTGCTAGTGTGCAGAAAAAGTCGTTTGGGCTCACTATTAATTATAATAAAGATTTTAACGCGATTGTTTTAATCGGGTAGCAATATATCCTGGTTTGTCAAAATGCTTACAGTATTTCGCATATATTTTAGCTTTGGAACATGTGGTTAAATGGAGCAATCAATATAAAGCAATGTAAATATTCCACTTCGCATCACAAACCAGAGCTCATGTAAAATTCTTCTCCAGTATATGATTGCACCACTCTATTTCTTTGAATTGCATGAAACGCATTCACGATCATTGATTTTTAACGGGAGCGTGAAAATAAATGGGTGGAAAATTGAGCTTTTCACTTTGACCATTACCAAAATCCAAAGCAGTCAAGTGTGGTGGCTTTCAAGTCAGATTTTGGTTTTTGTGTGCGCCGCCAATACATAAGAAAACTGCACAAGCATTTGTATTCTATGGAGCCTTCTACGCACCACTGGAAATCTGGAATAGAAACGGGTGTGATTTTTCAATGACATGGGACACAGAATATTTCAATTTAAGCGTGAACATTCCGTTTGGAATGCAATTGCCGCATGGCTTATAATCCATGTATGCGCGTAGGAGTTTATTTTTTATCAGTTAAAAAAATAGCTCTGCTGTTTTATAATGAGCAAATATAATAAATTCATAAAAACAACAAGAAAACCTCACATTAAAAAATAAGTTTATATTAACCTTTTGACCTTTGAATATTTTCAACTACATTAGCCCTACGCTACCGTTTTTGCTGTACAAAAAAATACATTGGCTCCCATAGTGTTGATAAGTGAATTAGGATATGCTACCAATTTTCATTTTACACATTTTCCCTTGACTCCATAATTATTACCAAGCAATTAGACCATAAGCTACCAATTTCCATTTTGAAGGATTTTCCATTGTCTCCCAAATATATTGACTAAAAATGGCACCATATTATGTTCTTTCTTTCGCATCTTTTATTGATTCAACAAGTAACAGAAATTATAATGCAATCATGGAAAAATGTACTAAATGCTCTTTAACATTTCAAGTAGAATATATTTTAAAATGAACAAATATCTAACTAAAACTAATCAAAATATACTCGTTTCTATAAATTGGAATATGGAAATTAGAACACGGTGATAAGTTATATTGATTAATTGATAAGGCTTTGGGACAGTTGGCTAGGATGGTTTTCAAGATCAAGTTGCATTGGTTCAGAATTAACCAGTATCTGTGTACTTTGGGCAATAGGCTGAAACCAACTTGGAGGTCTAACTTGATTCCGATTGACCATGGTTTGACCGTCTACTGCTGAACCATTCCCGGTGGCGTTGGTATTATCTATGTTTGCCAAAGGTGCTCTCGCTACAGCTTGTTTTTTTGGTTTCTTCAAGTCGGCATGATACTCTAGAAAACATGAATGGTCTCCTTTTTGCAAGCACAGTCTAACTTTGCAAACAGTGCAAGTAACCTGCGTTTGCACTCGGTTACCTTTCCCCTTACAAACCACGCAATCAGCCTTTCCTTTCTTCAGAGGTAGATGATAAGCATTTTTTTCCGGTTTCGCTAATGCTGACTTTGGTCGCCCAACAGTGTTACGCTGTACATCACAATCTCTCATTATTTCTTCAATAATCGCCACTAAAAAGTCTAAATAGGTAGTGTATCTTGCTTGACGGCCAGTTTGAACGCATTTATATGCTTGGTAGGAATTGTAAACTGCCACATCAATGAAATGGAAAAATACTTTTTTGTACCACTTATATGTTTTCCGGAGCATTGCGTATGGCTTTATAGTTTTATCCATTGCGTCTACAGCGCCCATTGTCTTGTTATACGTAACTACCGAGTTCGGTTTGACCCGAGAATTGTGGGGATTCCGTGCATTGACGAGGATCATGCCATGCGGGGTGAAGGTGTTTATCATTACAACTTCTCGTCTATCCTGCCATCGTTCAAGTAGTATTGGTCCATTTGAATAAACCTTGACTTCACCCGTTTTTAATTTCCCCGACATTTTTGGCATACCTTTCCTACGTTTCTGGACAGTCCCGAGCATGAAGGTGCCATTTTCCAATAAATGAAGAGCAAGAGCAGGAGAGTTGAAGAAGTTATCCGTGACTACTTTGTGGTTTTTATTAAAGTAAGGCTGCATCATCATCGAAACTGTTGCTCCTCCTCGGTTAAGCTCTTTCACTAAATCCGTTGGAAGATTGGTTGCCTTCCCTTGATACGGAAGAAAATCTAAAACCATTCCAGTGCAACAGTCTTGCAGAAAATAAAACAGTATGCCAAATCTAGACCGTTTCATTGGATTATACTGCTTGAACGATAGACGTCCCTTGAATCCGAGGAGCGATTCATCAAGACACAAAAATTCTCCGGGGCATATTGCGTCCTTGAATTGTATTTTCATGCGTTCCAAAAAGGTTCCTAGTTTAATGTAGCGATCTTGACAGTTGGGCGGCATGGTCTCCTTGTCATGAAGGTGCAAAGCGGACAAAATTGCTTCAAATCGGTTTCTACTCATTTTATCACCAAAAAATGGAGTAGAAAACAATTCATGGCGTGACCAGTAGTGCTTTATAGCCGGTTTCTGAATTACCCCCATAGCCATGTTAAGTCCAAGGAACCTCCAGAGCTCGTTTGGTCCCACGTTGTTCCACTTTGGAAAGGAACTTGGCTTCCTAGTTTGAGTCTGGCTAACAAACCGATTTGTCTCCGTACATACATCACTCACCATTTGATCGGTGACAAACATTTTTAGAATTTGAAAAGGGGTTAAATCCACCGTGATTCCAAACCCATGACGAAACGGGGATGATCCAGACTGGAAAGCTGTGTCCACCGGTGCAAAGTCCTGCTTCCAGGCAGGGGGTGCTTGGGCATCCTATTTAGAAAAATTGCATTTAAAAATAATAAATTACATCGTAAAACTTGCTTATCATGTACTAACCATCAACGGATCTTCTTCGAAATCTGTGTCAGAATCCGAAGTGACGACATCACTTTCTGAGTCGGATGAACTGGACATTGACAAGTAGTCCTCAAAACCGGTTGCATCTGTAAAAGTGCTGATTTAATACTAGTCGTGAAAGAATAGTTATATTTAGCAATTGGTATCATTACTAACCCGTCATGTCCGTTAGTTGCAACAAATTGTGACCGTTGGAATAAAAAATTGATAAACCACACACGAATCAGAAGTCATATGACGTGATCTGTGATGAAGATCTTATTTTAGTTTCAAAACGGTGCGTTGTGTAGGGAAAACAGATGGTGACAAGTTTAGCTCCATAATGGAGCTGGTGGTAGGGAGAAACTATTTTCATGGTAACTCCAATATGGAGGTTTGGTAGTCAGAGTCATATGATTTCAAACTCCAAATAGGAGCTTATGGTAGCTTGGGTGTGTAGTTTTAAAACTCCAATGCGGAGGTTTGGTAGCCATGGTCAATTCAATTCAAACTCCAAATTGGAGGTAATGGTAGCGTAGGGCCTAACTCATGGAACTCCGATAAGGAGTTGCTGGGAGTCTAGGTACTTCTATCGATTACTATAGAATTGGAGCCTACGGTATCGTAAAGGTTAATAATCTTGCATCCATCGCTGCATAAGAACACATTAAATACCTATAATGTATGTAAACCAAAATTTGTGTGCAAAAATGATTGTCGGAGTTAATGTTAACCAAGTCAATACAAATTCTAAAAATTGTGTTTTCGACAACAGCAACAAAGCAAATATTATTGCGTTTCTAGTCTACTGCCTTAAAACGGCATAACATGTTAGCTGCCAGTGTATTGTCAGTCTTTTCTTCGCCGTCAGCAAACAAATCCAGCAAAACTCAACATTGAGATGTTTGTCTGTATTCTCCGAGTTTATCCTTTCTAAAAATGCTTTCTTCTTTTATTCTGATCCCACACATCCACCTACGATAGCAAGATATTTCTTGTTCATACATTATTCACATTTTCGACCTCAAGATTGTACGTCCCTAAATGTGTCACTCAAACTAATGTGCTTAAAAATGTTAGAAATTTTTATTGAGAAAATTATGCGATATATTGACCAGGTAAAAAATCAAAATGTTTATGGAAAATAAAAGTGAATCTTTTGTCATATTTGGCAACGGCGTTGCCAACAAATTGCTAATGTCTGAAACCAAACTTGATTCCATTCCAGCAGAACTCAAGATGCTGCCTTATAAGTTATGCTGCAAGCGCGTATAAGGGTTGCGTAAAATTTTACGAAACTCAAACATTAAAAATTCATTTATCATCACCAGCATCAAGGTGTTTTTAAACGCGGTCACAAATCTTTGTCAAGTGGTATTAAAAATGACGCGTGGCACTTGTCAACCGCAATGTAACTTTGCTGATTTTGTTCTCAGCACATGACGTGACTTGGTTTCCACAATTTCTAGTTTTGTGCGATGACTAGGTTCACGTTGAAGGTTAGAGTAAAAAACCGAGACCACAGCATAGTGCACACTTACACAGACAACCGCGAAACGACAAAAGTGAAAGTAAAAATATTAAAACAGCTTCTGTCTGAAGCTGAGCACGTAATTGTGAAAAGCCTCATATAACTTCGCACTTTCTTCTTGTGAACCTAGCAACCTGTCTGGTGGTGCAGTGCGAAACCATAAAACACAGGAAGTGTATTCATAACGCATTACATTTTATGCACGTGAAAGACCATTAAAAGTTATCACGCTATCACGTCCTCCCATCTTTTGAATATTTTTTGCTGGATTTGGAAGACACATGAGTAAAAGTGTAACAGGCGTACAGAGTAAAAGTTCAGTTAGATATATGGTGCCTGACATATTTCAGTTGTGTATATATATTTGTTACAAGGGCAAGGTTCATACAGCTCACATTCTGAGAAAGAAGGCCAAAAAAGTAAATAAGAAATGATAAGCTGTGCACTGCAACACGTCGAGAAATACACTATACTTTCTTTTTTACCGAGTGTGAAATATCTCTAGAGGCAAGATTAATATTTGTGCTTCGTTGAGTGTGTGTAGAGGAACGCTGAAAGAGAAAAGAATGTAGCCTGCTTATGAGAACAAGCTGAATTCTTCAATTTTTCTTGATTCTTTGTATTCCTTTCTTCCATGTGTGCAGAAATCAGATGGAAAAGTATTTTCTCTTTATTAAGAAGACTAGAACAAACCGAAAGGTGTAAAAGCTTATTCAGAATTGCTGATATTTGCTGCAAATAAAGTTTTAGTTTCAATTTAATCATATTTTGTTTGTTAGTGGATCAAGTTAAGGTTTAAAATGTCAAAAAATGTTTCGTGCAAAAAGTTTCTAAGTTGTTAAAAATCTAGTTCCAGTATTACTTTTTTGGATGGTTTAGGAAAATGGCGTGGCTATACGCATATTTAAGAGTTGTGTGTAATCTGTGGAAGTATGTAATTCAGAAAGTTGTATATAAATTGTTTATGACGTCAAGATAAATCATATTGCATTGAAATGCATTTTTAGATGGAAGGGTCAGACCAAACGTTTGTCACACTTGGACCACTGGATCTAAGGTACACTGGTGTGTACAAGTGTGAAGTGAGTGCTGAAGGACCTTCGTTTGCATCAGTGTCGGGAGAAGGACGAATGTCTGTTGTTCGTAAGTATATTTTATGATACATGATTTAAACTGATCATAAAAAATCAGTCAATATCTATCAGAATTTCAAACTTTACTGTAGCCAAAAAACTAATTATGGTCGTCTATTCTCATCAATTTCAGATTTACCCCAAGGGGGTCCCCAAATCAGTGGCAAAACCCGTGATGAGTACGAAACCGGAGAAAGGCTGGCATTAAATTGTACTTCAGCTGGTTCGTTTCCCCCCGCTAGACTTTCTTGGTACATTAACGACATTCCAGTAAGACCTTTGCTATATTAGAGACCAACAAACCAATTAACTATTTATAACTTGCATGCCTAGCAGCAAAAGCCTAACAAATGCATCCCAATACGTACAACATTTGTCCAATTTCCTCTGTAAAATATGCTATGTAACAAAGTATAAAACTATGTACATCTACACTTCTTTTCCATTTTTCTATCAGCTAAAGCAATTTACAATTCTGGTTTATTGGTCATTCATAGGTAACAAATTGCATAGGGGAAAATGGAATTAAAATGAAAGTTCTTAAAATTGGTCTCTAGAGAAAGATTTTCCTGCAAGTTCCCACCCTATGCCTGCATCGAATCCAAAAGCAATAGGAAACCAAACTCGTGCAAGCGTCAATTTTTAAAAACTACAGTGGACACAAGCTCTTTTTTCTGTGCTTCCATTTCATAGTGTAGACATGGGAATTTTATTCAATTTTAGTAAATATTTGACCACTTGGTGTTCAGTTGCCCCAGACCACTTGTTCGAGCAAAAAAAAATAGCACGACAATCCAAATCTTTTTAGGGAAAACATTAAGACAAATTGTTCTATAAAAACATGCGTGAACATCCATAATTCCAAAAAGGTCTTTGATATCCAATATAAAGGAAAGCGAACCCAGGAACTTTAAACACATGTTTCTCTTTTCATGTAAAACTGAATTTTATGGCATTTTACAATGGATTTACGATAGTAAAACACGTGCACCTTTCGAATTTCCGTTTCATGGGGACTTTCAGGAATAGAGAAATCTAATGTTTATGGGGTTCATCATCTTTCATCATTACTTTTACTGTTATTGACAGCTGCATATTATATATCATGATATCCAACACGTATTTATCTCGATTTCAGCTGATGGACTGTAAATGTCAAGTAAGGGAAAGTTCTGTGTCCATAAACTGTCAAGTTTGGACAATAACTTATATCGTAAGTATTTTCTTTATGCATAAAAGGTTGTCATCTATGGCAATAATACAAGTTCATATTGACTATGTTGAACGTCTACTCGTACAAAAACATTGTTCTGAATAATTGACAAATTTGCATGTAAACTACAGATTGGCAATACAACGAAGTATTTTTGCAATTACCCAACATTAAATTTGACAAGTGGTTATATAGATTTTTATATTTTAATTTGAACTCTAGATTGAACACGGAGTAAACCAAATCAAATCAACTGGAGGTCGAATGCTACCTACAAACTTACAGGAAGAGCAGTCCGAGTCCACACTCAACATTACCCTGGCTCCAGAGCACTTTAACGAAAACGGGGAAGCGAAAGTACGATGCATAGCCAGCATTTCCACTTTGTTCTGGCAGGATGGGGATGAGCGGGTGGTGGGCAATTCAAGAAAGACAGCAACCGACTTTCGCTACAGCAGCACAAACAGTTTAAGCAGCGTGGCTAGCTCGCCCGTGTTTCAAGACAACAGGGAAGCCAGTCTTTTAGGTAAATAAAAAATTATATTGTTTGGGTTTGACATCCTTTTATATTTTGTTCTTTTAAAATTTTTAGTTCGAGGTGGATGCAACGGAAACGCTCAGTCTAGCATTTGCCACGTTACCATTGGAGTATTTCTGTGTCTGCTTTTCAGTCACTTTCTTCCTATTCCGGTTTTAAGTCATAGTACCTACAGCATTAAATCCACGTCGGAATTTAAATTCAGCTAACAAACCTGTGTTGAATTTTATGTTTACTTGCGTGAGAATACTGCACAGTATTCGCTCCTGCTAGAAGGAGAGTAAACTAAGCATGTAATCTCTTTGATAATTAACTCTCCTCCTTTAGCAAGCTAAACTGAAAAGAAAAAAGACTCAATCAGTTAGACGTAGAATTTTTTTTTAAATTTAGCGTCTATTCCAGTGCCGATTCATTAGTCGCTGGTTGTCCGAACTAAAAACGAAAACTTACTCTATCTGTATTCCCTCTGTATCTAAACTCGCACGTAAAATTCATCAAACGACGACAAGTTTATACAATATATTGTGATAAATTTTTTTATGTTTTTGTACCTTGTCACAAGTTCTTCAGAATTTTTCATGGCACGACAACAGCATGTAGTTTTTAGATATAATGAACATAAATTAGTTAATTATGTATTATGTATTTAAAAAGAAAATCTAATCAATCTTGTCTGAATATGCATACAATACATACGAAAACTTCCATGCGTTTTCTGTAGGCGTGGGTTTCAAATTTTGTTAAAATTGTTATCTGACTTTGTAAATTGGAAACCTGGCGAAAATAAAGATGATTGTTTTGTTACAACACTCAACATATATCAATTTCTGTTTACTTTGTATGACCTATAAGGTTAACATATCAGAAAACCAAACTGAATGCTTAGAATGACGCAAAAGAAGTTTCTCTGATTTGTCCATCCATAAATTTTCAACATTGTATTGAACATGATTGCATAAAACCTTTCAAAAGCTCTTACCGCCAAAAATTATACCGCACCAATAATTAAAGATAATTCAAGCACACGTACATTACTTTTATTATCAGTTACTCTCAGGGTGGCGGGATGTATATACATGTAACATGGAAATAACATGTAAAAATTATTTTTTACATGTAAAAAATACTTTGAATTTTTCCATGTAAAATGTAAATTATGGAAATATTCCTTAAAATTTCTACTTTTTCTGCAAAACATAACTCAGTGTTTGAGTTTTAAGCTTTTAACATGTTTTTAAAACTCCACTAAACCATTACATTTGCTTTTAAAGTAATTAAAACCGTCTTGTGATTCTCTATCGTAGATGTAAATATAGCTATATGGCTTCTTTCGCTGTATTTTACCATTTTTCCATGTTATTTCCATATTTCCATGTTTTTTACATTTCTACATGTAAAAATGGACAAAATCTATATATACATGTATAAAAAGCCACCCTGTTACTGTCTCAAGCCTGCAAATCAATGACAACTAGACTCTACATTTATAGCCAAACAAATCATCCTGGACGATAATACAATAATGTAAGTGCACCAAAAACACTATCCACACAGGAAGAATATTACGAAATGGTCTCAAATTTCACTTTTTTCCGAACGTGAGCTGGCGCGCAGCCATCCGTGAAGGTTAGGTAGGGCACCTATTTTACCTTCAGTCAACATAATTATATTTCGTTTCTTTCAGAGCTTTAAATTCTTAGTAACAGATTTAATTTAATTACTCGTGAAATATATTAAATTATTTGTTACGGAGTTTGCATTAATCCCATATTTCCGTACGTATCTGTGTATAACTGGTACTATCTTTATCATTGAGAAACTACCAAATAGCGTTGGAATAACTGCAGAAACGCTAAACCAATACAATTATATAATGCCGAAATTGAGTAGAAAATTTATTTGGAAGAGCTTCTGTCTAGCAAATTAGCTGATAGGTTTTTTGATTTCACATTATTAAGATTCAAAAAATTTGTAAAATTTTATGTAAAAATATGTTTTACCGCAGTAGCCTTTATATCCTTTAAATTCTAATTACTACTAATACTGTAGTTTTCCTACGCTCTTGCCAAAAAATCGTGGGCAACCCTGTAATCAGTCACCATTATAGGATTATAAGGAAGCGTTTGTGAGTTATGTGCCAGCAGGTAAACAACATCAAAAAGACCACGGATCCATTTGCTGTGCCAATGTGGAGTTTGTTCATGAGGTTTTTCAACTTTTTGGAGGATGATGAGAATGTGAACAAAATTTTTTCAATAGTTTAAGGTAAAAATGTTGAAGCAAGAAAAAGTTTGTTTGGAGAAAGGAAACGCTTTCTTGGGCAATTATTAGGGTAGACGTCAAAGAACTGCTAAGATTATGGGGATGAAATTAAGAACGGGTATTCAAATGGAACTATCATTCTATCTATTTGGAACTCGCCACGTATTTATTTCTCATAGATTTTATTGAATATCCATTTTACCGTTTTATGAATTTCTTGGAGCTTGATAAATTTAAAGCTTTAATAAAAGGACTTCCTGTGTTTGCTTTGTTTATTCCTATGTTATTTAAGTACCTCTTCTTATTTTCTCCTTAGATTTTGCACGTTTTTGTTTTTATTTCAGTTTTTACGAACTAAAGCGAAAACGTAGAAAATAAAAGAACTACGGAATAATAGATTCATAAAGCACACCCGACTTTTATATTTATGAGAGAAATTCGAAAGGACGGCAAAGAAAGCTTTTGTTTAATTTAATGATTTGTTTTATGTAACAGTGTTCACAGCAAAAACAAAAGTGAACTTTGATATGGCAATAAGCATGTTTTGAATCGCTAAATTTTCTAACTCGACTGGACTAATAGTACACCTACATTGAAATTCTACAACTACGACTAACGACTCGGGTATTTAGTATCACGAAACGATGGCTCTATACAATTACGACAAATGTCATTTGTAAATGACACGTCTAGAACACGCGTGTTCCTCTATTTCTCTTTCCAGCTTCATAATATTCTCTAAGATTTTCTATTAAAAAGCTGACATTTAATATGAGTATATTATAATATTATTCCTTGCCGAAATCTTTGAATGTCGGTGATAAACAAAAGCCAAGTAAATGTCAAACACAAAACACTTCACAAAAGACGTTTTCAAAGGTTGAAAATTTCTTAGAATTGCTTTATATGACATTATAATCCTTTTGTTTGCCATTCTAAAGGAGGAGGTTTAAGAATAGCACGTTTTGTCCTATTTCCTGCTTTTAACTGCACAAAAATTAATGGATTATGCTTTTGGCTGTTGTTCCAAAATGGGCCGCTAATGCCGTATTAACAGCGCGCAAGTGCCAAACGCGTTATATCTCTGATAGAACAAAAGCAAAAATTGATGGATTTTGTTAGACGGGAGGTTTCGGCTTAGAGTTTTCCATTTTGCTGGAATCATTGCTTTTAACGCAGTTAACGTCATACAAATTAATTTTCAAAGAGATTAGACAGAGCTATTGTTCAGAAGACTATTTAAATGAGAACAAAGCTATTTTTGATGTTTTATAGAAAGTTTTCTTTTGCATTTCTTTACTTTCTCAAAGACTTAAAAACCAGCATTCATGAATTTTGCAAATTTCTCCAGAATAAATAAATGCAATGATGGAAGGTAGGTCAAACTTCTTGTTTGAAACTTTAAACTTTTCTTCCGCAACAAAAATCAATTCTTACACATTTTTACCAATAAATTACAATACAAATAAACTCACGTAAAAATTATCTACAAATTTGAACAGGTTGCATAGAAGTTTACAATGTTTTAAACAGCGTCACAATGCAGCAAATCCTACTTCATTTGAAGCTGACTGAACTCTTGTAAACTGGCATTATATTTACATTTATTTACTTAATTATGTTCATGAATTCCCCATAAGTTCTCGACTCATTAATTTAGCAGCTGGTTCAAATATCTGGAGTAGTCTCAATTCTCAACTTGGCAAACACGGAGTTGCGACTATCTAGGTACAAATGCTGATTACTGATTATTTTTCAGAAAAATGCAATGCGACTGAAAAGAGTGAGCTAATGAGCTCAAGTATAAAGTTTTTTTTAGTTTGCCACTGTGTATATTTGAGAAGCTTTGAAAATGGAGAACTAAAATAGTCTTATAATGCCTCCCGTTTGACTGAAATTAAGTAGTAGTAGTGGTAAGCAGCTTAGCATATAATTTTTGCTTGCGTCGGCAAAAGTTTGTTTTCTCCGTTACAAAGTTTGATTCTATCATGGGAGCATTTGTATATGTTCGATAACTTTCCAAAAATACTTTCAGAAAAACAGAAACGTTTCCATTTAGCGCTTTGCTGTTTCTTTAAAAAAGGAGGAAAGCTGAAAAGCTTTTTGGATTGCCGGAAAATACCTGAGAATTTTTGTTCGTAAAGTTAAAACTATAATTATTTGGCTAAGTGAATAATCTAAAGTTTAATTTTTATTGTTGCGTTTCGCTAACAAAAAAACTTATATATTACTTCAATTCATGAAACGTTTCAACTTTGATTATTAAAACTGGTTGATCAGAAGTTATAGACGTTAATTTTTCAATTTCTTGATTGTATCAATATCGAAACCCTCCACAACACCTTATAGTATAGCGTTGCTGAATAATTGAACTTTACTTCATAGCGGTGCACAAGTGCATCACAAATGTGCATCAACAAACCTGTTTAATTAACTCGAAGTGCATCAGCTAAAAATTACATTTCCTAATAAACTACCCCGATCAGAATTCAGAAACACTAAACAGCCAAAAAGTCAAGGGGAAATGAAAAGGGAAAACAAGTCGGGGTTGCTGAGCACTGCTTTAATTACTTATAATGAAGCGTACATGACAATACATACTGAAAGCCCCTCCAAATCCATTTCCACACAAGAAAAAAATCTTCCCAAAATAATGTACGGATTAACTTCATTTTTGTATGACACAGATGTGCACTCAACTGAATTGAATATTTCCCCTTCTTCAGGTCAGCAGTCAAGAGATACCAGCGAATCAAACTGACAGATGCGTAGGGAAACTCATAGAATGCACGGTACGCAAATGGCATAAAACATTAAACTAACGATTTTGTATGACTTTTTGGCTTTTCTGTAGTGACAGACAGATAAACAAATCCATAGATTCCAGTCATGTCCACGTTTTCACCAAATTGCCGTACAAGTGTAGAAATATTCTGAGCTAAATGATGCGTAGGCAATAGTGGCTCGTAAAAGCACCTTTTAATATTATCAGCACGTGTTTGATAAATGAATAATTTTGCGTACAAAACTAACTCAATTTTGCAGCAACATAATGTTAACACGGAACAAAAACGAACAGCTCAACTATTGGTTTGGTTTGGCTAATAAAGAAAATACAATAAAGTTGGAAAATTTGGAAATATTTTCTGAATCACATTAGAATCCGCTATTTGTCTTTAACATATATTTGAATTTTGCGTTTTCATGGGAAACTGTCTTCACTGGGAGTCTCCGGGTTACTTTTTGTGAAAGGTTTGACGTATTATGTAAAACGGCTTTCAACCTTTTCAGTTTCCACGAGAATTAATTTACTGGATATGTAGGGTTAAAAGTTAGATTCGGATTGAGCTATTACTAAAATAAATCTGTTCATGAAATTAAAATATATCGTTTACATTTTTTGTGGTTTGACCTCAACCAGCGTAATCGTAATCCACTACAAAACGAAAGATGTCATTATTCAAGTGGCTTATACAGTCAGTGCATTTTAAAATTTAGTTCTTCTTAAAATACTACAAATGCAAGAATAAATTATCACTCAATCTTTCTACATGATTAGAACATAACCGTTAAGGTTTTCCGTACCCAACTTCTTTAAGCCCTACTTTTTTATCCACCACATCTGCATTTATGCTTCGCTTTTTTATTTCTGCTAACGAAATAATAAAATGAGATAAGGTAACTCATCATTTTAATGGATGCTCGCTTACTTCATTTATCCTCCGTCTTCTTTTTTCCCAGTGGACTGCAGAAAGACACAGAGTAGCAATGTCATCAAGCCAACCAAGGTAAAACTGCTGAGACATGAGTAATATGTTTTATTTCACGGCATCCAGAAACGAATTCCAGCCAAACATAAATTTAAGCCACGCAAGGTAGTCACTCTAATTCTCTGGGAAAGACAACTTTTCCGCGTTTTTATCTACACGCTTTGGCAGAGAAACACAATCATCCGTGAAAGCGCCTCAGAACAGACTTACATCTCACTTTTAAAAACGGCGGCGTTGACGTCATCAAATCAAGAAAAATTATGTTGCGTGCAGAACTGAATTTTTAATTTCTTGAGCAAAGAATCCAAATTTGTGCAAATTTCTAAACTGGTTTATAAAGAATTTCAACAATCTAATGCTCCATTGGAACCTGAAATAATTTAAAACAGCAGTTCGACGTCAATCTCTAACACAGATAAACAACCAAGTATCACATTATTGCTTTTGTTGACTTAGGTAATTAAATTCCACTACATAATTCATAACTTCAAAGAGCTGTTCTGACAAAAGGGCTTGCACTCTAGCCATTTGCAATATATAACAAGATAATGAAAAAGTTTCCAAGAAAACAAAATCCTTTTATTTTCATTACGAATTTCAATGCAAGTCTGGAAGAAGTCATGGATATATTTTCAAGGTTTTCTTTTGAAAGTCTAGAAACTCATTTTCGTCACTATAATAATGCTAACATAACTAGCCTGCCTACAGACTGTTAGTATATGATACTCTTTTTAAGTTGCAAGCACACTACAAAATTAAATGAAAACGTCACGGGTGGCACATCATCAGCTTTATACAAAGTCATCTTATATGTAACAACCTGCTGAGCTTCTATGGTTGTCTAGAAGTCAACTGCAATTGTTATTAACCGTATATTGTACAGTTGATGTTGGACTGACGACAATGGTATTGTGCAGATACTGAATCGGTAAAAGTTGAAGATGGAAACGCATGGAATATTTTAAGAGTAGCCGGCTCCATATTTTTGTTTAAGTTAACGATTGTGCTTTATGATATTGTAATGGCCTGAAGAAACGTATTATTTTCGAATTCTTGGAAACAGTGGAGTGTGCCACATAATTTAACTTGTTTAACCTCATTAAGCACTGAACAGCTTCACATTTTACACAAAATTGACATAAAGTCGAGCACTTTCCACTCTTATGTACAATTCTCCCCCAATATGCATTGATCTTTACTTCAGATTCCATCTCCAAAAATGTTTACAAATTTGATACTTGACTGTTGACGGTTTTCACCCTTGCTGCTACCGTACCCCCTTCCATTACATGCATTATCATCTCTCCTTTCTTTCTCTTTCTTTAGTTTGATGTTCCACGCCTTGCCACTTTACTAAGCCTATTCTCAGTCGCAGCAACACATCCATGTAGTTTCCTTCTGAGTCGAATTTCTTTGAGCTTATTTCAACAACAAAACGATTTCTCACAAAGGTAAACTGGTAATAACAATAGCAACACACAAACTTAGAAAAATATTCAGTGCAAGTTTTCTCCTTTTTCATACCAGCTTTCCTTAAGTGGTTGTGTTTTCATTGTAACTGAATATTTCATTTCAGTGTAGAAGGGCGACAATGGCAAAACTAAGCACGAAAGGCTGAAGCTATTCAGGTTTTGTCTTTGTTGTTGTATGGTGTATAAAATTTCGTGCTTTTGGTTTTCTGTTTATGTTTCCCGCGTTTCAAAAGCGTGACTGTCGTGGTCGCTGATCGAGAAAGAATAAGCTTTTTACTTGATTTGGTTTTCAATAGAAAAGTTCGGACAGGTGAAAGCATGAAATATTGTTTGGTTGACTCTTTGATTACCTGAACAGACATACCACTAGAAAAAAAGTAAAAGTGGCATAGATCATTCAATGCAGACAATGGATAAATAGGTAGAAATTTACAAAAACTTGGGATAATAAATTTCTCGGGAAAAATATTTACAGTGCAAATATTGCACTACAAATGTATTTTGCAAAATTTAATCGATGCTAGAAGAAAAAATGTTTATTTTCAGGAATTGCCAGCCACAAGGTGCAAGGACGGTTCTTATGTACTTTTCAATAATTGTCGCATAAATATTATTCTGTTGAGTAAATAAATGAAATGGAGCAAAACAATATCTACACTTGTATATCTCCAGTGAGATAGCTTGTTGAAGAAATTCCGTTGAGATCTGGTATCTGAGCAAACCTGTTACGTAAATGGCAAGTACAGCAAAAGTGAAATCTCGTCTCTCACAGCTTAACTGACAGTCTTGCATTGGTCATGTTGTCGTTTCGATTAATCTAATAGAGAGGGAGAGAAGGAGTTGAGAGAAATCTGCTGAAGGTTTAGGCTTACTGAAGACAAGAAAGTGTCTGCTGCTTAGATAGTGAGCAGAAGTGAGTTGTGGAGTTATCTTCGATCTTCCGTCAAATTAACCACATTATGATAGAACACTAGTCACAAGAAAGGATAGTGGGAGATAATATACATTGCTTGGCTAGGAACAGGGACGGCTCTTCGACTTATTTACTTATAAAACTAGTAAAGATTACGAATTGTTACCAAATGAGTTGACCATGCAGATAAATTGTGAATTCTGCAATGTTTTCCTATAATAACAATCTAATATATAGTTATAGCGCGTTAAGATAGGAACGATTAGAAATGTCGCTAAAATTCCACAAATGTTATCCACCTCTTCATGAAACGTTTGAAAGTAAAAATGTTTAGTCTGAAACCCTAACAATTTCAAGAGGCTAGAAACTTGTCAACCCACAGCATCTCCATTAGTATAACCAAATATCCTTTACGTTCTTGATTATTTTTGTCCAGTGTTAAACAAACGAAAAAACCTGTTAACGTTTCACTGCTTTCCCTTTTGCAATGTCGGCAAAACTATTGAAATAATCTCCAGAAATAGATTTTTCACATTTTCCCTCAAGCTCAAGTATACAGTTACAATTACATAATTCTTGTCAACGTAATCTAATAATTCAATAATGCAGTGCAAGCAATGACGTTTAGATAAAAAAAATAAACAAGATTGTCTTCCCCCATCATGTTTTTTCTCGTTTAGCTTTCTTCCCTACGTGCCACTTCACATTTATTTCATCTTTTCTGCTATTTGGTAGAAAAAATAAGTTTATGATCTTTGCTTCTTTCTTCCAGATCTGGTGAAAAAAGCAAGTGTGGTATAAATAGTAAAAATAGAATGTAGGAACAATAAAGTCAGATAAGACATGTCACTATACCTTACGCTTTTATGCACGTTTACACTTCATCTACGAGTAATTTCAATGCCAAGGAAATCCAGCTATGCTATGGATGACAAATCTAAAAAAGCGTAAATTTATTCCACATGAATATTTTACTTAGGCGGAATTTAGTTGGTACATATACCAAGATGCAATACGCTTGCAAAAATTGACGTAATTTTGAATAAACTTAAAACATGGACGTATTTGAAAACATCTACGACGTTTTAATGCAGAAAATTGTGTTGTCTCGTTGTTATCCGGATTAAAAATATAAATTGTAAAATATATAAAAGCAAGGTCTCTAAAATTTTTATTTTCCCTGCAACGTATTTTTTGAGCCCACTTAACAATCCGACGTTATTTTCTACTTGTGTTTTCCTAACCTTCCAGAAAAAACAGGCTCAAGTATACAATTACATAAATTCTGACAATGTAATCCAATAATTTCTCCTTTTTTCTGCTGGTATATCACCACTTGAACAATGTGACACAAAAAGTACTAGAAACGCTTTTCTCCTTTTTTCTCCACTTCTCTTCTGCGTGCTTTCACATCCACTTCAATTTCCTTTCATCCTTTTTTCTTTTGTTCCAGGTTTAGCCAGAAAAAACCAAGGTCCAGAAATTCCTTCTGTTTCCAAGTACATGCTGTACCATGTCAATGATACTTTGACAGTGTTTTCCTAGTAACGGTAATAATCAAGTCAGACGTACGCCATGATGACACACCACTCATTTCCTTTACTTTTGTCCTCGTAGTTCTTGTTTTCCCAGTTTTATGTATTAATAAATGGTGAACATCAGAAAAAAAGTTGCCTAATTATAGGAAAAAATAACAGGACGACCATGTTACAAAGTATATTTTCTTGGGCAGAAAGAAACGGGAAACATGTATTTTTTGAAAGGATACTATAACAAGTGTACGTTATATTTCTGGCATCAGTTTCCATATTTTTCCGACAACCGCTAGGGACGTTCCGGGGAAACGAATGATGAAATAAACTGATGAATAGTTTGAAAGATGCACTGGTTGGTGATAGTGTGATGTTCTGGATGATGAGCAGTGAATTGAGTAATTTGCTGTGAATTTGTGGCGTAAAAAGATGGTAACACGGTAAACGGAATATTGGGCAATTTAAAAGTGTATTTATTACTTTACACAAGTCAATTAGTTAATTTAATTGTAATTTAGAATTATTCCATATGTCCAATTGATGCCCCACACAAGTGACTCTCACCTTAGCGTACAACAGAGTGCCGAATCTCTCGGCCAGAAAATAGCTTGAAGCTTGAAGTAAATCTCCAACTCAGTACCTACGTGGCATAAAAAACATCATGCTTCTTGTCCCATTTACATTGGCTTTACATTCATAAAAATCTCCCAATAATCTTCATTCCTTAAAAATTACAAACAGTCACCCGCTCTCTTGTCACTCAATGAACCTGAACGTTACTTTACAGAACAAAGTCAAAGTTGGCTTGGCATACCAACATTCTACATTCAAAACACTCCCGGCCTTGCCACAAGTGCAATCTTGAGTAATTTAATAAAATTAAATCAAAGTAAAATTCAATTTGAAAACTACATGTACAAAAGTTAAAGGTCTCATGTCACGCTCATCTAGGAAACTTAATCCCCTCGAGCTTTATTTCAAGACCAACTGTCTCATGACACGCTTACAGTGAGGGTTTAGCCTCAGAAGCATTTTCAAGACAGTTCCCTACCTATCACAAAAATGCCAATTTAATTTTAATACATACTTGAAATTAAAACAAAATTCAATCTACTTGTCAGAATCATTATCACAACTCAATAGCGGAATCACTTTTGCTATGACACGTTCAAAACTACTAGTCGCTGTCTTTATAGTCACTTTCCGGACTCGCCCATCTTCACTTGGCCAAACTTTGGAAATACGACCCATTTTCCATTCTCCTGGACCCGTATCTTCCACAATTAGGACAAGGTCACCTTCCTTCACATTGTCTCGGTCCCACATCCACTTATTACGTTGCTGCAGCGTATTGAGGTACTCCATACTCCATCTCTTCCAGAAATGCTGTAATCTCTGCTGGAGTTGTTGGTAGTGAGATAACCGGTTGCTGGGAGTCTCCAACAAATCCACATCTGGAACTGAATTTAGTGGTGCTCCCACCAAAAAATGTCCTGGCGTAAGTGGCTCAAGGTCGGCTGGATCGGATGATCGGGGATAAAGGGGTCGGGAATTTAAAATCCCCTCAATCTGCACTATGATAGTGCTGAAGTCTTCATAGGTCATGGCACTTCCTCCAATTATCCTCCGCAGATGGTGCTTGGCGGATTTCACACCCGCTTCCCATAATCCTCCTCGGTGAGGTGCTGATGGGGGGTTGAAATGCCAAGCAATTCCTTTGTCGCTTAGCTCCTTTGTCACTGCATCTTTCCTCTTCGCGTCCATCACTATAGTCCTCAGCTCCTTGTCCGCTCCAACAAAATTTGTGCCGCAATCGGAGTAAATGTGGCTACATAACCCCCTTCGTCCAACAAACCTTCTCAGGGCTGCCAAGAACGCCTCCGTTGACATGGAGCTCACTGCTTCCAGATGAATGGCCTTGGTGGCCAGACATACAAAAAGGCATAGGTACCCTTTGTATGTTTTAGGTGCTCTTCCGATCGGATTTTTAAAAACAAAGGGCCCGGCGTAGTCGACTCCAGTATGCTGAAAGCATCTTGAGGGCGTAACACGAGCTGATGGCAAGTCACCCATCAGCTGTTCAGCAACTTTGGCTCGAAAACGACGGCACCGCACACAGCTTCTAACAAAATACCGCACTTTGTCTCTGCCACCAAGCACCCAATACTCGGCTTGAATTGTAGACCAAGTCAGCTGGAATCCTCCGTGAAAGGTTGAATGATGATGATGGTCCATTATTAGGGACACTAGATGACTTCCTCCTGGAAGTATGCACTGATGCTTCATTTTCTCCGGCAACTTTGCATTCTTCAGTCTGCCCGACAACCTCATGACGCCACTGCTGTCCAGAAATGGAAACAGATCCCTCATCTTGCTTGAACGTTGCACTTTCCCGTACTTCCTAATTGACTCTAGCTCCGGTGCAAAATGCTGCTGTTGAACTTTCCTGACCCAAACTAGCATTGCCGTCTCGAGCTCTGACGGTGTAAGTGGTCCTTTCTGGCATTCCCCCGTGACCTTGAACTCGAGGTATCTCAAATAATACGCTGTATAGCGTTTTAGTCGAATTAATGAAGAAAAACGCAATAATAGTGTATGTTCACTCACGGTTACCGTGTGCACGTTAATGTCCATCTTTCTTTCTTCTAGATCCACTTCATTTTGCTGCTGGGGCTCTGGAAAACTTGGTAGCGTAGGCTCTGATAGCCACTTTGGTCCCCTCCACCAGAGTTTGGAATTAATTAACTCTGCTACGGTGCACCCTCGAGATGCCAAGTCTGCTGGATTCTCTTCTCCAGCAACATGTTTCCACGCCTCCACTGGTGTAAGCTCCTGGATGGTGGCCACTCTATTTGCAACATAGGTCTTCCACCGCCTTGGACTACTCTGGATCCATTTTAGGGTGATTGTGGAGTCACTCCACAAGCGTAACTCCACTTCCAACTTCAAACTCTCCTTAACGTGCGTAATCAGCTCTGCTACGCAAACTGCTGCATTCAACTCCAATCTGGGTAGTGTCACTTGTCGGACTGGAGCTACTCGTGTCTTGCTGGTCACGAACCTGATTTCTACCGTACCGTTCGGGTAAACACTCCTTAGGTAAACATTTCCCCCGAAGGCTACCTCACTTGAATCTGCAAACCCGCACAGTTCCACTCTTTCAGCCCCATCCACAAGTATCCTCCTTGGTATTCGAAGTTGGGGGAGGAGTTTTAAATCCTCTTTCATCTCTTGCCACCGAGCTTCTACAGAATCAGGTACCTTTTCATCCCAAAGAGTGGCAACTTTCCACAAGTCCTGCATCAGCAGCTTTCCCCGCACTGTTACACAAGCTATCAATCCCAATGGGTCGAAAATACGAGCTATTTCCGACAACAACTCGCGTTTGCTAACTGTCCCGACCTTGAATGCGATCTCTTTGAACTGGAATTCGTCTGTCTGTGGATCCCACTGCACACCAAGCGCCTTTACTAAAGAATCATCAGAAAATGATAATGGATTAGTATCTCTCAACTCTGCTGGAATAGCTTCCATCACATCTTTGCTGTTTGATGTCCACTTCCTCAACTCAAGACCCGCAGTTTTTACTCCTTCAGTCAGCTGATGATACAGCTCCAGTGTTTTCTCTACTGTTGGTTGGCCAAAGAGCGTGTCATCAACGTACGTGTTGTTGAGTAACGCCTCAGACGCCAGCGGAAACTCGTCGGCAAGATCAAGGCCAAGTTGGTGCACACACCGTGTTGCTACAAAAGGAGCTATTGCTGTGCCGTATGTCACAGTGTTGAGACGATAGTCCACAATCTTGTCGGTTGGCTTTTCTCTCCAGACTATGCGATGAAGGTCAGCAATTTTTGGTTCCAAATCGAAATTACGGAACATTTTGCTAATGTCCCCTTTCAGCACTATTGCATGTATGCGGAAACGGAGTAACAGCTCGTACAGATCATCCTGCATAGTAGCACCAACAAACATAGTTTCATTGAAACTGACTCCTGATGATGTTGCTGCTGACCCATCAAAGACGACTCTGAGCTTCGTCGTGGTGCTGCTCTCGTTTTTTACAAAATGATGGCAAAGATAGTTGGTTGTTCCAACTTTCTCCGAAATTTCTCCCGCTGGCACTTTTGTCATGTGCCCCAAGCTTTCGTACTCGTTCATAAAATCCACGTACTGCTTCCTCAGGTTGTCATCCTTGCTGAGTCTCCTCTCCACTTGATACAACCGCTTGACCGCAATATCCCTTGACTTTCCCAGGGTAGAAAGCTTGCTGTTGAATGGAATGGAAACCATAAACTTTCCATTTTCTAGCCGCTTGTAGGTGCGTTGAAAATGCTCTTCACAGATTTTTTCTTCTTTTGTTAAGATTCGTTTTTTGGGGGGTTCCTCTATTTCCCAAAACTTTCTCAGTTGCTGGTCGATTGGGTCCACTCTGATATGATAACTGATGATGGTGGATCGTGCTTGCTCTGGACATTCTCCACCAATAGCCCAGCCAAACATTGTTTCCCATCCGACAGGCTCTCCAGGGCCCCCAATTCGTCTTTCCGCGAGAAGGAGCTTGTGGAAATACCGAATTCCCACCATGATGTCTATAGTTCCTGGTCGGTGCCAGTTGGGATCTGCTAGCTCGAGATCGTTGAGGTGGCTCCACTTCCCGTTTGCACAGTGCGCTGATGGTAATTTTCCTGTTATCTTTTTTACCACCAGCAGGTCCACCTCCAGCTTTGCAAAATCCATCCTGCTGTACAACGTTGTGGTAACTTCTCCCCGAGTTGTACCCCCATCTGACCCCGCGACTCCCTTTACACTCAACTTCTTTGACCGTCGTGGCAATCCCAGCTTGGCCAGACAGCTCTCAGTGATGAAATCTCCACCGGATCCCGGATCTATCAGCACCCTGCACCCACACATACGTCCATGCCGATCTGCAACATAAACTATGGCGGTCATGAGTACCTTTTCAGGATCGGTGGCTGCATAATGACTTTTCACAGTTCCCTCAGCCTTTTGTTCCTCCTTCGAACTTTCAGCGCTGCTGCTTGGAACCGCTTTTTGCTTGTCCTCGTGAAGCAGAGTGTGGTGCCTGTGACCGCACTTTTTACACTTCCTGGTGGACCCACAGCTTTTTATCATGTGGTTACGCTGTAGACAGTTGTAGCACAGCCGTAACTTCTTGACAAGTGCACTCCGTTCTGGTGGGCGTAGGCTCAGGAACTCACTACAATACTGCAGTAGATGTGGGCCGTCACAGGTGGGGCATTGACCAGTGGCTGTGTCCACGTGATGTACCTTGACCTGTCGACCTTCCCCACGTCTCTCCGCCTGCTGGAATGATGGTGCTGCAGCTAACAATCCCCGGATGTGGCTTTGTAAAAACTTCTCCAGCTCCCCAAACTTTGGAAGTGAAGTACTGTTGTTGCTTTTTGCCCACTCACGCCTTGTGTCAGGATCCAACTTCTTTGTTATGATAACCACAATCATATCATCCCACTGATCGGTTGGGCATCCTTGAACTTTCAGCGACTGTAGGCACTCCATGGTGTTGTCAATCAGAGCTTGGAGTTCTTTAGCATTCTCTGACTTGACAGGTCTAAAATCAATAAGCTTGTTGATTAGTGACTGCACAATCTCTCTTTTGTTATCGTACCTATTGTCCAATATCTTCCAAGCTTCTGCATAATTTGCGTCTGTTGTGGTGAGGCTTCTTATCAAATTTGCGGGCTCTCCTTTAACTGAACTCTTCAAATATTGTAGTTTTTGGGCGTTAGTCAAATCCTTGTTGTTGGCCACTGCTGCTGTGAAAAGGTCCTTGAAGGAGGTCCAATCTGAGAACTTCCCTTCAAACGTGGGTAGCGAGATGGTGGGTAACTTGATGGCTCCAGCTGTTGATCCTGTGCCACTGCACCGGCTGCCGGAGGCTGTTGTCTTTGGAGCTAACATCTCCACTAGTGTCCTGAGCTTTCCCCTCACGGCACTAAATGTAATCTCCACTTGTTCCCCCGCAGCTTCCTGTACGGCATAGGAAGCAGCATCCACAGCTGTCCTCTCCAAGTTCTCCTGCACCTTCTCGAACACCACCCATATCTCACCCACTCTAGTCATCATCTCACGAGCAGATTCGTAGCTCAAGGGCGTTGTTGGATGAGCGTTGACCTCAGCTAAAATCCTTTTTAGCTTATTATGACATGACGTTCTCTTCGCCGCATCACCCATCTTGACTTGACTACAAACACCACAAAAACGAAAGGGATCCACAAAAATTCACAGTCCTTTTGTTTACTGGCTCACTGTTCACTATCACTGCTTGGTTAACTGTCCGTCAAGCACTTTAATCGGGTTCGTTAAGGACCATGAAATAAACTGATGAATAGTTTGAAAGATGCACTGGTTGGTGATAGTGTGATGTTCTGGATGATGAGCAGTGAATTGAGTAATTTGCTGTGAATTTGTGGCGTAAAAAGATGGTAACACGGTAAACGGAATATTGGGCAATTTAAAAGTGTATTTATTACTTTACACAAGTCAATTAGTTAATTTAATTGTAATTTAGAATTATTCCATATGTCCAATTGATGCCCCACACAAGTGACTCTCACCTTAGCGTACAACAGAGTGCCGAATCTCTCGGCCAGAAAATAGCTTGAAGCTTGAAGTAAATCTCCAACTCAGTACCTACGTGGCATAAAAAACATCATGCTTCTTGTCCCATTTACATTGGCTTTACATTCATAAAAATCTCCCAATAATCTTCATTCCTTAAAAATTACAAACAGTCACCCGCTCTCTTGTCACTCAATGAACCTGAACGTTACTTTACAGAACAAAGTCAAAGTTGGCTTGGCATACCAACATTCTACATTCAAAACAAATGACATTCAGTAGTTCGTTACATTGCAGGCGATTGGCGAAAATCGCAAAATACTGTTAGTATCCCTGATGTTTTCAAATGTGACATGAGACTATATACGCATTGAAAGCTTTTAGTATTTAGTTTGTTTAAATCTATTTATAATGCAGTGAATGCGTATCGTATAAAAATTGACTTACCTTTGAAGACGATGTAAGATTTCCACGCCACAAATGCATTTTTTAGCTGGTCAGTTTAATTATAAATCAAGATAATCTTCAGCAAAACTTTAAGTTGTCATTTGTCAAACGTGACCAGCGATTCAGTATGGACTTATACCGCAAGAAGGTTTTTTGTGCACAACGTCTCAGAATGTTGACAAAATATGGTGATTGGGGTAACAGCTACTAATCCGGATGTCTTTAAGTGGATTCGACCAATGCAGGAAGCTTTACGAAAATTGTAACATTTTGACTCCGTTTGTATAAATTTTACAACAAAATGGTCTATTATACTAATAAGATTCGTAGGAAGAGGGTTTCCAGCTCCGCTCTGTTCTATTGAAGAAAACGTGATAACATCACGGGTAGATTATTGTAGAGTGGGCTTATTTAATTTTGCCAAAACGAACACAAATTTGCGGCAACGTTGAATATGACTTTAAAAGATTCAAAAATACTAGAATCGGACACCTCTTCTTTTCATAAATAAAGAAGAAATAAAAGATACGGAATTTAGGAATCTACATTTTAATTTATTATTAAGTATTTTTTCATGTTTTGTACGTTTCTGAACTCGTTTTGTTGCGTGAACTCTCCAAAGAAATAAACTAAAAGTTTGAGGAAGCAAGCGTGCAGAGCAGAGGTGCATGAAAGCAGTGTAAAGCTTCAAAAAACACTTCATTTTCTGATTGGTTTCTGGTTGCTGATTTTTTATGCGTTCCAGTAGAATGAAACTGAAGTGAGGAAAAACTGTAAACAACGAAACGAAGTTTGTGGCCTGTTGCAATATTCTGAGGTTTAATAAACATAATTGTTATTGCCTGATACTAACTTTTTTGCTGTTATTATTTGAAGTGGTTCTGTTTATGCTGGTCTGATGTATTTTGGAAAAAAATGTACTAATTGAGGAATTCATAAATTTGCGTGTACAAAACGCCATGTACTTTTTAAGGTCACACTTTCTAATGTATTTATTGCATAGATCTGAATATCCAAAAAATAGGGGTTTGCTTCCAGCTTGAGAAATACTTTTGAGAATAAGTATTTGATTCACGGATATTTAATTCTGATATACTGACAAGAATAGAAAGAAGACACTAACATTTATCCACTCATTTCGTTTTGGAAGATCGTAAAATTCCCATGTTCCAGTATAATCATATATACAATTTCTCTCCAAAAGTATAATCCCATGGTAGCACACCATACACATACATTAAATTTGTCTCTTTATTTCTTTTCCTCGGTATCATCAAGTATGACTACCATCCCTATTATCAATTTCCTTCCGACTTTCCCGTCCCATAAATACCCGGACACTCATTTCAACTTTCTCTGTCGCATAATAAACATAAACTTGAAATACGGAAAATGTGTTTACATTTTTACTTGCCTTTGCATTTCTCTTCATTCTTGACTTTACTGCTGTCCTAATAATGACACTATCAGCACGTGTTACGCATTATTACCCCAACATAAGCACCGAGTAGCTTCCTCCGCCTGAAAGACATTCTACTCTCTCTCTTGGAAAAAAATACATCGTCAAACCAAACCAACCAGGAATTCTTTGATATCTCACGCTTTTTATAAACCCACTCACGCACGAAAAGGTAATCAATAGCTATCTGTTCATCTCTGCAAAAATAAGTAAGTGAAAAGTGCAGGAAAATATGAGGTGTTATAAAGCGGCATAACCTATTTCAATGAATGCACTTCATGAATGAATGAGTGTTGCAGAAGCACAGTTTTTCAAACGAAAGTAAATGCGCATACCATAAAACCGAACTAAAAAAACAAAATTCTATTTAAAATTTGCGACCTGGAACTCGCTCACCTTTTAAGTGTAGTTTGCTGACATAGAAAACAAATAGCAGATAAGAAAGTGAAAAACATTTGGGAGAATAGTGGCGAAATCTACCTAAAAGAAAGATTAGCTAATAAGAAGATGTAGTATCATTCTAACTCTTACTTGCATACAAGTATATATTTTAGGGTGAAAAGCGCTAAACGCTCTTTTAAAACATGTTACTCGGGTAATGGATTTTTACGCCGCAACATTTAGCTTGTTACCAAACCTGGTGATTTAATTAACATGTACGCATAATCATACTATTACTCTTTACTAAAACACTACCCTGCTTACTTTTTTCTCAAAACTAAAACCTACACACAGTTATTTTAACGAGGTGTCAGCTTATATGTCTAGACTGACTTGCACGACCAAAACTCGCTGATTCTTAGTCACTAAAACCAATAATCCCAACAAGGTAGAAAACACGCTTGTTATATTTTTTCTCAGCGTTTCCCAACCAGTTATAAAAAAGGCTTTTAAGCCTGTTAACTTGAATGATTGACTACTACACAACATGATTTTTTTCTCCAAAGGTGTTAAAACCTGGAGTGTGAAGCTGCGCACATTTACAGCTTAACTTGATGGACTTCATTTGGTGACCAAATTTTGGTCATGCTATATTGCCAGGTAAAATGGCAAAAACCTGAACAGAAAGTGGACAGAAGCACTCAATCGTGTATTTTTGAAACTGGGTACAAAGCACAATGGCAGGAAGATTAGTTTAGAGAGAGGGGCTTAGATTATTTTGTAGAAAGAAGGTAAATACGTTACACATTATACTACTTTTGCGTATAATGCTAAAAAATCTTATATAATTTTGCTAAACTTTGCAGCCGTTTGATTTTTAACTTGAAAAAGTTTCGATACAGTTTTAAATATTGTGAAAGCTTTTATAGCTTTAATTTTTTAAACGGTGGGTATTTTCCTAGCTTAAGAGCTTTTTCTCTTTTCTTTACAATTTTCTCTATGTCCACCTTTTATTCTCTACAACAGCGGAAACTGATGACATGCTGTCTAGTAAGAGTCAAAACAGTAATTCCTTATTCAAAACCCTATATCTTTCCTCCCTAAAAACTTTCTTCTTTAACTTTCTGACTTTTTTATTTACGTGGCACCAAGTAACAATAAGTGGCTTTTGACTGCTCACAAAGAAATTCCTACCTTTTAAGTTAAAAACGAGGGCCAAGACTGTGTACACAATCGGTTTCAAGATTTCAACTTGAGACTCTCTTCATTTCTAATCTTTTTTGGAACAGCAGTACAGTGGGAACAAGTTTTAGGGAAAATAACAGACACTTGAGTGAAGAGTATATACGTTAGCGTGTGTATGTGCGAACATTATCCAGCTAATATTCACATTGGAACAGCAACCACCTCCAACACTTAAGGAGAAAGTTAAACTAAAATGAGCAGAGAAGGAACTAATGATTTGTATTTAGTAGTAATTTCTGTCATGTGTAAAGCACCTCGCTGGAGAGAAATGTTGGAATTTCGGTGTTCCACATCATCTTTGACGTGTAAATCCCATGCCTGGTTTTACTAGCTAAATCTGTATCTTGTTCTATGTAAGAGTGTGAAAGAGAACTGAAAGTCTGTCTACAAAAGTCGTCGTGTGAGGAGCAAAGTAAAATTGCTGTATTCTGCGGATATTTTTACCTATTAAATTGACTGGGGAAAATGACTGATTAATCTTAACTTGACTACTTCTACTACTTAAATTTAGTTGTATAATAAATCTGACCTATCTATATTTTATTCCCCATAATTCTCAACAGTTTTACCCACAAGCCACATTATTCGGCCCAACATCATCTTTCAACTTAACTGTGCATTTTAACCATAAGTCACCATCATATCGCACCAACCAGTACTCTCTAACTGACATAATTGCAGTCAAAACACCACTTCTAGGAGGAAAGTATGGTTTTTCTGATAAAATATACTTATATCTGACAGTCTCTTGGATGTGATTTCATTTTTCGATTTGCAAATCAATTTAACACAGAAAGAAGGGAGTATATAGAAACATAGCTAAAGCTAATGTTTTTGGAGAAAGAAACGTATCTTCCACAAAAATGAAGTAAATCGTCACGGGGATAATTGTAAACCGATAGCCTTATATAGAGACACAACTTTCTTTTTATTTGGACCGGGTCAAAAATGCAGAGTATAGAGTGAAATCTGATTAATGTTAGAGTATAAAAATCTTGTAAAAAAATATAAAACGGCGTGTTTGTTCTTCAGAAAAGGCCCAACAATATGTTTCAGGTAGTAAAATCGGTCACAAAATAAAAGTTTTTAGACGTTTCAGAAATTTAAGAAAGAAAAAAGTAAATGCTTTGATACGTGATTTTCCCCTAAAATCCCTTCTCGTATTTCAGAAGTTGGTTTCTAAGTGGAACATTATTCCTTTGTTAGGAGAGTTTCCTGAGTCAACATTAACAAGCTTGACTTGTCTGGGTTTTAGTTACTCGGTTTCATAAAGAGGGTTAGATTAGAAATGAGGTTGCCCAACTGGAAATATTTTAAACGAAGAAAGGCTCACATACTTTCATTCTTTGGGGCTTCCTGTTTCTCTCTTCACTACTCGGCACTTAATAAAGCTCAAACTTGCTTTTTCATAGTTAACTCTGAAACGAAAGTAAAAAGGTGTCAGCTTGCCTAGGGAAACAGGAAGAAAACAAGCAGTACAAGAGAACACCCTACTTTCTCCAGTAATATATTACCAGCCTAAAAATCCGAAAATGAACCGGGCCTGTACTGTTTTGACTTTTGCTTTCAAAACACTTTATCAAACTCTTCATCTTTTTGGAAAGGTTTAAACCGGAAGGAAAATCTTCAAGACACTGACACAAATCAAGAGTGACTGACGCGTTTCCTTTTTTGACGCAGGGTTTGCTGCTACTGCTGCTGCTGCTAAGACGATCTACATGCCAAAGGGCATCTGTAGTTTGAGGCAGAATACATTTTCATGCGTGTTTTCTTAATCTGTGATGAAAGCCGTGTAACGCTTGCAAGTGGTGACAGAAAGATTAATATATTCGTTTTAGACATGGGTGCATATTTTATGCATCCGCTTTAGAAAAATTCTAGTGAAGTTTGTTTTTGTTATATGAGAAAATGAAGTTGGTTAAGCTGTTGGGAGTAAGTACAAAAATTGCACGCTTTTGTAAAACGCGAAGAGTGTCCACCGCTGAACAATTTTTTCTCTTGACTCCCCTTCAATAATAAACCATTCGTTTAAATAAACAAGATTATTACCGAAAACCCGGTTTTTTACAATTTGTCTTTATTCGGCTGAATTTTCGTTCTTTTTTGTCCATATTCTCCGATGAGTGAAGTAGAACTAAAGTTTTGATTTCATGACGGATTTGAGGATAAGTGGATTCCTGATGACATATATCACTGTTTTTGTGTGTGTTCAACGCCAAAAAATATAATATATTTTTAAAGTGTGAGCAAACAAGAGCAAGATGTGTGAATTGTTCTTAGTTCTTTGCTAATGTAATTGTCGTTAATGTAGGAGTTGGTGATTAAATTATTTCATTGAAGACCACTTAGCCTTTGTTGAGTTTAGCTAGCTTGAATCTATGCATTTAAGTTAAACTGCAAGAACAGAGTGGAGAGGCAATGTGATTTAATTAGAGTTGAAGTTGGATCAATCACTCAATTTTGAAAATGATTTGGTTTTTCATCTCATTTCATTTCATCATTTCTCTTAATCGGTTTAATTTCTGAGGATTTTTACGTGACAGAATGTGGTATGTATTGGGTTCGTAAGAATAAGTAGAATTTCTTTTGAACTTTCACCCGTTTCGTCACAAAATAGGAAACTATTTATTTAAACCACAGGGGTTTACACGGTTTCGTTCATAGTTAAAGTTTTATATATTCTGAGTTATTTAAAATACTAATATTCTTTACCGCTCAAGGAAAACGGAAAACTTTGTTTTCTTCCACAACTGGGAAATATTTCTTTTCAGCTTCAATCTAAACTAGCCGGAAGATATTATTTCCAGTATAAAATACCTTTGCAACAACAAGCACAAAAAAAAGCTTGGAGAGCGTGGATAGTCATTTTCTTTTTGTTACAAAGCAAAGCAACAACAACAGAAAAATATTTGTGAGTTGAGAAAGGAAAAAAGGAACAATAAATCAAAAAACAAGATACGATGTAAATTAAAGTAGTTTGAATTAAAACCTGGCAAAATTTTGTCTCCGAATCAAAAATTACTGTTTTCAGTCTCACATGGCCACAGGCTTTCTATTTCAATAAAAAGACACTTATGAATGCATGGATACACTTGTGCACGGATACACTTGTGCATGGATACACTAGTACATGGATACACACAACATAGTATCTCATTTTTCTATCAAATTTATTCCTGTTCAAAATCAATTCATTTATGTAACATTCAATCAATTTGCGTAATTTGAAAATCTAATGAAAACGGGAAATATTCCGCACTACATAAATTATTTTCACTAAACTATCTACATTACATGTTTATTATTGTAAACCCTTCACGCCAATAGAGCAAGTTAATTGCAAATGTAGGTTTTTCCATTTTGGAAGATAAAAACATGTAAGGAAACTATACTTATTCAAAAATTAATCAGCACATTTATCTCATTATCAGTTTTCCGTTCCAACCTGTAAGCCATATTTCTTCCTTTGGGCGAAAACCAATTCGTAATAAAATATTTTCGAATTCTAGTGATTCCCAAAAAGAATTGTGAGCAACAGATGAATCACAATTAATACATTTGAGGCTGCATTGCCACGCACAACAAATTGGAAGTTAGAACTTAATAAAGAATGTTTGGCAAGTAAAGCTTGCTTTGGCAAGCCTCTCAGCCTTCCTGAGAGGAATGGGCAGTAGTTTCTTCTGCTTTTGGATTCTAACCACATCCAGGAGAAAACAAGGTTTGAGATAATTTCCTAATGCTTTTTTCTGTGGATGTTTTATTATTGATGCAATCCGTCTGTTCAATTTCCAGGATGGTTTAGAAGACAGAGTCCGCGTGTGTTGTTTCCAGTGCGTATCGATATATAGCGAAAACAGATGGAAAATAGAAGCGTTTAACTTTACGATTAATAATAGCTAGACGTTAGATAGATAAAAATGGGGAACAAAGCTAGGTGTGGTGTTCAGCATGCACAACTGAATAGCCTGTCTAAAAATGTTCCATTCTGTTCAATGTTTATGAAATTCCTGCATGGTTGTCATACAAAACAGATGCCAGCAACTGCGCTTGTTATCTCCTTTGCAATAAAATACGGGGTTTCTTTCATTTCTTACAAGAAAAGAACTATAAAGGAATGTTATCTTGTTAGTATTTTACGTCATGATAACCTGAAAAGGACTCCTTACAAGTTTAGTATATAAAATTAAATATTGATTTTTGGAGAATTTGTCAAACAAATTGGATACATGACAATATCTAATAGTAATGAAGCACTTGTACTGATGCAATGAAAAATGAAATTTTGATCTGTCAACTGGTGCTAGTAGAACTATAGTATAAATTGTTTTGATCATTGCGCTAAACCTAATAAAATGACTGCGGGAGGTTTTAAAATACGGCTCAAATTATCAGCAACTTTCAAATGCATGTACGCACTTGTTTGCCTTTTTAAATTACTTATGTGCAATAAATGTTAAAGCAAAATGGCCATACAAGTTGCTGCAATTAGACGCCATCGAAATTAAGTTTGTGTATGATGATATAATTGAAAACTATAGATGTGTTCAAGGCATTGTACGTTGTACAATATAAAGCTGTGTGTCCACTTGCCGTGGCTGATTTTAGTTCTAGTTATGGCTCAAATTGTAGGAGTGATGTCAAAACATGCTACAGCGCAATGTCTTCAGTTTGCAATCTGGTCCTTTTGGTTTTGCCGTAGAATGAACGAATAGAAAATTAGTCGATCCCATAGGCGAAGGACACACTACAAAATTGGCACAAAAAGGATTCATCTCACATGGCAATTTCTCGACAGAACTTTGGAAATTAATTCCAACTGATTTGAGGCTTATCCATGTTCAGTTCAGCTGTGGGATTTTGGGAAGCTAGGGTATTCTATGCACTCGCAATGGCTCAAAAGGACAATTTAGGAGATTGGTCTTAGGAGATTTAGGAGATTGGTCTTAGGAGATTTAGGAGATTGGTCTTAGGAGATTTAGGAGATTGGTCTTAGGAGATTTAGGAGATTGGTCTTAGGAGATTTAGGAGATTGGTCTTAGGAGATTTAGGAGATTGGTCTTAGGAGATTTAGGAGATTGGTCTTAGGAGATTTAGGAGATTGGTCTTAGGAGATTTAGGAGATTGGTCTTAGGAGATTTAGGAGATTGGTCTTAGGAGATTTAGGAGATTGGTCTTAGGAGATTTAGGAGATTGGTCTTAGGAGATTTAGGAGATTGGTCTTAGGAGATTTAGGAGATTGGTCTTAGGAGATTTAGGAGATTGGTCTTTTTGATGGCAGCGATAAACCGTTGGGTCCAGGATACGAAAATGTTTTCTCATTACCCCATAAATTCTTCTACAAAGACGCTGAATAGAGAAATGGGTTTCATTTTACGTGGAGGTTCTCTGAGTACAAGTGCAATCGGCATTTTAGGATCCGCTCTGAGGTCATCACTCTACCTTTAAAATAGTTAAAAATGCCAACCCACTTCAAAGTCAGTCAAGCGTTTAGGTCAAGATGACATTTGGAAACACTTTGGGGAGTCAGCGTCATACGTTCCTACATTTTCTGGGTGCTGTGCACATCACTATAAGAAGACACCGTGTCACCAAGCTTTTCAAGGCTGTAATTTCAAGTTGCTTTTTTGATTATGTGTTCTTCATTATTTTTTCCACTCTGCTGATAAGGACAGACTGACGATAAGGAATCAGGCGATCTCGGTACTGTTCAGTATTTCCTTCCTACCTTAGTATGCGACAACGATTTGACGAGTCCCAACATTCAAAAAGTTTATGTTTAACGTGGCAGTCAGCTTTGTGTTCACGCTCTACATGCATAATATCAGCTATAAACGCGGTTAGGTACGAGGGACAAAATGGCTTACATTGCACCTACGAAGCCAAATGCAATCTGTGGATGCTCCGAGTCGGCCATACGGTTCGAGGAAAAGCGAGCAAGTCGGCGTAAGGCATTGAAAATTGAGAATGATTTTATGATTATGAATTTGAGGAACAGTTTGAGGTCTGTGCAAGTTTGAGCAAGTTTGAGGAACAGTGCAAGTTGCACTGTTGAATCGCTCAACCGTCAGATGTTCGGGTCGTTACAAACCTGACAATTTTGAAGGTAGATACATAGTAATAAAACGAAGAATTATCTCTCATCTTTACAAGTGATTTGCGGCATAAATGTGTATGTGTGTGTTGTGGATGCTAAATACATGTTACCAAAACAGATGGAATGTAAGACATAGTGCAGCGTTTCGACAGGATTTTGTGTCATAAGAAGCCTTTTATGGTAAAATTATCGCAGAAGTATTGTAAAATCATCATTTAATTGCAAATATAAACCTGGGGTTAGTAGGTGTTTTACATAGCAGCTTTTTTGTATTGTACATTTTTCGTGCAAGTAAAAAATTATAAAATGTTATAATACCAGATGCTATAAGTACTTAACTTGCTTTAATGGATGTGAACGCGATTTTCTTTCCTTCCCATCTACATTGCTATGGGTACACAAAATCAATTGTAAATAATAAGCTGTCTCAAACTTGAACAACTCTTTGTTTTTGCAAATAAAATCGCGCGAACAAACGTAAAAGTATTCATCATCTAGTAATCTTTATCGTGCACTTATAAATCATATTTTTTGATATTGTACTTTTGAAAATGTTGTTGAAAAAGAAAAAAAAGTTTATTCTTTAAGACTCAAAAAAAGCCTCACAGTATAGTATTTTTCTGATTATTTCCCCAATGAAATGAAGTAGTAGCAAAGCAATAGCTTAGCATAAGATTACCGATTGTTAGACATTTTTCTGGCTTTCCATCTCACTTGCATTCGTATATTTTGTGGCAAGTAAGTATCTTACGCTGACGTTTTCGCGCCAAACTACATCATATGGAAATCCTAGGGGAAGCCAAAATTTTTCCGCTTTTATACTCACTCCATCATTCACAAAGAAAAAAACGTTATTACGTTTTACTCAGATATGTGGTAGCAAACCACACAGGGAAAAAAGTTATTTCCTTTCCTTTCTACTTTTCTCATGAAAGTAATTCTTAGTGAATTATACTGGTCAGCAGTAAAATACCATTTGAGACCCTAGAAAAAAACTCAAGCGTCCTTACAATATTCTCGACTTTTATTAAGAGCGGTAGAACGAGACTGATAAGTGGTTTTCTCGTTTTGCTAAAAACTCAATAACTTAGTAATGATTTTTGGGGGTTTTGGAGTGCCATTGAAAGCATACTTGATTGGCTACTTCATATTCTAATTGATCGTGTTTTAGGTTTCGATGAATGGAGGTTTTGGCTACTTAGGATATAAAATGATTATTTATTTTGCAACTTTTTATACTATGGTGACATGTACTCAATGGAGGTACATAGCTGCACTGATGAGCTGATTTGTCACGAAATATAAGTTTTTAATTGAAATGAGCTGATTTTAATAAGTTTTGCTATAATTTCTAAGGTATACGAAACATTACATTTTTTCCAGAATGGGAAAGTCCTATTTACTTGTATATGTTCATCTTCAACAAGCAAATAGCACATTTTATATTTTTATTGTAAAAAAATGTTCTAATACGGCTTATCGCTTCCAGTTTACCTCTCTCTGTAAATACGGAACAGAAACAACAGAATTTTCATTTTGCATGCATGCAAAGTACACAAAATGTAAAAGAAAAGCCATCTAACGCTTTATCCAGGTACTTTCGTAAGTGTGGAATTATAACAGCGTTGAAATAACACAAAATTATCAAACATGGGAAATGTTTGCTTTAATATTTGAACCAGCAATTTTTTAATATAAAAGAATCCAAGTTTTACACAACAAGTCTCCACAAATAATTTACCTAGCTTTGCAGAAAACTTCATCAAATCTTGTTTAGTTTTTCAACAAACCATACTTGAAACTAGTATATAAGCCAATACTTTGACGCCATTTGGCATCTTCAGGTTTTAAATCCTACACTTTTCATAAACAGGTTAACATTTAGCACTCTTTCACGAGTAATTCTGGATTAAATATTAACAAAATATTAGCACTTATATGAAAGATGATCAAATAACACCACTACAGTTAAATTTTTGGAAACATTTAATTATTTTCCTGAATATTTTGTGAGTATTTGTAACAAGTATTATTATTATTATTTACAATGTTGCAATACAATTCTAAATATTAGTTCTATTATTTGAAAAATTAAGTAGAGTTTCAACACATTCGAACACACTCAACATTTCTTTTTTCCATACTCTGAGGAAGCGTACCGAATTTGCTAGTTTTGGCATTTTCCTTTATGTTTCTATGCTGCAAAAGGTTTGCTTGTTGCAGTAAGCCATCCGTATTAGCACGGTCTACTAAAGGTAAAATCATGTTTTGTTCTGCATTTTATTTACCTTGCATGGTCCGAAAGCCATTATCTCTTGTAGCCTTCGTCCTTCTGAGAAAATATCACAACATTTTCATTTCAGTACCGAAACGCTAGTCTCTGGGATTTCAATGCATGTTTTAAAGCAACAGGCAAATATTTATAAAAAATAAAGCAATAATATGTGCGTTTTCAGTTTGGAGCTACTTCACGGTTTGCCAAGTGAATCCGCTAAGAGATACTCCATCTTTTGCTTGCTTGCCTTCAGGGTCACACTTTACCTGGCTTTGTTCTTCTGGCACAATAAATGCTGTCAGCGTGTGAAGCGGAGAAAAAGCAAAGAAATGCAGCCTTTTGTTTTCCCACGAATGTGTATTCGACTGGAGACACAGTGGAACTTGGAAAGTAGAAATAATTGATTGCAATGGGGAGTTTGCTTTTGCATGGAGGAAAACGAATGTTTTGGAAAAGGAAATGAACCTTTTCTTTTAAATGCACTCAAAATTGTAAAATGCACTAAAAGTATGTTGAACGCAGTGAAACTATGTTGAACGCACTGAAAAGTTGTGGTTGCCAATGATACACCAACCACAACCGAAAACACGCCGCAAAATCAACAACCAACGCACCGAAAATGGAGGAAAGCACCTTGGCCATTCCTTCACCAATTCATTCGTTCGTGTCGTCGTCGTCAGTTCAGTTCACTGTCAACTTGTCGAAACTACCACTGTCAAAACCCAACTAAATCTAGCCTAAAGTTAATTGTCATTTTAGCTAACTTATAATAAAACCTGTTGTTTCGTTAAAGTCTCTGTCTACGTGTCAGTAATTGTAGTCATTAGCTGAGTTACCCGGTCAAAAGATACCGGGTAACCCGGTTGAGATTTGATTCACCAAACCCGGTCGTCATATAGCACCGACGTCACATACACACACTGGTCTATATTGCAATTCTGTTCGCAATAGAATGTAAAATCTGTGTGAAATAATCTGTGTTTCGATATCATAGAAAATTGTTCAAATTTGGAGGCTTCAACAGATTCAATGTATAAACATTTTGTAGATGAATCCAGAGACTTGGTTAAAGTGTTATCTATATACCAACAATTTCACAAAATTGGTACAAAAATAAAGCATGACGCTAAAGCGCTCCAAGATTAGGTTGGTACGAGAATATGTCAAAAAAATATTGATCAATTCTTGTATTGTTTTATAGATTAGAAACGTTCAACAAACAACAACAAATTAAATACTAGCCTTAAGATAAAACCCAATCAAAATAGGTCGTTTCGTTGTTATGTAGTTTAATGAAAATAGTATACAGACTTGTCTATCCAGTGTAGATAGATTTATCTTATGGAGCAAACTTAACTGGTATGGCGTATATGATGGTATAATTAAATCACTGATCAATCAGAGATCACAATTTGTTAAATCTGGTACTAGGAACTCAAGAATCAAAATAACACATACAGGAATTTCTCAGGGCGCGTCATGCAGCTCTTTGTTATTTAGTATTTATATTAATGATCTACTAAGTATTATTAAAAATTCAAAAATTACCCTTTTTGCTGACGACAGTAGTCTCCTTAATTCCAAGCATACGAATGAGCTAGAACCTCTTAAGACTGAAATTGAATGTGATTTAAAAGGTATTAGTGAATGGTTCGATAACAACAAGGTTAAACTTAACATAGACAAAACCCAACTGATTATATTTGGTAAAAAGGAAAATCTTTTAAAATGTGAAAATCTTAGTATAAGGATTGGTAATAACAACATAGAACGTGTTAAATGCGTAAAAATGCTTGGTGTATTGTTAGATGAAAAAATGTCATTTACCGATCACTATAAATTTATTGTTAAAAATGCTATAGCAATATGTCAAGACTTTATCCTCTAAAACATACACTGTCGAGTACAAACAAAACAATCCTTGTTAATGCTTATATTAATAGTATTTTACGGTATGCTGTTGTTGTATGGCATCCTAGAATCAGCAAAACCCAATGTAAAATGTTAGACGGTATTATTAAGAATTCTGCTAAATTCATATATAACAAACGTAAATACGACAACATTAGTGATGAAATATGTTCTGATTTACAGTAGCTGTATTCCAAGTACATGTATCAATATGAAACCTTGCTTATAACGTATAAAGTTAATTTCTGTTTGACTAGTGGTTACTTTCATAATTACCCAGACTTCTCCTTTATAGAGACACAATCAACTCGTTTTAAACCTTACAAATGTCCAATTGTGAAACCACGTACTCCATGGGGATACTCTACTTTTAACTATAAAGCAGTCATTCTATGGCTACAACTACCTGACTTGCTCAATAAGGAATCAATTGAACACTTATCTTTATTTAAACGTAATCTGTATTCATATTTACTTGAACTTCAATGTAAAGAATTTCTTGACAATGCTGAATTAACCCAATAAGCAATTTATTGTATTGTAAGCAGTTATTGTATTAACATTTTTATTCTCAACATATTGACATATGCTCTTTATATAATCTGTACCTACTAAAAAATTCCTTGTCTTGTTGTAATTTACCTCTCTTGAGGAAAACTGGACAATAAAACCCAACTTATTATTATTATTATTATTCACATAACGCTTTGTATAAAAATATTGATCGACTTGAATTAAAAAGCGTTTTCCTAATAACTTTATTGATTTACTAGAAACTCATCAATTTGTTGTCTAACACTTTACGTTTGATCACTTGATTTGGGATAATGCACACAGTGCCTTGGTCTAATTACTTCGAAAGAAAAACAAAAATACGATTCGGAAACAAATGGTGATTTTATTTTTCTGATAACTACAGCATTTTGTGAAAGTGCATTTTATTCTTAAATTTGTCAGTATATAGAAAAACTTTTTCGTTTCCAGAAAAAGGTCGCGGACGTGCGCTGTTTGGAAGGACACAAAAAACGAGGATGAACTCGACTTTATTTTTAGGAACCTGGAATCCTTTTTGTTTTTTTTGGTCATAAAAACAAACTGACTCAGAACTCAGCACGTGGAAATACATGACTCAGACGTCAGAAGGGATGTACAAACAACTTTCAGCCTTGCATTTATATTACACACTAGAGATTATTACCAGCATTTATACGAACTCCATTCATTGTTGTTTTTGGTAAATTAAATGTATTTTTTCTAGCTTTAAATGATACACATATGTTATCTTCTAAAGTAAAAATTTCAAGCGTAACGCTCTAGCGCCAATTGTATTAGCATTGAATAGTTGCCTGTGTTCGCATGCACATTTCTTGAATGACAAATATTATGAATTCAGAAGCCGGCTAGTGCTCACAGTTTGGGTCGTAAGCTTACAGATATAGATTTTCGAAGTTGTGTGTATTTAGAATTTCATAATGTTAGAATGGCAAAATACATCGAAAATTTGTGCCACGTTGACGCCGTTTGCAAAAGTCTTCTGTTTTTTCAGTACTCTTAAGCAGGAAATTGGGGTCAGCCCATCTCGTTTAAGTAATCAGAGAAAGCCATTCCATCAAGTACTCTATCTACCTCTTTGCTAAAATAATTTGCTGTAATTCTACAAACTACGGATACTGACCAAAGGAAACAAAGTTGATGTAGTTTTGTCTGGGAAAAGTAATGTAGCTAACGACTGATGCTCAATTTTAGATTGTATTCATTTTCTGTGTAGCATGTAAGTATTTTGTATCGTAAAGATAGAAACAAGACCAACTTGTACGTTCTCATATTCATCTCTATTTGATCCACATAGAACTATACATAAATGTTTTTCTAAATCATAATTTCATTTGGCTTAGGTCAAAGCTTTGAAAGAATTTTGCAATTTTTATTAAAAACTAGTCGAGTTTGCTTGCATATTACCCTGTCTCTTATTAAATGCATACCTGCACTATCCATACACAACAACAGCATTTGTAGCATTTACAAAAGATTCCAAAGGCAGACCTCAAGTACGGTGCAATGCTTTAAGAATATTATGTTCCTAAAAACTGTTACGGCTTTTTCTTTTAAATAAGGACACTAGTCATTTCTTGTCACCTTTTCAATGTAAACGTTTGACGCCACAAAAATAGGAAAATTGTTTTGTGCGTACCCCATTATATGTAGGTTAAAATTATATTTTGCACAGCTGGCATTAGTTATTCTGCTGGAATATCAGAATTCCTGTTTGTATAACTAGCGATACTATTTTCCTTCAAACCAACAATTTTGTACTCTTACACACTCCACCACACACATCTACTTGAGTTAACTCCTCTCTTTAAACTCTAAAAAGTCCCACTTTTTACTCCATATTGACACAAGTGACACATTTTTCTTGAATCTTTGCTCCTGAAAAAGAGTATTTGAAAGCTAGAGCTAACAATAAACATCTCAACCTTTAAAGCAAAAAATGTCTTTATCTGAAAATAGTATACAAAATTGTCTTTGCACATAATGCTTTGTATAAAACTATTGACCTACTTGAATTAAAAAAGAAAAAAGCGTTTTCATAATAACTTTGATTTACTAGAAACTCACCAATTTGTTGTCTAGCACTGTACGTTTGATCACTTGATTTGGGACTAATGCACACAGTGCCTTGTTCTAATCACCTCGAAAGAAAAACAAAAATACGACTTGGAAAGAAATGCTGATTTTTTTTATAAATTCAGCATTTTGTGAAAGTGCATTTTTTCCACTCTAATGCTTCTTCCCAGTTTACTGCACTTGGAAAGTTAGATATTTATTACTGGGATGGGAAATGAAGGCTTTCCACAAAGAAAACTTGTCAGTATATAGAAAATCTTTTCCGTTTCTAGAAAAAAGGTCGCTGACGTGTGCCGTTTGGAAGGACACAAAAAACCAGTGTGGACGTATGCCCATTACCCACGGGTTGGGTGACCCAGTTAAACCCGGGTTTTTGGGTACCCAGCCCACATTGTTTTGAGGGTGGGTTTTGGGTAAAAGTGGGTTTTAAACATAACTATTGAAAAAAAATGCAATTTTTAAAAATAAGTGACCTTTTTGCTTCATATAATATCGAAATTTTCCAAAATATTCATAGTTTTTGCTTTCAGGAATAAATTATTAGGTGATTTCCTTACCGAGCTACTGCCTTTTGGGACGCCAAATTCTTGGCGGCTATAGAATTTAGTGCATGATATTGCAATACCCACCCATACCCAGATATACCCACTTTTACCCAAAAACCCAGATAAACCCGGGTGGGTTGGGTTGTTGTGATAAACCCGCGGGTTTCGTCCACTCTGCAAAAAACCTTTATTTTTAGGACCCTGGAAACCGTTTTGTTTTATTTTGGTCATAAAAACAAATTGACTCAGCAGGTGGAAGTATATGACTCAAACGTCAGAAGCGATGTACAAACAACTTTTAGCCTTGCATATATATTGCACGCTATATTGCAATTATTTCAAGCACTTATACGAACTTCATTCATTGTTGATTTTTGGTAAAGGAGTTTTATTTCTTCTGGCTTTAAATGATATATACCTTTAATCTTCTAAACTAAGAATTTCCCCCGTAATGCTCTGGCGCCAATTGCTTTAGCCTTGAATAGTTGTTTGTGTTTACATACACATTTCTTGAATGACAAATATGAATTTAGAAACCGGCTACTGCTCTCAGTTTCGGTATATACATTTTCGAAGTATTTCAAAATGTTAGAATGGCAAAATATCGAAAATTTGTGCCACGTTGACGCCTTTTGCAAAAGTCTTCTGTTTTTTCAGTACCTTTAAGCATTTAGATGCTTCGTGTTCGGGCACATTGGTCCATAGAAAAGGTTTTAGACATGCGTTTAATCAAATGTTTCAGTTACTGTGTTTGGAAAATAGTCTTTTTTTTAAATCCTGACTTGCATTTTATTATTGACTATCATAAGCAAAAAGTCAAAAGTAGCATCACAACCACTTAAAATAAATAGTGTTCCTTCCGCACGTTTCTCAATTAGTAACTCTTTAGAAAATCATGGAAAAGATCGCAAACTTCAGTTTTGAATACATATAAGTTCTCTATTGCCAGAAAGAACGATGATGAGAATATCCAAAAACATAGAATAAATATATATGAAATAAAAGTTCTTCACACATCTGACGTTCTGATTTTGAAGACGAAGACGCAGCAAATAGATTTCATCAATGTTTTTTGGACGACTTGCTTTCCCCAGCGCTTCTTCTCAAGCATATAATTACCAAAAGGTTGAATTATCGACATTAGCACTTGATATTGAAGTGCTGTTGAGTTTCTGCTGTAAAGATTTCCGAATTCTGCTAACTCATATGCTGACCCCATTTCATTCACCAGAGCACATCAGAAACCAAATATACATATAAATGTAACATTACTATTTATTTTAAGCTGTTTCAAAGTTGTCGCGTAAGTTACTAATCTGTGCTCATACACGTGCTCCTTGGTTTCGCAAATAATTTTTTGCGCCTAAACCAAGCATGACAGCTTTAGTTTATCCAATTTGCTACACACAAGCAACGTTTAAAATCCTTAACTAAGGGTGAAATGTTTGTCCAGCAATACATAGCATCCTTTAGGTTGTCCTTTCTAGATTTTTCCAATTTAACCCAATGTCTTGCCATCAAACTCACTTTATTTTGTTTCCTTCGATGATAATTACTCTCATTCTGAATAGGTTAGTCTTTGCTTTTTTCCTTATACACATTCGCAAAGAGAATTGAGATATCCAATTTAGGAAATTGTGGTCAGCTCATTTTGTTAAAGTAATGAGAGAAATCCATTTTATCAAGTACTCTATCAACTTCTTTGCTAATATATGGTACTATAATACAAATACAAACTACGGCTGCTGACTAATAGGGGAGCGGAGATGATGTAACTTTGTCTGAGGAAAGTATAGTACCCAACGGCTGATGCTCATTTCTAGACTTTTTTTTCTTTTTGTGAAGAATGCAAGTATTTTGTGTCGTAGAAATAGAAACAAGGAAAACTTGCACGTTCTCATATTCATTTCTATTTGATCCACATAGAACTATACATAAATGTTTTTCTAAATCATAATTTCATTTGGCCTATGCCGATGCTTTGAAAAACATTGCAATTTTTATATAAACGATTCTGGATTGTCTGTGGATATTACATTGTCTCTTAATAAATGCATATCTGCGTTATATATACACTACAACAGTATTTGTAGCATTTACAAAAGGTTCCAAAGGCAGACCTCAAGTACGTTGAAATGCTTTTGGAATAATATGTTACTAAAAACCGTTCTGGCTTTTTCGTTTAAATAATGATACTAATCATTTCTTGTCACCCGATCATTGTAAACGTTTGACACCACAAAAATCGGAAAATTGTTTTGTACGTACACTATAATATGTAGATCAAAATTTGCACACGTTTTCTGCTCAGATGGCATTAGGTATAATGCTATAATTCCAAAATTACTGTTGATTATAGCCGGCGATACTTTTTCCTTTTAAACCAACTAATTTGTACTCTTACACACTCCACAACACACATCTACTTGAGTTACCTTATTAAACTCTAAAAAGTCCCACCTTTCACTCCAAATTGACACAACTTAAACACTCCTTTTCTACTTCAAAATTCTACTCAAATATATCATACAACTTCAATTCCATTTCAGCAAAACGTTTGCAAAATTGACACTTGACTAATGACGGTTTTCTTCCGTGCCCACGCACTTCAGCCTCAGCCATTACATGACATGCATTATCAGCAGCCCCTTCACTCTTTGTTCTGATGTTTGATGTTCCATGTCTTGCCACTTTAGCAAACATATTCCAAACAGGAAAACACCCATAATTCCTTTTCTAGTTGAATTTATTTTTGTAGGCTTGCTATAATAACACAACATGGTTTCACAAAAGACAATCAGCTAATTTCAATGGCAATACATTCTAAGAAAGCTAGCTATATTGTGTGCAAGTTGTTTTCATACAAGCTTTCTTTAAGTGGCCAAATTGTTATTGTATTACCGAGACAAATGTAACGCCGAACACAAAAACCCGTTCTTTCTTGTCTTTCTTGTTGTTTGTATAAAATTTCAAGTATTCTTTTGTATTGTTCTGTTTCTGTTTACATTTTCCTTTTTTAGTATACGACTGCATTAGTAAACCTTTTGGCGTGACTGTCGTCGTTGGAAGAGACAGAACAAGCTTGACACTTGATTTGTTGTTCGAAGGGACATATTGGACAAGTGAAAACATGAAATATTGTCTGGTTGACTGTTTGATTACTTTACTGGTGTACCACCACAAAAATAAGTGTCGTAGATCAGACAAAGCGTACAGTGAAGAAAGCGAAGGAAATTTTCAGAGAATTGAAGCAAAAAGATGCAAGTAGAAACTAATGACAGTACCCATATAGTACTACGACGACGACTCTACGATAGTTTTATGAAAAAGCTTATGGATACTACGAGTGTAAAGGTTTTAACAATTTATTAAACCGACGTTTCGACTCGTTTTGCACAAGTCCTCGACTCTGCGAAAAACAATTTAGCTTAGTAAAAAAGCTTGATACAGATGAAGACACACACAATTGAAAAATCTGCTACAACATTACAGCACCTTAAGTTAAAAACTCAAATAATTGACGTTCAAATTTCACAAAAACTTTACAAGAAACTTTTCAAAATAATACTGTAGCAATAACAGCTTGAAACACAACTTTCATTACCACAAAATTTTCAACTATAATATGAACAATATAAAAGCATACAAGTTCATTTGACTTGAAATCGTACTTAGGGGAATTTAGATGGTACAGTTACAAAATGTATTGCACCTGAACAAATTGACACGTTTGGTAAACTAAAACAATATTTATGCTTAAGCGTATTCGGAAGAAAAAAATAAACGATTAAATGAGTTTTCACTTTTTCACTTTCAGAGTCACCACTTTTCACTGTATTTTACGGCATCCTTTTAACCTTTGGTTTGCTTAAGGATTTTGATACTGTACCTCACTTTATGAATAGCAAAACAGGAACAAAGAAAGCTTCCAGAGTACAATCTTTCTATTTAGCTCAAAAACCAGTACACTTTTGTTCGTTGTCTGAATTGAAGTTTAAAAATGTAGACACTAGTGAGGAGAAACATATTGCTTTCAATTTTTTGCATAAAAATGCCATCAATCAAATGTCAAATAGAGATAGGTTTAGTACAAAGCAAGAATCAATACAGGATTACGTTCTTACAAAGAAGTGTATGACTTGTGTCAAGTTGAAGGTGAAATATGGAACTTGATTCAGTTTTGGAATAACAGTGTTGTTTAGTAAATATTGAACTCTGCAAAGTATGTGGATGGTTTAACAAATAACTTTGAATGTAAATCAATAGCTTGTTTGCATAGTTATTAAGGGAAAACCAAGAAACATGACAAGAAAACCAAAACATGAATGCTAGTGAGTTGAAGGCTAGCTGCAAGAAATTGCGACATTGGTAAATAATTTACGTTCACATTCTTGCTTTCATCACTTTTTGCTAAAGGAACAGGTAGCTTTGTCTTAATAGTGAGCAGGATCTTAATTCCTGATTAATTTTTTTGGGGAGAGGTGACGTAATGTAGGCGATAATAGGACGACGTGGGAACAACATTCTTGACAAAATGACGCACATGTTATTATAATATATATTAAATATCGATTTGGTACTCTCATTTAGACTAAGCTTAGCATTCTAGCATAAACCAGATTTCAACCATAAATCTAGAACTCTAGATTGCTGACTGTGTCAATTTTTTAAAGTATACGGCATCAAAGTGCACCAAATTTTACTGTCACTATCACTTTTACAAATTTGAAGCCTTAAAATTGTACATAGTTGCTATCTTTATGACGGCACCCGAATTTTCCTGATTCATCTCTCAATTCTCTAAATATCTCCAGAACGTACAAACACATTGAACATCACCAAAGTCATTCAATGCATAAGGCAATTACTCCACATCTCTCCGCTGGGAGAAAAAAACACGTTACGTAAATGGAAAAACTGAGACAGTCTTGATTGTCCTCTTTCACATTAAGATTGACGTCGACATACTAACTTTTTTCCTTCTTGTGTGTACTTTCCGGTGCAAACAGTTAAAAAGACAAAGTGTCAGAATGCCAGCCATCCAGAAACTTAACATAAAGTTTTGAATTCTCTGGTTGCATCTGTAGCTTTATAAGAGACGAAAGCACTTAGCTGATACTGCTTGGTTTATAACTTGATTTGCAAGTGCCAATTGGCAAATGTCTAGAGATTTGTTTAATTCAACGCACAATAAATTATGCAACAAACAATAAGGAAGTTTTTTCCTTAAAAATAAAGTATTTAATACTTCATCACACATTAAAACTAACAAGGAAACCTTTTCAGGTGCCAGTGCGATCCAGAGACGAGATATACCAATTCTGGTCAAGTTTAGTGCGTAGATTACGAATCTGAATTTTGTTTTCTGCAAAAATAATGTTTTCATCTTCTACAGTAGGATTTATGTAGCGCGCGCAAGCTGTATTTGACGCAGTTCAGCATAGGCGCAGCATACCTTTTCTCCTCCCTCCCCTACTTTTTGTTGTTTGCGCTGAAAGAGAGAGGAAGGAGGAGGAGGAGGAGCAGCTTGTCGTGCTATGTGAAGGGAATAAGCAAGCGCGCGATCTCTCTTACACGAGCAACAAAATGCAGAGAGAAGAGGGAGGCGCAATAATTTGCTGCGCTTACGCCGAACTGCGTCAAATACAGCTTGCGCGCGCTACATAAATCCTACTGTAGAAGACAAAAACATTATTTTTGCAGAAAACAAAATTCAGATTCGTAATCTACGCACTAAACTTGACCAGAATTGGTATATCTCGTCTCTGGATCGCACTGGCATCTGAAATGGTTCCCTTGTAAGAACTATGTTTACTTTAATTTGTCGTTCTCCACTACTTCTAATCAGCAAGTTAGTCTGTTTAACAGACTTTACAAAGCATGAAATTTGCATTAATTCCTGCCAAATTTTCATATCTTTGTGCTATATTTGAAGCGGTAAGTAAGAAGTACAAATGCTGAAATTTTTTGAGACAAACAAAACCTGTTACGCAAAGTCAAGAAACCAAATGCCACTTAACATGACTGACAGGTACACGTTTGTTTTGTTGACGCTTTCATTAATTCCAGACAATAGAGAAAAAAGTTAAGCTGGGAAAAAGGAACAGCAATTAAATACAGTTATCTAACAAACTATGTAGCTACTTGAGGTTAAAAATTAACTATCGATAAGATTTGTACTATTTTTAATACTTCATGCATTAGAATATCTTAAACTTAAACCGCTTATTTGTGAGCCCGATTGAAAAACAAATTCGCTGGAATAACCGTGAAAACAATTTACAAACATGATACAAAAGATAGCTGCAGCACATTCAGCCATAGAAACGAAAAATGTTTAACTACAAAATAAATTACACAATTTCTGACAATGTAATTAAGTAACTCCCCCTTTTCCTGCTTGCTTTACTACCACTGAAGCAACCTAACAAAAAGAAAAAACTATACAAGATAATCCTTATCTTTTCTTCTTTATGATTCTCGTAGCTTTCACTTCCACTTTACTTTCCTTTCATCGCTTATTTTTCTTTTGTTTCAAGTTCAATCAGAAAGAAAAAACAGGTTCATAAATTCCATTTTTGTTTCCAAGTGTATCCTGCAAAACGTTAATGATACTTAGACAGTTTTTTCTGCTAGGGGTAATAATCTAGTCAAACGCACTACACTCGTTTCTCCCTTTTTTGTTCTGGTAGCTGTTGTTACGTCTTCCCAGTTTAGCAAATTGTATAGAGTAAAAATGCGTAAATAACAGAATGTTGTGCACACCGAAACACAGTAAAATAACAAGATGACATTCCTACGTATTAGTATTCTCTTGAGAGAAACGAAAGACAAAACTCCCCCTTTGATACAAAGGATATAAAAAGTGCACATTTTGTTTTTGGTGTCATTTTTATGACAACCCGTTGCGTGAGTCTTGGGGAAAAGCAATGACTTTTAATAATGCGCAGCGTGGTGGATTTCTGACAAAATACCACAGCATTATGGTAACTGCAGCAAATCCTGTGTTTTGCAATGAGTTTTGATAAATACTGAAGGTTTTCAAAAATTTGTGTCATTATAACACTGCATGTAAAAATATTACAACTATTTAGGTCCAGTGTCTTTGTAGATCAAAAAGATTAGAGCCATTGGTGAACAACAATAAAACTCTTAACTTATAAAAATAACTAAATTTACATAATTTCCATAAATTTTACTTTGAAAGCCGCTAAACTGTATCCTCATAATGTGTTGTGACCACAGAAAATTGTTGGTGTATCATCATACAACAGAGCCATCAACTCAAAACTTAATTTTTGCGGGATTCTCTCCAACCAAACCCTAATTTCCCCTAGTTTTGACCAAACCTCTACTCTGGAAACTTCTTTTGGCTTATTTTGCGTAAGCCATTTTACCCACGACATTTTGCAAATCCTAGAGGACCTCTTTTATAAATAGTTGTCATAACTTTTCCATTTCAATAGAAACAATGTGCTAGTGTGTTTAATGGTCAGCAGAAGCATGTAGCCGAGTCCTTCTTGTCCAGTAATGAATATAGGACCACCCAAACGCTTTTCAGTAAAGTAAACAAGCAGCTTTGGTATACTCATATGAAAGCCGAAAACCTGTAGTATTACTAAAATACTACTGTTATACTACTGTTGCAAACTGTCGTATAGATTTCCAATAAAATTTTAAAACAAAAAAGTTCTCGACTTTTCCCAAACCTCTAGACATTTCTAAGCCAGCCTTGCCAATTTTTCTAAGCTATTTCTACTTCAGTAAGTAAGGAAGTGTGAAAGTGATTACCAATGATGGCTTTCCTTACTAGATTCACGTGACTTTTCCCCCACTCAATTTTTCTCAGAGCAGTCTTTTTTTCCTTCCATTTCCTCCCACTTGCTGGGTTAAATTATTGTGATCACCCAAATGGTGTAATTTTATTGCATGCAATCAAAAATAAAGTCACTGGATTATACCACGGACTAAAAACTAAATGAGCCTGAACATTGCACTGGCTGATTGATGCGTTCAGGAAAAATTGCATATACTTCTGTGGAAAAACTGGGTGCGTAAAATCCTTTTGGATGTGCGGATTAGTTTCACGAATCTGAAACTGGTTTTTAAGAAAGTAAACTTGCCTGGCTTTCATAGGTCATGCAACATTACCTGGTTGAGCGCTTAGTGAGTTCCGCTGACGCAAGAGAAAACCCTCACATTCAGCAGTCAATCACTGACATTGGACATTTACAGGCGAGGAAAAAAATTGCTTTAGTTTTACGTGTGTCAAGCAAAATTTAATGTTTCAAGCTCATATAATCCAACAGATTCGAATTTGCAACCAATTTGATTACTCAGAGAAACGTTTGTTTTGTAAATTTTATTTTCACATTTTATTGCATAATAGCACTTAAACATTTGTTTGTTTCTTAAGTTTACATGTTAAAATACAACTAAGTTTACAGTATTGAGTTGGCAATTTAGAAAATTAATTAAAAGGGCAAATTAAGGTGCTTTCACAGTCTGGACATGAAATTCAGATACTACTATTAGACTAGAATCCGAGTTATATTCGCTCAAATGATTTGGATTTTTTTTGCATCTGAATGACACCATTGTGTATTTATGAATAAAGCACTTGGAGTACCTTTACATTAGATCGCTTTAATAACTGGCTAGCTATTTTGTAAACTGCAAAATATACTCTCTAAAAGTGCAATCTGGTCATAAACTAGAGACCTACCGTTTATATTGTCGTGGTTTTGGTCTCAGTTAGCGTACATCACTGCAAAACGTTAGATTTCATTTTGGTAAAGCATCATATACTCCATGCATTTTAAAAATTAATCTCTTTTAAAAATACTACAAATGCAAGAAAATGTTATGTTTAATTCATTCTACATTTTTATAACGTATACGTTCAGGTTTTCTGTAATCAGACGTTTTTAAATCCTACTTGGTTTTTTTCCATCGCTCATTATTTTTCTCTCCTTAAATTTTAACTTCATTTAGGGAAATTTTAAAATGGAATAAGGTAAAACGCGTCATTCTAATGGATGCGTTTACTTCATCAGTCTTCCTCTTTTCCCAATGGGTTGAAGAGAGATACAGAAAGAGTAACAGAGGCGTCATGACAGCCAATGTAACTAAAACTGCTGAGGCATGGACTATATCTTATTTCACAAATGGAGAAGTTCCAAGCAAACCTATTTTTAGGCAACTCTAAAAGAGCTCCTGTCACGTTTTTGTCTATACGCTTTGGTGAGGAAATGCGATTACCCTTGACAGCGCTAAGCGCTTGAAAACTAGTTTACAATTCTGAATTCATGGCGTTGACGTCATTAAGTCTAGCAAAATTGTATTTCGTGTATGAAAATTGGACTTAATTAAATTTCTTGTGCACAGAACTTGCAATTAATTTAAAATCACCTGGTGTAACTTTCAAAACTGAAATATTTTTTCAACCAGAATTCGACGTCATGCTCTTACAAAAATAATCAACGAAACATTCTCACGTTGCTCATGTTGACATATTTACATTCCGCTGCAAAATTCGTAATACCAAATAGTTGTAGCACAGGAACGTATGCCGGTCCCAACATAGGTTAATATTTACATTTTTGTCTGCAGTCATGCAGTTTGGTATTTCATTTTCTGTTACTAGTTAAAGTAGCGATTAGCATTTATGTCCAGATATTTGTTTCTGGATTTTGTTGTTTTGTTGCTTGTAAAGTTCAAGTTCATTTTACTTCTAAGGAGTACCTGTAAATAGATGCTATGCGCTTTATATGAAACATGAAATTATATGAAATATAATGTTTGTATGTATGAAGATGACGAGAGAAATAGGGAGTTAACACTTTTTGTCCCATTCACTTTTTGGAGTTCTTAGAGATAGCGTCGCATCGCTTATCGTTTGTCAAGTTTTTCTGTTCTTTCTCTCGCCATCCTTTAGCGTGTACATTTAGCTTTGTAGATTGAGTTGATTACTTTTTGCTCAATAAAATAGATAGTTAAATCTGCTAAATTGAATTTGCGCTGTGCTTTGCATATATCATTTTATCCGTTCCACAATTTGTTTATCGTGCCATTACCATTACCTCAGCAGAAGGGGATCGTATTCCTGGATCGTTCGTTGCCAGGATTCCCGGAGTATTCATCCCCATCAATTCATCCCCGTCAACGCATCCCCTAATCAATTCACCCCCAAATCAACTCATCCAATTCATCCCCATCAATTTATCCCTATCAATTCATCCCAATCAACTCATCCCCTTAATTCATCCCAATCAATTCATCCCCATCAACTCATCCCCTAATCAATTCATCCTCAAATCAACTCATCCCAATCCATTTATCTCCGTCAACTTATCCCGCAATCAACTCATCCTCAAATCTGTTCATACCCATCAGAATGTTTCAATATAAATGTATTCTCTCGGTTTGGGAACACATCCTACAGCGATCAATACCTAATCGTACAAAACGATATCCAGAATGTCGTATATATTTTTGCATCGCTTTTCTTTTGGCGAACAGCGCACAATTACAACGTGCAGTTACAAACGTACACCTTAAGAGATCAGTTTTCAGCAGAAAAGCAGCAGCAGCAGCAGAGCGAGCAGCAACATGCTTAGCTCCTCGCTCCGAATATTTTTGTTTTAATTTTTTGTTCTTTTAATTTTTTTAACTGATTAAAATAACTATTTATTTTTTAAAGTGACTAAGGGCACACAAAGAAAAATGCTCTTTCAAGTGAGACAAAAAACTAACCAAAAAACGGTTTTTTATCAGTGCTTTTTAGTGATATTACAATCTTGACGGCCAACTGACAGAACAGAGCCTTCTGATTAACTTTTTTGACGGATTTAACTAACTATTTTACAATACTTATCGCACAAGTGAAATGAAGTGTGCGCTTTTGCTGCTAATAAAAAGGAAGTAAAAAACACTGCTTAATTGAGTTTGAAAGTACTTTAAATCCACCATTTCATTGGAGGCAAGGGACCATGCCGAGGAACATCTACATCTCGGCTCCACAGATGGCTGCACCTTCTCCCCGCTACACCTAAACCTAGTCAAGTAGAAGGATGGATGGGAAGGAAGGATGACTAGATTCCAGTAGATGGCAATCGGGGTGCGGTGGACCTAGCCACAAGGTCAATTTCAGTGTTGTTGAGGCTTTGCCTGGCACTGAACCCACTTTCCTTTGGAGCGTCAAAAACACTTCATAGGCAAGTGAATTGTTAAATAAATAAAGTAACGGCTATATTGATGATCGGATTTGCTGCTGATTACAATTTCTTTTGATGACTGAAATCCGAGACAAAATCGAATCGCCGAATGTATTCATGAGATGACCACCTAACTTGAAGGAAGGATGGATGAATGAATGCAAGTATAAGAAGCTGGACAGCAAAACTGAAATAAATGTTGAAAGGAAGGATGGCCAGCGACTATAAAATTGAAGATATCATCAAGACAGCTAACTCTTCAAATATTATACTCACCGAACTGTCTGAATTTGATCCTGTGTTTCAACCTTACATATTGGATGTGGAGGACTACTGGTACTACAATGCGGAATTGCCGGAGGACAGTGAGGAATATTTTTATGGACCGGATTGCGCATTATGTGGACGCCTAGCCTACCTTGATGAAGAACCTATTATGTACAACGGCCAGCAATTCACAGTAATTTTTAAGAAGTGTGAAATTGTAAAAACTGAAGGAGAATTAGAAGGGTTTCTACAATGTGTGTACTGTTTTCAGTACTACCATAGATATAAATGTAGTTTTCAACTTAATGATATATCATACTACGAGTCTAAGCAAAGCAAATCATGGGCCTGTCCTATTTGTGTCCCTGAATTTGAACTGCAAAGCAATGCGACATGTAAAAATACAAAATCTCGTATAAATTGGAAAAATTCCATAAAACTTATAGTTTTATTTTTCAAAGCTTTGTATCATCTCAGTAATTTCTTGTCATCTTCGAGTATGTCATGTAGTTTTGTTGAAATCTTGTTATTCCTTTATGGAACTTGTTTATTTTTAATGTGTTCGTTTGATACTGGATGATTGTAAAATATTAATACTTAATAATGTATTGAAAATATGACTCGGAATGTTCTAAGGCTTAAGTTTACTGAACATGTAAAACAACATAATTGATCTGACCAATAATTAATTTTTATGACTATGTAGCTAGTATATTATCTATATTAGTTAGTTGTCACCTTATGGAGAACAGAACGTTTGTACCTGTACTGATACATGAATTTAATGTGTTTTGTATACATTGTATGTGTTTGTACCAGTACATAGTACTGAAAAGGCTAGACAATAGAGATCAAATTCAAATTCAAATTCAGTAAGCAATTCTCAAAATTGAGTTTGACGTTTTTGTTGTATTAAAATTGGGAAAACGGGATTTTTATAAGTAATGTTGGGATTTCAAAGAGGAATTTTCAAATTTCAGTTTAGTGTAGATTTCAAAAGACGTATTGTTGGAAGTCGACTTGGGTTTAGTTCTGATTCCAGATTTTAAAAATACGAATTGGGTTTCGGTTCTAAAGCGAGATTTTAAAAATTTGCTTGGGTTTAGGTTGCACGAAGTTTCGAATATGTTCGCCGAATGGACCACTTGTAATGATTTTGATGCTAGTGTAAATGTACGTTGTAATTAGTACGTTGGGATATCGTGCGTGTAGGATGTATTACTTAACCGGAGGAACGCCTTTGTGTCTTGACGGGGATAAAAAGATTTGGGGATGAGTTGACGGGGATGAATTGATTGGGATGATTTGATGGGGATGAATTGATTGGGATGATTTGATGGGGATGAATTGATTGGGATGATTTGATGGGGATGAATTGATTGGGAGGAAAGTGACGGTCACCGTTGCCAGCAGAGGTGGATAGCGATAGGATATCGTAAGATAAATTTGATATGCATAATACTGGTTTATTTGCTTTTATCGCTGTGTAGCCTTGTTGTGCATTCATTTCCTCTATTGTACGCATAATACAAACCCACTTCAGCCGTACATAGTCTTGCTAAAAAGGGCTCTGCACTGTAGCCATTGACAACATATCATATAACGACATAACTGAAAGTCCAAGAAAATAAAATTCTATTATTTTCATTACAAACGTCAGTGCACGCCTGGAAAAAGCCAGAGCTTTATTTTTAAAGTTTTTTTAAAATGCTCTTAAGCAGCCTGGAACATTTAATAAAAGCGCCACGGCACTGGTGGCCCATCCTCAGCTTTACACAAAGTTTTCTTGAGTGCGACAACCTGCTTAGTTTCTATGGTAAGGAATCAAGTGCTGTTTTTATCAACGCTATGTTATACTGTTGATATAAAGGTTCCACAACAACGGCATTGTGCAGGTTCTGAATTGCTAAAAATTGAATACCGAAATTTTTGTATGGGGTATGCTACCGGTTGCCATCTCCATATTTTTGGTTAGGCTAGTGCTTGTGTTTTGTGATAATAAAGGGGTAAAAATGGACAGAATGTTTTCGATTCTTTAGAAACATAGGTGTATTCCACATTGCACCCAAATTTGACACAAGTCAAGCATTCTTTTCTATAATTCACAGTTCTCCTCCAATATTCATTGATCTTCAATTTCATTTCCCAAAACGCATACAAATTTGACACTTGACTGATGACGGTTTTCACATTCACCTTGGCTGCTACCGCACTATACTCTTACTCAGTTATATGCATTATCAGCAATCCGGACTAAGAAGCAAATACACTATTATTATAGTGGTTATAGTAAAAGAGCAGCATCCAATTCCAAACTGCAAAACATTTTGACTGGAATTTTTAATGAGCATGTAAAGAAAACGCAACAAAATGCAGTTTTGACTTGAGAGTTTTCAAAGGATTTTCTGAGTATTTTAATTTCGAATGATAAATGATCATACATTTTATTAAACATTAAAACAAAGCGCTGTTCTCGACCATTCATTGCTAGCTTGTAGGTTTATAACACCGTCATTTCATGTCCATTTTATCCACTCATTGTATTCTTATTGTCCGTTAGGCTGCTAATTTAACTGAAAAGTCGTGACTATGAATAACTTAGTAATATTATAGCATACTTATTTTGGAATTATTAACTTTCCTTTCTGGAATTTTGAAATGGTTATATATATTTATAATACAATTGAATGTCACTCAAGAACTGAAATTCAATAAAATAATATCGACAGTTACAAATTTGCGATTTGAATTGCAGGCAGAAATGATTGATTTTTTGGAAGAATTCAATTATCAAATTACATCAACTAACCATTAAAATGGTCAGTATAAAAGGAGCAATTATTTTTACACTAAAGTCAGTGTAAGAAGCATCCTGGTGATTGCACGTTTCAGTGAAAGTCTCCTGATTCCAGATTATTATCCTAAGGCAGAATTCAAAACTAAAAATAGGTAAACTCTCATTCTAATTTTTATTATATTTCATAAAAGAGAGTCAAAATTAAAGCACAAATATATATTTGCAGAAAATGAAGGCTGCTCTCGTATTTGTGATCCCATTTGCTACAGCTCACGCTGCCCCGCAATTCCGAGGTGGCATAACGGGAATTAACTTCGGAGGTGGCCTTTCGCTGGACTTAAACTGCACTAACTCCAATTTTACAGTTGCCGCATTTGGTCGCTCCTACAATCTTCTTGAGGTAACTTAGAATAAACTATGAAAAAGCTGCTGTAAATTTAATATTCTAGACGAAATATTTAACGAAATGTTTCGAAATCTTTCCAGCTTGGTCTTTGTGTGGAAGATTTTGAGGATGTCGTTGAAAGACTAATGGGACCAACGTCAAATATCCGTTCCGTTACTCTTGATGATATTGTCAGGAAAGTGGCGAAAAGATCGGTAAACTGAGCACGAGTCTTTCCAACAGATTTAAGCGCGCCGTTTCTGTAGCTGTACGTGAAGCTGAAACGATTTGAACAATAAACTATCTGATTCATTTAGCAAGAAATATATTTCATTTCATGAACACTTATATTATGAGGTTGGTTTTTATTAGTAAAACAACTGTTATCAAAACTTCCAAGATGAAAACTCGGGAACATTTTGAATTGCACATTTTGTTCCGTTTTCTTGAATGTTATTTGTTTTTTACAAAGCGGAGTTCAAGGACAATAGCGACAGCAACCCTTAAACTTATGAGTATACAGCGGGATTTTTTTCAAACAATTTAAGTACCACCGGAGAGGCACAATATTATTGCTCGCATTTATCCGTACGCAGTTTGGTAAAAAATACCTTTCCAGTATTCTTGTATTGGTCACATTTCGTACCTTCATTTAGAATGAGCTTAGCATTGGAATAAAAATAAGGCATATTCAGCGACAAATCTAAATCCATGGATTGTTGACTGGTTCTATTTTTTAAAGTATTTGTCATCAAAGTGCTCTAAATAATGGTTTTACTTTCACCATCCGTTTTAAAAATTTAAAGACTTCAAATTGCACACAGTTGCTAACTTCATGACTTCTAAAAACTACTTCAAAATTCAATTTTACCTGATATTAATCTAAATGTATCAATAACGTAAAATAATATTGTGCGTCACCAAAGTCATTCGATGGATAATTCAATCACTTCATCATTCTCCGCTTGGAGAGAAAAACCTGTTACGTAATTGGAAAACTAAGACAGTATTGATTGTCCCCTTTCACATTTAAATTGACGGCGACATACAGACTTTTCTCCTCCATGTATGTACTTTTCCCTTCAAACCGTTAAAAAGAAAAAAAGTGAAAATGCACGTCTTCTGGCAGCTTAACCCAAGGTTTTTTATCCTCTGGTTGCCGGTTGCATCTGTAGCCTTAAAAGGAGAACCGAAAGCATTTAGCTGATATTATTTGGTTTATCACTTGGCTTGCAAGTGGCAAATGTCTTGAGATTTGATTCATTCAACGCACGGAAAATTATGCAAGAAACAATAAGGAAGTTTTCCTTTCCAAACTTAAAACATATAATACGTTAGCACACATTAAACTAAGAACTTTGTTTACTTTCACTTGTCGTTCTCTATTATTTGCAATCACAAAATTAATCTGTTAAACAAATTTTGCAAAACATGGAATTTGCATTAATTCCTGCAAACTGTTCTTATCTTTTGTGCTATATTTGAAGCGTTAAATAGGAAATATATATATGCTAAAATCCTTGGAGACAAATAAAACCTGTTACGCTAAGTCAAGGAACCAGATGCCACTTAACTTGACTGACAGGTACACGTTTGTTTTGTTGACGATTTCATTAATTCAAGACAATAAAGAAAAAAGTTAGGTTGGAAAAGGGAGCAGCAGTGAAATGCGTCCACTAACAGATTAACTGCATCTGGTTAAAAATTAGCCACCTATAAGATTTATTGTACTGTTTTTATACTTATACATTATACCGTAGAATTATGTTAATTGTTTATTTGAACTCGTTAAAAAATCAATAGAATAACCATAAAAATAATTTACAAACATGATACAAGAGATAGCTCCAGCAATTCCAGACATTACAAACAAATGATGCTCAACTAAAAATTATTCGCATAATTTCTTCTTTGCATTGCAAGATTTTCTTTATATTTTCTCCTCTTTGATTCTAGTACCTTCCACTTCCACTTTCCTTTCCTTTCATCGCTTACTTTTCCTTGGTTTCAAGGAAGAAAAAACAGGTTCATAAATTCCATTTTTGTTTCCAATTACATCCTGCAAAACGTCAATGGTACCTGGCCAGTTTTTTCTGGTAGGCGTAATAATCAAGTCAACAGCACACTATGATGACATTACATTTGTTTCCCCCTTTTTTGTTTTTGTAGCAGTAGTTACGTCTTCTCAGTTTAGCAAATTGTATACAGTAAAAGTACGTGAATATCAGAATGTTGTACAAAAAGAAAGGAGAAGAAATAACAAGATGACATTCCGAAGTATTTTCTTGAGGGAAATGACAGGAAACCCGCATTTATTACAAAGAGCATTATTATTACATTTTATGACAACCCGTTGCGTAGAGTCACGGGGAAATGATACGTACACGTACACGTTGTACGCAACGTGGCGGAATATTGACAAACAAAGCGTTTTGAAAGCTACTAGAAATCCTGTTGTTTTGGAATGAGATTTGATAGATCGTTTTTGGTAAAAAAAAACACGTTTATGAAGTTTGTCTCTTCTTTCAGCTCTGGTAAAAAACAAGTCTGGTAGAAATAGTAATGATAGAATACAGGACATGCAAAAATCAGGTAAATAGAACGTAGAGTCTTGAGAACGCCTACTGCCGAGGCATCTGGCCTAGTTTGTCAACAGCCTTGAGCAAGGGGAAGGGGGAATGCCATCCAAAACTCTGTTCATGTGAACCCAAAACGGCCAAAGACAAGATAGAGTGCCAGCAATACAAACTATATTTTACTAATAAACTGTAAAACAAATTAAGTAGTTGAGCTATCACTTAAAAGCTGATTATTTTGATTTTAGTGCAAGTTAGATTATTTGCGTTGTTCAGAAAATATTCTACAGACTCTGGTTCTAAAATTTGTATTCTAAATATTAATTAGTACCCGAGTTGCAAGCGAAGTTGGGCCGCTTTCCAGAATTAGTCGGAAAACCGCTTCGGCATATGGGGTGGGCTTGTCGCTTGAGAAGCTGTCGGGCCAAATTCGGCCAAACGAACTCGGGCCGCACTTCTGATTTCCGAAATCCAACCCCGAGCCGACTACGTGCCGAATTCGTTTCTGATTCGGATTGGAATACCGTTTTACGCACACATGCCACAGAAAAGCAAAAAATAAAAACGCTTCGATTTTATAATTTCAAATATTTAAACTTTATTCAAAATTACACCACAGTATGTAATAATGGGGTACAAATATATGAATTTCTAAACGGCAATAACATGCACTTACATATTGTTTCATCGGGAACAACTTTAACTACTACAGGTTCAGGATTTTCAACATAATAAATTCCTAACAAGGAACTTTCTAATGGATATAGTTTAACATTAGATTTCAAATTAAATTCTACACATTCAAACGTTGAATTTTCACAATCAACTTTCTTTTTTAACTTTACAATTCTCTGGCCAGCTAGCATAAAACAGTTGTCACCACGCTTTGTACTTAATTTAATTCTAGTACCTTTACTTCGTCCTTTTTCAACTGAAATTAAATCATTTTCAGTTATTCGTTTTGCAACTTGTTCCACATAAAATGTGTTACTATGGACCATTCGTTTTAATACTTGCATAAAACTTTCGAATTTAAAAGTACTACATTCCTCTAAGCTGCCATGAAATAAAGCATCATCCGAAATATGCACCAAACTATGTACATTATAAGTTACAAACTCATGGCCATATAAATCTACGCATTTTTTGACAAATTTAGTAAGTAAATTGCTAGCTAACTCATTCCACCAAGGATCGTTACAGAACTTTGAAAGCAATATATATGTAGCAACATGAAGAAGTAAAAAGTGTTGTAACTGAGAAGAACCCAATATAGAGTACATAGCTGGGAATCCCGTATACAGCAACAACGTTCTATATTCAGTACCTTTAAAATGACATAACTCATGAAGTGATCTTGGTTTCCTTTGAAAATCACATGGAAAATAGTTTTTGAATTTAATTAAGTTTTCTGAAATGCGCTGGGTATCCCTAAATAAAATCTTATTGGGTGCTTTTCCCATTGCCCAAGTTTTAAATAGTTTTCTAGTTACGCCTAAACATACTAGATGTAGATAATCTAAAGGAAAGCCTTTTATCATATCTATTTTTAAACCAATGAACTTACTAATGCTTACATGATGTTCAGAATGAACTAATTGCCTAAACGATTCATCTGTACGTTTAGCTCCAACCTCTCCGGAAAACACCATTCTTCTCATCCATTCTCCTTCAACGTTACACCTTTCACAACCAAAATGACCATTGTGACCTTTGATGGCTTTAAGAAAGCTCCTTCCGGGGGCGTCTGCTAATACTTTTGACAGTACAAAAGGGACATTTCTGTCACCAACTTTAAGCCCTGTCTCACTTAATAATTTACAATCTCTAATAAAATTTTCTAAGAAATCACAGTTTGTTGGCTTTGACTTGCCATACCACAACGCAATTACAAAAGGAACGGGATCATTAACATGGTCTAGAATTCCTAGTACTGGCCAAAATTGCCGATTGCTACTTCTGCAAATTGGAATGCCATCAATACCTATTGTCAGAGATATGGTCCCGGGAAAATTAACTAACTCAGCATTGATTCTCCTTTCAACTAGTATTTTTAAATCAAAATAAACTAATGACCCAGAGCTGACCTGAACTACATTTATATTTTGAGGAGTGCGCATCAAAGTTCTGGGATCTTTGGGAAGGATAACATGGCAGTTTGATTTCAAAATGTGAAGTAAATCTTTAACGGCAACATGTTTTACATTGTACTTTGTAACCCAGCGCCTTAAACTAAATTCTAGAGTGATTTCATCAAAACTGCCTTCATTTTCTGAAAGAAAGTCATTCACAATTTGTTCGCTACTTAAATCTAATCTATCACATATGTTTGGTTCAGCAGTGACACTGTTCCGCTCTACATTTTTACTCGCTTTTTCATTAGATGAAAAACAATTGATTTGGGACAGACTTGTTGCAGAGTTTTTAGTTTGGATTTGTCGAACAGCACTCAACACATTATTCACTTCCTCCCGTCTCCGCCGCTGTTGGCTTCGTTTTGAATACGGACACGGAACGGTGCTTCTATTGGACATTTTTGTTTCCGTCGTTCCTCCCGGCCACCTGCTCGGTCTTCTGCTCCTTTGAGCCAGTCTCGAATGTACTGATTGATAACTACGTTGTCGGCATTTTCCCCGTTCTTGGTACCACGTACTGTTTCTGAAAGCAAAATTTAATTCATTAATTGTTAGTTGTTAATTAATTAACTATGTAGAGCTTATTAAATAATTCAAACTTACTGTATAGCAGATTCAAAACTGGTCTTGGCGTCTTATCTTCATAAAATCCACTGAAGGACTTTTTTCTTTTTCCTGTTAAACTCAGCTGCTTTGCTAAACCGTTTTCAATAAGGGTCGCAAGGAGTCTTTTCGTAATAGACCGATCAGTTTTCCCACCTATGACCACTAACTGTTGGGACTAAAATAGAATTTAGTAATGAAACAAACTGTTTAAAAACTTTCATGACTGAAATTGAAAGAAGATTACATATGATTTTAAGTTGTCTCAAATGTCAAGCCAGTTGTTTAAGATGTCAAAATCTTCAAGCGTTGTTAAGGGCAGCGCTGTAGGCAGGTCAATTGTTGCAGATTGAGACTCGGCTGGCAAAGAGTTTCGTCGAAGCAATTCAGTCTGGTTATCCGAAATCCTGACAAGATACTGAGTGACCGTCTCTTGGAATCCTAGTTGTAAAACGTAATACCAAGGACAAAGTGCACAATATCATGACAGGGGGACAGGATTATTTTTGTAAACACCAATCAACTTTTACACTTACGTCGATTTTCGCTCCTAATTTCATCTAGTTTAATTTGAATGGCATCAAGACTGGGGTTTTGGCTACAGTTACGAGACTCTGTGTGCCTCACCGGTGACATTAATCTTTCCCGAATTTGACCTGCAAGATCAGTAGCATTTGACACTATGCTTGAAACTTCAGATACTCCTGAAACACCATCGAAATAGCAATATTTTAATTATTTCCTATTTACTTATAATATTCTTCCATTTATAATGAGCCATCTGATTTATTACGTAGCTGAGCATAGTAAAGCTAGTATTGGGATTGTCATATTTGTCTGTATGTCTGTCTGTCTGTCTGTGTGTGTGTGTGAACGCGATACAGGTCAGACGGTTTGTCAGAATCACACCAAATTTGGCACATTGATTCATTGGGTCATAAAGAGGAACCCTATTGATTTTGAGCTAGATTGGTCATCCCCCTGGGGTAGTAGGGGGAGCTAACCCCCGTGACGATATGCTATATCAGAATCACACAAAATTTGGCACAGTGATTTATTGGGCCATAGCAAAGAGCCCTGTTAACTTTGAACCGGATTGGTCATCCCCCTGGGTTATTAGGGGGAGGTAACCCTCCTTACCATATGCTTTATCAGAATCATACCAAACTTGGCACAGTGTTTCATTGGGCCATAGAAAAGAGCCTTGTGGACTTTGAGCCAGATTTCTCATCCCTCTGGGGTATTATGGCGGAGTCAGAGAATCAGACAGACAGTAATCCACTTGGCTCAGCTACGTATTTGAAATGATCGTTAAATCGGTTTATTTTACCTGCAGTTGATCGTTGCGGTGATGGCTTGACCAGTTCCAAGCAAGGCCTGCCTTTGGTCCTTCCTTCCTTTAAGGGCAAGGAACCTGGAATATAAATTGAAATGAATCATATTTTTTGCGTCTAACTTTTATTAAAAATATAACAATTAAAACATTTTTAATGTTACTATTTGGTGGAGCCGGCAGGTTATTAGGTAGCAAACTTTTTGTAGTCCTCTCATTTACTAGTTCTACCAACGCAGAGTTACTGGTCACTGATCCACAACTGCTACTTTCCTCGTCACTTCCATTTGAGATCTTCCTTCTCTTTCGACCCTGTTTGCTGGCGTAGTGTACCAGCGCGACAGCTCTCTTCCCACGTCCAAGGTTTTCTTCCGAGGTCGTGTCTAGATTTGTAGATCCACCTGTGGCTTTAATTGCTGCACTCCTTGCCTTTTCGTACGAATCTTTTAATTACAAGAAAACAAATAAAAGTAATTTTTGTAAACTTATGCACTGCAATAGTTTTTCGTTCGTTTTAGTAGTAAATCTACTACCTGAAGTTTTTAGCACTTTGCAACTGTAAACTTTGCACTGGATGTTTGGAGGGAACCGGTGCGATTTCACATACGCTGCCAACTGACCACCTTTTACCTTATCCGGCCAATAACACTGAGAATCGTTATCAAACAGCCATTTGGAAGTAATAACTTCCACTGTTTTTTCTTTAGGAAATAATACTACACAATAGTGTGGCATTTTCAAATTTTTAATAAATGCAAAACCGAAAAATTATTTCTAAAATTGTTTCTGGGCTGCACTCACAAGGCAATGTACTTGTCTAATAAGTCTGGGAATGAAACTGCCAAAAAGAGAAGAAAGGCAACCAAAATAGGAAACCAAATTTACCCGCTGGGGCATATTAAGATGAGTAAACTCAATGTGCCTTGTAATTTTGTGTATTGAGTAGAATTGATGCTGTACAAATACGGGCAGAATGCGTTTTACGGTTGGCAATCCGAATACACTGTATGTCGGATTCTATTCATGATTGCCGAGTTCGCCCCGCATTCAGAATATCTCCGGTTTATCGAAAACTGTTGAAGTAGGAATAAAGCACTATGTACGAAGTCGGGACGAATTCGGTTTGCGGAATATGATTTTGCCAACCATATACCGAAGCTGCCGCTTGTGTGCCGGCTCCCTAGCCAACTTTTTCTGCATCTCGGGTAATCATTTAACTCAAAATTCATTCAATTTTCATGTCTATTTAAGAAAATTCATGTGCATGCTCACAATGCCACGGATAAGTTTTACGTGGACGTCGTGTTATTTTCTTTACAAATGAGTAGCTCAAAGAGGGCAAGTCGGGATATCAGCTTGTCTCGTAGGTTGGCAGTCAAGTCAAGACTTGTCAAGTCTTCACAGTCAAGATTTGTGGTGTCCGTGTGCTTTAATGATTGACGATTGATAAAAATTGATTGATAAAGATAAAACGGAGGCTAATTAAAGTGATTAAAGGGAGTAACTTGGACACTTAAGTGTTTCGAAGGGATTTTTTCTCGGGAAGAGCTGTTTTTAGCCAGGGTGCAGCGTTTGAAGGATCTGATTCCTTTTTAAAAGACAAGTTTATTGGTTGATTCAGTGATTGATCGCTCACCGGTTATTTAGCTAATTAAAGTAAAAACTTAAATAACTGATTATTTTCGGGAGATCCTTCTCTGGAGAGGCTTAAAGGTAAGTGATTCCTGATTAATTTTTGTGCTGAAGCTTTCTGAGATTGGATTTTAATTGGGATTCTTCTCTGGTTTGGTCAAACATTGACAAATTGACAATTGATTTGTGGTGATTTTAGGTGACGATATGGCGTCCGGGACTGAAAACTTCCTTCGCAGGTTGAGTCAGCTTGAGGAGGATGGAAAACAGTGGGAGGCAGGCATTCGGGAGGAGGCTAAGGAGGAGATGAGGAAGGCCTTGGAGGTGAAGCACCAAGCGGAAATGGATCGTGTGCAAGAAGAAAAACAGGAAATGGAAAAGAAGTTGGAAGATTCCAAGAAGCAGCTTGATTGTGAACGTCAAAGGGTGCAGGAACTGGAGGCAGAAGTTCAGGAGAAAGATGACCGTATCAAGAGTTTGGAGGTGAAGTGGGCCAAGGGCAAGAATAAGTTGGGAAACTAATTAAATTGGATGGAGGAGGATGACGACGGTGGAGCTACTTCTGATGATGAGGATGACTCAGAACCGGAAAGAGGCTTCAAAAAACGCCGCTGTGCTTTATCGTCATCTTCTTCCTCTTCGTCGTCTCCACCAGTTTTGCTTCCTGAATTGAAGCATGGCGACAAGGACGACCTAAGCTGCGATTGCGGTGTTGACGTTGAAGTACACCTGCAAAGAACTGTTGAAGGACCACCTACTGTTTATTAAAGCAGGAAGAATGTATAAGTGTCAAGTTTGCACCGCTGATTGTAAGTACGATACTCTGGCAAGTCTTCGGGCTCACATGATTCGTCTTCACCAGGTCAAGATTTACGGGGGAGGAAAACGACGCTGTAACGCCTGTGGCGTAACCTTCAAAAGCGTAGAGGAGCTGGGACAGCATTTAATGAGAAACCCGTAAGATTTATTAAAACTTAAAAAATGGTTTTTAAAAAGTTAAGTTATTTAAATTAATTGAACGTTTATCCTTTTTTATTATTATTTTTAGAGCAAATCGGAAGTTAATCTGTCCTGCGGCTTTGGGTGCACAACCACTGGAACCAGAGGAAGGTAATGGGTCTCCAAGCAAACGAGTCAAGGCGGAGTAAAAGGTTCTTTTCGTAATTAGTTATACTTTCAATTAGCTTCCTGAACAGAATCACGGCTAAATTAATTATAAATTAGAGAGAAATTTAGCATTAATTCCAGTACCGATACATTAGCAGGTAGTTAATTTTCCAAAAGTTTTTCAAAACAAAAATCTTATCTCTATACATTTATTTAAACTTAAATCTTATTTTACTTTTATTGTTAAACTTTTATTTAAGATGATAAAGATTCTACAATATATTGTGTGCACAAGAACAAGATGTAGCTTTTTGGCATAGTGCACACGGAGGAAGTTATTTATGTTATAATATATTTTAAAAAGCAAATTGATTGTAAATTGGATACCTATTGAAAATAAATGTTTTTTCATATGTTAATTCGTATCTCACCCAAAATTAATCAAGTTATTTAACATGTAAACCATGCAATGTAAAGTGATGCAGCTTGAAAGGAAAATTAGTAGTAGTATCATGCTCTTGTGCTTAGAATTCTGAACGATTTCCTTAAAAACATGGTGGTAACAGGTTTTTGAAGCTAAAATATTTACGTTATTACATCAACCGGTGATTTACATGTGCGCATAATCATAATACTCTTTAGCAAAACTCTGTACGGCTTTTATTCTCTTTCGGTCTAAAAATTTTCACACATGTATTTTAGCAGTAAAACATGTCCCAGTATTTTCCTAAGAAGAAACCTTTCTGTCTGTCTACCTGTCTTTCTGCTGGATCTAATTTCAGTTTGCTTGTCAACTTGGTATAGAAAATGAAATGAGATGAAGGTTGTTTTATCATAGACAAAAGATAGTGATATCAACAACAGGAAAAAAGGTAAATGGATAGGGAGATAAATGTAAACCGATCAGTTTATGGAGACACAACTTTCTTTTCCCTGACTGGGTCAAAGAAGTTATAAGGGAGGTATTTAGAAACCCTAAAAGTAAAATATAACCTTTTTCATAATGTCAAGTGATTCAAGATCACTGACGCAATTACTGCAACTAATCCTATCACCATTAGGTTTTAACAAGAAGGGGAAAAGAAAACAATGTTATGGTAGATGGGATGAAAGGTGCTCATATATTTTTATGTTATCTAGTTGATAAACTTGTAGAGTTTATATCGGAAACATATTGGTAGTCTCCGTTGAGTCCGTTTATCCGGAACAGAGAACGACTACGATCGAAATATTTGTATTTTCTAAATATATTGTGTATTTTAGTTAACAAACCATCCTGATAATATAGTACAATAGGTGCATCAATATTACGCCTTTCGCAGAAGAAAAACATTACAAACTGCTTTCAAATTTCGTTTTTTCCTAAACATGAGTAGAATCCAAAAAAGAAATACGATTGCCCATTCCCTCGGGAATGTTGAAATGCTGACTAGGAAACGTTTTATGAAACTGGCCAAACGATTTTTTATAAGTGTTATATCATTAATTTCATTATAAGATTGCTCCATGATAGTTTCGACACGTGTTTGGATTATTTCTACGCATGACATGATTTTTAAAAAAACGGAGCTATTTAAGTTAAAACCAGGTTTTCAAATCCAAAAGACGGAAAATAAAAATGCCACTTCGCGATAACACGGTTAGCGTTGAAGATTATTTATAAAATTACAGTAAATTTTATTTTACTTTTTTCTATTTTCACAGCAATCATTTCCTTTCTGATCGAGTGCAACTTACCTAAACGAATATTTTATCGATTTACCGTAATAGTAATAATAGATTTGCTCAAGTGCAAATACGCTGCTTGTATTGATATCACGCCATTCACGCCATGAATTTGATTGATATTTTGTATTGCAAAATTGGCTACTTTTGGGTGTTGGAACGGTGGTGTTCATTTTGCCTCAGCATTAGCGGAGGGATTCAGTTTTTAAAATTTGGGAGACATGTGCTGAGCACATCCAGCAGCAGCAGAATTCACACCCCAAAAATCATCATCGTCAATCGTCATCCTCGTCCGCAAGAGCAGCAGAGCTCCACCACCACTACCAAACCCACTTACTACTACTCTCCTTTTCTACCTTGCCTTGAGCAAGTTTGTCTATTTGTCGTTGTGCCATTTTTGGCTATTAAATTTGTAAAATAATAAATTATTCTAAAATAAAGTTGACGAAATAACTGCTAAAACTGCCCTAACAAGTTACTGAATTATTTTCTGTTACCACTGATCCTGAGATCCGAACCTTTTCTGAAAATAGTGTGATGCGACTGATTTTTGGTGCATAAAAATTTAGGCACGCCCATACTCATCAAAATTAACTGATGAGCGCTTAAAAACGCCCCATTTATCAACATTACTGGCAAACCTGCCAGGATCAGTGATTAAGCAGTGATTTTTCAGTGATTTTTGTGAAAATTTGTGACTTTTTTTGGAGTTTGTGCAGTATTGTGAGTAGTCAAGCTGGAGGGTCAAGACGAAAAGCCGGAAACTGTGGATCCTGAGAAGTTGTCTGTGAAGGAAAAGATCCGAAAGTTGAGCAACACTGACACGGAGTCGGAAACCCAAAACCCCCCAAAAGCCACCGGAAGAAAAATGGCGGATTACGGCATGCTGGTGGCAACTAAGCATAAACGCCTGCTGGATGACAAGGGCGAAGTGGAAGATGCTTTGGAGGAAGAAAAAATCGACCAGGATGACCTGGATTACAAGTGGGCGTGTTATCGAAGGGCTCATAAAGCCTATACGGACGCTGCCACCAAGCATCAAGAGGTCTTGTGTCGTGAAAAAAGGGGTGATGAGCTGGATGAGTTGTCCTACCAAATTAGAGAACACGACCGTGACTACTGTAAATTTGAGAGGAAGGTGACCAAGCTATTACCCGCTTCGTATTTCTCTTCAGCAGCCTCATCAACCCCATCGTCGTCATCATCAGCGGCAACACCAGCAGAATCCTCCCTAAAAACCCGTCTACCCAAAAGAGAACTACCCCAGTTCTCTGGAGAAGTAAGGGAATGGCTAGCGTTTTGGGCGGCGTTTGAGGACATTCACTCTGACGCGAAATTGACAACGACAGATAAGTTCCACTACCTCCTCCAGTCAACAAAGGAGGGATCAGCAGCAAAGAGACTGCTACAGAGTTTCCCATTTTGTGCGGCCAACTACCCATCAGCAGTCGACAGTTTGAAGGAGAGATTTGGGCGATCAAAAACCCTTGTAAAAGTCTACGTGAGAGACCTGCTGCAGTTGGTGATAGAGGCGTCAGCAGGCAAGCAGATGGACTTTGCCGACCTCGTCACCACTATCTCATCTCAGATGCGGAATCTAGAGACACTGGGAGTGACACAGGATAAGTGTGAGCAGGTGCTCTATCCAGTTGTGGAAGCGTGTCTCCCAGCAGAGGTTTTGCAGGCCTGGCAGCGTAGCAGAGACTACAAAGAGGAGATTGAGCCCCTCATGAAGTTCCTCCAGGAGGAGGTGAATAATTTAACGGACCGGAGCCTGGCCCAGTTCACCTTCAGTAGCAGTGGAGGAGATAGCAGCGGAAACAAGAAGCAGAAAATTAAAAAGGAAAAGGAAGAGATGCCGACGTCGGCTTCACTATTTCAAGCAGTAAGTGGTGGCGGAAAGGGAGGAAAGAGTGCAGCTTATGGAGGAGACGAGAAAACTTTGTCATGCTGGTTTTGTGATGGGAACCACAGGGGAGAGGAGTGCAAACCTGCCTTGGGGATGAGTTACCAGAAGAAGAAGGCCATCCTCACCGAGAAACACGGTTGCTGGAAATGCCTTGGGCGCAATCACCCTGGAAAAAGGTGCAGGAACATGCCAAAGTGTCCCTTGTGTCAACAGTACCACATGGTGGTCATGTGTCCGAGTTTAGACAAAGTTCAAGGGAAAGGGAAGTCAAACCCTTGTCCCTCATCATCTTCCTCGACAGCAGCGGCAGCAGCAGTAGCAGATGCACCTCCCCCACAGCAGCAAGAGAAGTCCACCACCAGCATGACGGTGTACAATTGTTCACCGGATACGCCCCTCCAGTCCCTATACATACTCATCCATGGTCCAGAAGGAAAAGTGAGACGAGCCCGCGGTGCAATGGATGGAGGTTCCCAAAAATCCTTCGGGTTGACCACTACAGCAGCAGAATTGGGAGCAAAGCCAGCTGGTTTTGACACGTTTTGTCAACAGGTCTTTGGAGCAAAAAAGACAGGGCCACAGCAGAAAGAAAAGGCCAAGTTCTTCGTCTCGGACCTGGAAGGAAGAAGCATGTGTGACTTCGACGTGTACCTAACAGACGCAATTGCCAGTGATATTGCTCATGTGCCAAGTGGTCCGTGGTTGGACGAATTTAGAAGGAAAGGGGTCACGTTTAATGACTTGGATGGCAACCCCAATGATCCCATTGAGATAATATTCGGGAATGATATTATTTCCCGACTCTACACTGGCAAGATCATCAATTTGGAAGGGGGTCCAGCAGCAATAGAAACCGTTTGGGGCTGGGTACCATCCGGGAAGTTTCCAGTTCCCCCAAGAAGACAAACAAGTTCCATGCTTGTCAGCACTTCCCTCCTCCACGTCGAAGGAAATCCCCTCTCAGCGCTTTGGAGTCTGGAGGCGATTGGCATTGAATGCCCAACGGAACGAGAAAGCAAGGAGGAGCTGGAGAAAGCCACACAGCAGCATTTTGAGAAGACTGTGGAACAGCTGGGAGATGGACGTTATCAAGTTTGTCTTCCGTGGATAGTGGGGGCAAAGGAGAAACTATCATCAAACCGCTATGCAGCAGAAAAACGGTTGAAGATGATGACAAGAGACCTGCAGACAAAGGGATATCTGCAGCAGTATGATGCTCTCTTCAGGCAGTGGGAGCAGGACGGGATGATAGAGGAGGTAACCGAGGAAGAAAATTATTCCTCCTCATCATTATATGGTGGCCACTACTTACCGCATAGAGCTGTGGTAAAGTTAAGCAGCACCACCACCCCCATCCGGCCTGTATTTGATGGCTCGGCAAAGGCCAAGGGAAAGTTGTCCCTTAATGATTGCCTTGATAAAGGCCCAAACCTGCTGGAGTTGATTCCTCCTATCGTGACCCGTTTCCGTCTAAGAAGAATTGGAGTGTTGGCCGACATCAAGAAGGCCTTCCAGCACATCGGTGTCCAAACAGCTGATAGAAAGTTCCTGAAGTTCCTGTGGTGGGCAGATGTATACTGCAAGGTGCTGAAAGTTTATCAGCACTGCAGAGTCGTCTTTGGAGTAACCTGCAGCCCTTATTTATTGGCAGCCGTACTGCGTCATCATTTGAAAAAGTTTACGGGGAAAGAAAGAGCAGTAGCAGAACTGCTTCTCCAGTCCATTTACGTGGACAATACCGTTGTGAGCTTCGATACGCTGGAGGAGGCAAAGGATTTCCAACGAGTAGCAGTTTCCCTTCTCCTTCCAGCGCAGTTTGACCTTAGAGGGTGGGAGTTTGGACCATTGGAAGAAGAGGAAGATGAAAAAGTCTCATCGGTGCTGGGGCTACTTTGGAACAAGAAGGATGACACGTTGAGTTTGGACGTAAGCAACGTGATCCCAAAGATAGCTGAAGAGCCCACCCTCCGTCATGTGTTGTCACTGGTCCACTCCATCTACGATCCCCTCGGATTCGCCTGTCCATTTACTCTAGGGGGTAAACTAATTTTGAGGAAGTGCCACGAGCAGAAGCTGGGTATGGACGTAAAATTGGATGAGCAGTTGAGAGCCGACGTACTGAAATGGGCTGCTCAAATTCCCCAGTTAGCAGAGCTCAAAGTGCCCAGACATGTGGAATTCGGAGGTGATGCAAAGTGCAGTTTGCACTCATTTGGAGATGCATCATCCCTCTCAACAGCAGCAGCGGTATTCCTCCGTGTGGAAAGAGGCGGAACAGTGAAAGTGTTCCTACTAGCAGCAAAATCGAGAGTTTCCCCCAAGAAAGTACTCACGATTCCACGGTTGGAGCTAGTGGCATGTGTGTTGGCGTCACGGTTGCTGACGACTGTTTTGAAGGACATTGGAAACCCCGAGTTGCCCGTGACACTTTGGTCTGACTCATCAACCGCTCTTGCGTGGATCAAAGGTGCTGGGCCATGGGGAGTTTTTGTAAGTAACGCTGTGGATAAAGTTCTGGCCATTTCCCAAGTGAGTAGCTGGCGGCATATTCCCGGAAAAGAGAATATTGCAGATTTGCCGTCACGGGGTTGCTCAGCCCGAAAGTTGATTGAATCTCGTTGGTGGGAGGGACCTGAATGGTTACGTTATCCTCCGTCACAGTGGCCAAGTTCCGAGGAGAGTCCAGATGACGAGCTGGTGGACAAGGAGCGGAAAAAGACTGTGACAGCAGCCCTGGTCACAACAGCTGATGGTGATGCTGTTTTGCGTTTCCTGAGGAGATCCAGCCACGTGAAAACAGTTAGAGCACTGGCTGTGCTCATCCGAATTCAGAAGAAGATTAAAGAGAAGAGGGTGACAACCAATTCACCTCCAGATGTGACCGCCCAGCAGCACCAGCAAGAAAAAATGTGTTTTATTTTGAGTGGAGAAGACTTGATATTGGCTGAGAATGCCCTCATAAAGTTTATCCAGGAGGAGTTCAGGAAGAATCCAGAGAGGATGAAGAAGTTGAAGCCGGAAGTGGATGAAAAAGGGCTTCTACACACTCGAACTCGTTTATCCATGGAGGATGACGAGGAATTTACCTTCCCCTTGCTGCTGCCCGACAGAAACGAGTTTACCAGTAGGCTGATACGATGGGAACATATTCGGAACTGTCATGCGGGTACCAGCACATTGTTGGCGTTGCTCCGAGAACGATTTTGGATTATAAACGGCAGAAGAGCCGTGAGAAGTGTTATCACCAAGTGCTGGACCTGCCGCCGCTACTTGGCAAAGAAGAGTGTAGTGACTGAAGCCCCACTACCAAAAGAAAGGACGAATTTGGGGCCCCCGTTCGCTGTGACAGGCGTGGATGCAGCTGGACCACTGATTTTGCGCGGTGGTGAAAAGGCATGGGTGCTGTTGTTTACCTGTGCCACTTACCGAGCTGTTCACCTTCAGCTCGTGGACACTTTATCGGCGGATGGATTCCTGCGAGCCTTTCGGCGTTTTATTTCACGGAGAGGTAGACCGGAAGTGGTCTACTCGGATAATGCCCGGGGATTTGTGGCAGCGGCAAAGGCATTGTCAAGTTCCAGCCTGGAAAAGATGAAGGAATATGCTGCGGTGTCCCGGATCCAGTGGCGCTTCAATCCACCCGCTTCTCCCTGGTGGGGGGGTTGGTGGGAGAGACTCATAGGATTTGTTGGGAATTGTGAACAATTACCAAGTTTTCAGTAGTAATAATATGTCAAATTAGTATAATGTAATGCCTGCGTGCATTTAGTCATAAGAAAAAATATGTGTATATTTTTTGTCTGCGTGCTTTTAACGTATTCGTCTGCTGCAATGAACTTTGCGTCAACTGCAACGAGATCAAATGCACTCACTTCTGATTGGCCGTTTCTACTTTCTCGTCGTCGTCGTGATTGCCGTCGTTTTTCGTCAAAGGTCAAGTCAACGTGAACAGCAGCAGCGGATCGTTAGTCAGTCGTTCATTATCTCACTTTTCAAAATTGTAGCAGTAGCGTAGCGGTCGTATGAGATCGAGAGTTAACTGTTGTACAAATTGTAGTTTTTGAGAGTTAATTGAACAGTTAAATAAATCTGTTAATTGTTATTATTGTTAAATTGCTGTTGATGTCGGTGGAGGTTTATTTTAAGTGTAATTCTCGTCATTTTAATTGAAAGTAGAAAACCTTAGATAGACTCAGTGGTAGAATTTTGATAGCTCTGAGGAGATTGCGGCACAGCTCTTTTGTAGATTCAGGCTAGAAAAATATACGCATATTTTCACCGAGGCAGTAATATTCCGGAGGAATTGAAGACGGGTAGTTTTCTTGCATTCCCCAACATCTGGCGAACCTGCCAGGATTCTTGGAAGGACCTGGACCATCTGGAAGTACCATTTGGTAAACCTGTGAGCCAAACCAATTGTAAAGTTGACTTCTTATGAAGATGGATCTTGCCAAGTTCCAAGCAGAAACGCATTGCAAAATACTAGTGACCAATCTGGATGCACTGGAAGCTTTGTTGGAGGCCCCGACCTTGGACAACCTTGCAGTAGCGGTACAAGTTGTGGCAATGGAATTCGCAATGGAGCAATTTGAGAAGGCACATGACGCTTATAAGAAGCTACTTTGTGAAGCATATGAAAAAGACAAGGCGAGAGAGGAGGTCAAGAAGTTTTCCATGTTGTTAAGACGCAAGTTTACATGTCTGCATACATTGAAGAAGAAGTCAACCTCACCAGCTATTGTCAGTTCAACAACAGCAGCTATTCCAGACCCTAAGGGGTGTTATGTCCTACCGAAGGAAGCCAATATGGAAGTCGGAGGAGACACCAACCAGTGGCGTTCATGGGAAGCGCAGTTTTCCGACGTTGATGAGGATACGTCGACATCAGATATTTCAACCCAGAACAGCCATCAACACGGTGCAGAGGAGGGATTATCAGACAGCGAGATTGTCACCACTTTTCCAGCAACAGCAACAGAAGCCAAGAAGGAAGTGGAGGAACAGTTTCAGCAAGCGAATCTACTCAAAAATGGACACGTGTATGATATGGACCGTTTGGGGTTCGAAAATCGCAATTACAAACCAGAAGATCCTTTACATACCAGAAGTGAGCACCATCAGGAGGATATAGCATTGGAAGTGGACCAGTGTAAACTGTCATCAATCTTAGAAGCTAAGCTGCCAGACACAGTAGTAGCATGTCAAGACAACCGCAGTGAATCATGGTCATACCTTCCTGGGTGGGAGCGTCAAATCTTGAATGGTAGTAAGGACAAATCAAAAGAAAATAAAATATATACATATATTTTTGGATCAACCCAGCTAAGTACCGGAGAGTCAGAAAATGAGGAACCCGTGAAGACCTCTAACGACTGTACAATGGAATATTATCTCTCATGTGGACCTATTGCAAATGCCTCGAGAACACAGTTAGACCTTACTGGGTGGAAGTATGGACCCAACTCTGCTGTGACCGTTTGCAACGTGGATTTCAAAAGGGGACCATGGATTCCGGAAAGATCTGCATCAAGTGAAGCGTTGGTATGCACGGACATGGTGGGAGCGGACATGAAGTTGGAAAAATATAGCCATATTTATTCTGAGCCATCGAAGAAGTTGGATGAAAGCTGCATCACTTCCTGGGATTCAATGAAGGGAATGACCATTCAATCAGAATCAGGGGACTGGTGGGTTATCGACCTTCGTGGGTGGGAGTATGGGCCAACTGAAGTCAAAGGGATCCTTGGATTGTCCTGGAGCACGAAGCCCGATAAGCGGAACTCAAATGATAGGATCGGTACAGTGGTCGTGGGAGGTACAGAAAATATGTACATATTTATTTTATTCGTCATTCCCAAATCGCCGATAACGGTATGGTGGATCGGATGGTGGGAGCGACTGTTTTACTTGGACAATACGCAGAGGACTGATTGGCAAACTGGCTGGATCTTTGACACGGGCAATACTTCTGGACAAATCACTGGACCATTGCATCAGCTCTTCCCAATGAAGGTGAGGAGCCGCAAGGATGGGACACCGAAGTGGAAGGGGATGGATTCTGTTTGTAATGGAATTGTGAAGTTGAAAGAAAATTCAGATTCAGATCTTGAGTCTCAAGATGGAAAGGAAACTTGGAACCGTTTGCTGTGGGAGATAATTCATTCTATACATTGTAAATAAGTTCACTTTCATTTTATGTACCACTTTCACAGTATTAGGGTAGTTAGAATGGGGTTGTGTAGAGTGGATGCGTGGAGTGAAATAGATCTAGACAGTTGTCCTTATCTGCATAATTCTCTTCTTGTATCCTTTTATTGTTGTCAGTGTTTTAATTACCCCGCTTCATGTAATTAAAAGGTGGGAGTATGTTGGGAATTGTGAACAATTACCAAGTTTTCAGTAGTAATAATATGTCAAATTAGTATAATGTAATGCCTGCGTGCATTTAGTCATAAGAAAAAATATGTGTATATTTTTTGTCTGCGTGCTTTTAACGTATTCGTCTGCTGCAATGAACTTTGCGTCAACTGCAACGAGATCAAATGCACTCACTTCTGATTGGCCGTTTCTACTTTCTCGTCGTCGTCGTGATTGCCGTCGTTTTTCGTCAAAGGTCAAGTCAACGTGAACAGCAGCAGCGGATCGTTAGTCAGTCGTTCATTATCTCACTTTTCAAAATTGTAGCAGTAGCGTAGCGGTCGTATGAGATCGAGAGTTAACTGTTGTACAAATTGTAGTTTTTGAGAGTTAATTGAACAGTTAAATAAATCTGTTAATTGTTATTATTGTTAAATTGCTGTTGATGTCGGTGGAGGTTTATTTTAAGTGTAATTCTCGTCATTTTAATTGAAAGTAGAAAACCTTAGATAGACTCAGTGGTAGAATTTTGATAGCTCTGAGGAGATTGCGGCACAGCTCTTTTGTAGATTCAGGCTAGAAAAATATACGCATATTTTCACCGAGGCAGTAATATTCCGGAGGAATTGAAGACGGGTAGTTTTCTTGCATTCCCCAACAGGATTAATGAAGCAGCTCCTCCGGAGGATCCTGGGAAAAAGAGTGGTCCACCGCGCCGAATTTGAAACTATGTTGGTGGAGGTGGAAGATTGCCTAAACAGTAGGCCCCTCACCTACCAATCTGAAAATGTGGACGATCCGTTGCCTCTAACTCCCAACCACTTTGTGCGATCATGTGGGAAGCTACATCTCCCAGAGGCTGATTTAAGGGACTCTAAGGCAACTCGAGCAGCTTTTAGGAGGCTTCAGAACCTTAGGGAGGCACTCCGGTCAAGATTCCGGAAGGAGTATCTGGGGTTTCTGCGTGGTGAAATGGGGAAAAGGGGCACTGTGGAACTGAAAGATGGGGATATCGTCCTCGTCGAGACTGAGAATGCCAAGCGCGTTGACTGGCCGCTTGGAGTAATTGAAGAGACCTTGCCCAGCAGAGATGGACTAGGACGCCTGTTTAGGGTCCGAACGAGAGCTGGAGTAACCCTGAGACCAGCTCAACGGCTTTATGCCATGGAGCAAGTGGTGGAGGGGTGAAATATACCGGCTCTCAGCGTCCCAACTATAAAATAAAACATAAAAAATGAAGCAGTTGAAATCGGCTATCGTCTCTTCCCTCTTTTGATCTCTCACCATTTTGCATTTTGGAGCCAATCAGGACCTACGGAACCTGTTTGGCTGGTGGGAGTATATTGCAAAATTGGCTACTTTTGGGTGTTGGAACGGTGGTGTTCATTTTGCCTCAGCATTAGCGGAGGGATTCAGTTTTTAAAATTTGGGAGACATGTGCTGAGCACATCCAGCAGCAGCAGAATTCACACCCCAAAAATCATCATCGTCAATCGTCATCCTCGTCCGCAAGAGCAGCAGAGCTCCACCACCACTACCAAACCCACTTACTACTACTCTCCTTTTCTACCTTGCCTTGAGCAAGTTTGTCTATTTGTCGTTGTGCCATTTTTGGCTATTAAATTTGTAAAATAATAAATTATTCTAAAATAAAGTTGACGAAATAACTGCTAAAACTGCCCTAACAAGTTACTGAATTATTTTCTGTTACCACTGATCCTGAGATCCGAACCTTTTCTGAAAATAGTGTGATGCGACTGATTTTTGGTGCATAAAAATTTAGGCACGCCCATACTCATCAAAATTAACTGATGAGCGCTTAAAAACGCCCCATTTATCAACATTTTGCGTTAGTCGAATTCCAGCGTGTAAATTACACAATTGGATGAATTCAGCAGTTGATTGTAGAGTTTGAACAAAGCCTTTCGCTCTTGCTGGATATTTTACTGCCCCAACGGATCGCAATTGTGTGATAATGAGAATAATCTGGTATGAATATTTAAGTTGCAACGAGCATTAGCATCACGAAACAATGGCTCCTTACTGTAAACACAAATGATATTTTTAGATGACTCGTGCAGAACACCAGCTTTCTTTTGTCTTTAGTTCCCGCTCCAAAACATTCCTTAGGATTGTCTATATTAAAAGCTGACATTTAATATAAATTTAATATCCCTTGCAAAAATCTTATTTTGTCCATGATAAACAACATCCAGCTTAATGTCAAACATAAAATACTCTACTAAAAACGTTTGGAAAGGTTAAGGTTGAAAGTTTCTCAGAGTGGCTTCGGATGACATTCTAATCCTTTTGTACGCAAAAAACAGTATCAGCATTTAAATACTTTTACTGCAATAATGACTAAAACTATTACTACCAAAAGGACAAACGACTGAGGTTAATTTTTTAACAAGACTGACATCCCGACGCGTCGACGCCTTAACTTTTTAGTAATAAAGTATATGTAACAGAAAGAAAAGCCTTACAAGTAGAAATTAACATTTTTTGTTTTTCGATTTACTTAAAAGCTTTGGTTTTCTTGTGGATAGCATGGGTCATTTCAGCAAAAATTAGCGTAATTTAGAGTTATTATAAATTACGTTTTATATATATTATACCAATACATACTCACAAAAAAGTGATACTGTAGTTTGATACACTTTGGCGTCAGCAGTTGGGTAATTTGAACTTGCTAGGTTCTAATTATATGGACATGGAACACGAACCTCTATGTCATGCAGTTTAAAAAAAATAAAATGTCCATTGCTCAGGCAACCGTTGTTTCTACATTACCCGAGGTTGGATTCCCAAATGACAGTTACAAAACCTGAATACAGGTTTTTTAAGGAATCACTGAAAAATTCTCAAAATAATTTTATTGTAGCAGTATGTGCTTTTTATATTATAAGATTTTGTTCAACAATACTAAATTAGTGTTTGGGATCACGCCAAATTGATTAGTTCGGTTTTTTCTAGCGTGACCTGGTTAGTTTTTGTTTCATTTGACGTTTGACAAATGAGAACGTTCGATAAACCAAATATTTTCTTCAAGCTTCCACAGGTCAAGGTCAAACTGCTCTTTGTAAGCCTTTATCCCAGTATTGATTTTGGTGCTTACTTTTTCCCTTAATTGTATTATAATTGACATCGCTTGTTGACATGACATGACTTGAAAATATAAATGTAAACCTATTTTACACTCTATGTTAAACGTTTTTGATAGACAAATTATCAGGCGTAGCAACTCTACTGCATGCAATAAATAACTGTTTATCTTCCTTCTTTTTCATGTGGTTTTCCGAAAATGTAAAATGATATTCCGTTTTTCCTAAAGCGTATTTCAGAAACAAACTGCAAATAAAGGTATTATGTGGCGAAATATAATGCTGTTGACTTGATTATCATAGTGGCTTACACCATTTCGTTTAGATTTTTAGAAACTGTAACTCTAGATACCAGCGATAATGAACTTTGCGCGTTTGGTCTAGAGTTCTAGAAAATAGAAAAACAATGATGAAAGGTTACAAAAGTAAAATCTTATAGTTTTCCGTCAAACATTCCAATGATACTGTTTTCATCTTCTTATTCTACAATGTTGTACAGGTTGCATAAAAATTGTCATATTTTTAATTGTCGTCAAAATTCACCAAATCTTACTTCAAACGAAGCTGCATCATGTAAAGCTGACTGACCTCATGTAAACTGGCTGCTTTATTTAAGTTTGCTTTTAAAATTCCTATAATTTTCTCAGTACATTATTCTGGCCACTGATATCAAATATCAATAGGAACACTCGGAATTCTTACCTACTTGGCCAACACAGAGAGTCGCGACAAATTAAGTTTAAATGCTGACTGCGGACTTCTTTTCAAGCAAAGTGTAATGTGGCTATAAACATGTGGTTATTTTTGGTATAATGAGCTTCAGTATAAAATATAAGATAACTTCATTTGATTTCGAGTTTTTGTCATTCAAACTGGCTGACCAAAAGTTACATCAGTTAAGTATTTCAATTCCTTCAATGAATGGCCCCAACGATACAGTAACTATGGGTTACAATGCTGACTGATTATTGTACTCTACTTCCAAGCGGCGTACAAGTGCATCGACAAAACAAATTAATTAAGTGGAAGTGCATCAACTATAAATTACATTTCCTGATTACCTTGTTGATCAGAAAATACTAAACAGCCGAAAAAGAGTCAAGGGAAAGTCAAAGGGAAAAACGTTGGGGTTGATGTGCATTGCAATAATTACTTATAATGAAAACCACACGACAATATTTGCTGAAAGCTAGCACTAATCGATTTTCACATAAAAAAACATTTCCAAAAATATGTACGCGCATCACCTTCACTTTCGTGCGACACAGATGCACTCAACTGGATTGAATATTTTCCCTGCCCTTGCCAAAATCAGCAGTCAAGAGATATCCGATCAGAATCAACCTGATAGATGCGTAGGGGAACTTGTACAATATATGGCACGCAAACAGCATAAGTTATTAATCTGATAAATTCGTATGACTTTTTGGATTTTTCTTAGTGACATTTCAGACAAATAAACAAGTGCAAAGATTCCAGTCATGCCCACGTGTTCACCAGTGACCAGAAAGTGGGTCGTAAAAGTACGTATTAATATTATCAACACGTGTTAGAAAATTGAATAATTTTGCTCACAAAACTAACTCAATACATGCATACATTCATTTTAGTCAACACGTGGATTCAAACATTACTTCAATAATTGAGTTGGGTCACGAAAGTAATAAAACGATGCATCATTCAGCAAAATATTTTCTCCAAGCCCATGTAAGAAACTGTTATGTAACAGGTTTCAATTTATCAAACCAGTAAATATTTTCCATGGAAAATTATCATTAGAAATAAAGTAAAAACATATGGGTAATATTTAATGAATATCAATACGCCATTGCTAGACGCTTTTAACAAACCAAATTACTAGTTTCAATTTACTCAAATAGCATGGAGTTTTTGCATCAGGATGACGCCATTGGTTATTAATGAATACAATATTTGATCCAGGGTTACACTAGATCAGTAACTACTATTTTTTGTAATTTGCAATCTATAGAATATACTCATTGAAAGTCAAAATTGGCGATAAAATTGACACATGTTTATATTGTTTTTGTTTCCACAACAGTGGAAGTCACTTCAAACGTAAGATATTATTTATGTAAAGCTTTATATCGTCATTTTAAAATTTGGCTTTTATAATACCACAAATGCAAGAAAAATATATTTTACTATTTAATCATTCTACAGGATTCAAAAAACCGATCAGCAGATTTTCTTTCACCAGACGTTTCATAACCCTATCGTTTCTGTCCACCACATCTGCGTTTCCCCTTCTCTTCTTTTACTGTACCTTGGGAAATTTTAAAATGGAATAAGTTTAGCTCATCATTTTTTATTGGATGTTCGTTCACTTCATCAATCTTGCGTTCTCTTTCCCAATGGATTGCAAAGATAGAAAACGAATAGCAGAGTCATCAAGCCAGCCCAGCTAAAACTGCTGAGACATGGGATATATTTTATTCCACCGCATCTAGGTGTAAGTTCCAAGCAAACTTATTTTTAGGCCCAGACAACCCTAATCCTCCGGGAAAAGCAACTTTTGCCGCATTTTTATCTACACGTTTTGGTAGAGAAACGCGATCATCCGTGAAAGCGCATCAAAACAAGCTTACATCTCACCTTTTTAAAAACGGTGTCGTTGGCGTAATCAAACTAAGAAAAATGATATTGCATGAAAATTGGACTAATTTAAATTTCTTGTGCATTACGAATTCACGGAACTCTAAATTGCCGCAAATTTTTCCATGGCTTAAAGGAATTCAAGAAATCTAGTGCAACTTTGAAACCTTAAACAATTTTGACCGGCAGTTCGACGTCACACTGTAACATAGCTTACCAAGGAAAAATTCTTACGTTGCTTTTGTTCACTTTGGTAAATAAATTCCGCTGCATAATTCTTAGTATCCTATAGCCTTGCTGACAAGGCCTTTGCGCTTTAGCCATTAGCAGCATATAAGTTATATGATATAACAAGTTAATGGAAAACTTGCCCAAGACAACTAAATCCTTTTAGGTATTTTCATTACGAATGTCAATGCACGTCTGGAGAAAGCCAAGGCTTTATTTGCAAGGTTTTCTTTTGAAATGCTAGAAACTCATCTTTGTCATGATAATAATACACAAAGAAGTAGAATGTCCATGTATGATATTCTTGCTGAGTTACAAACATGCTGGAAAATATAATGAAAACGCCGCGGGTGGCCTATCATCAACTTTCAACTAAGTTTTCTTAAGTGGGGCAACCTGCTGAGTTTCTGTGTTGTTAGGAAGTCAAGAGCGATTACTACAAACTGTATATTATACAGTTGATGTAGAAGTAACGACAACAGCATTGTGCAGATTCTGAATTGGTAAATCTTGAAGACGGGAATGTATGGAGTATTCTAACACTAGCCATCTCCAAATATTGATTAAGTTAACGTTTGGCTTTGTGATAGTGTAAGGGTCAGAATGGAAACAGCGGAGTGCACCACACACTTTTACTTGACTAACCTCATTAAGTCCTCAACAGCTTCACATTTCACCCAAAATTGACTCAAGCGATACACTTTCCTCTCTTATTCACAATTCTTCTCCATCTCCACGCCCAATCCTATTTTCATAAATGCATACAAATTTGACACTTGACTGATGACGGTTTTCACCTCAGCGGCTATCACACTATATTCTCACTCCATTACATGCAGTACCATAGGTCCATTCTTTCCTTCTTTTTGGTCTGATGTTCAACGTCTTGCCACTACTAACTAACTAACATTATTCACACGGGCGCGTACGGCGGAGTTCCTTCTTTAGTAGAATTTCCCTTTTTGAGCTTATTGCAACAACAAAATTTTTTTAGACAGGAAAATGGTGAAAAGCAGGTAGTAAGAAAGGCAGCATATAAAAATATTATGTGCAAGTTTTCTTCTTTTTCATACAAGCTTTCCTTAAGTAGCTGTTTTGTTGTGCTGCTTATGTTTACATTTTCCTTTTGTAAAAGCTTGACGGTCGTTGTCGTTGAAAAAGAAACGCAAGCTTGATACCACTTGATTTGTGTTTCAAAAGAAAAGGTTGGACAGGTGAAAACATGAAATATTATCTTGCTGACTCTTTGAATACTTGAACGGGCTTAATACCACAAAAAAGAAAAAGTGTCATAGATCATCCAAAGCTGAGAATTGAGAAAGGCGTGGAAGTTTACAAAGGAGTAATAACTTTCTCGGGAAAAAATATGACTGTACAAAGATTATGTTAGTATTCATGTTTTTAATGGTTAAAGAGGTTGATTTTATTTTAAAACCCAAGCTTTCGCCAACTTGCCGTTAGCTTTTTCGAGAGTTCCACAAAATAGCAAAAAAATGGAAAAACGAATACAAGCTATACGATGACACTATTTTACATGAATTCATAAAATTATCCTATATCAAAGATATCGCCAATGGTATCCAAGATCCAATGTCATGTCCAGTATTCCGATTGATATTGTTTGGGTATTTGTGAATAAATATGGCTTCTTTGAAGATGCGTTGGAACCATCTTCTTTCAGAACAAAGTAGGGCGATTGAGCCAAGGTTGATTGTATGTGTTGGGTTTTTTTCCTCATGTTCAGCTAGAGCTGATTGATTGGATCGGTTGTTTCTTAAATCCCCTAAATGATTTTTCTTCCGTTGTTCCAGGTTCTTTGTTTCTCCAACATACACAAGTCCACAGTCACAATCAATTATGTAAACTCCACATAGTATTGTTGGTGGTAAGTCTTTGAAGGAACATAAAATGCGGTGTAGCTTTATTCCGGTGTAATATCCTAGATCTGTGCCTAGTAGGCTTCGTAAAATTCCAGAAACTTCATATGTAACTGGACCAATGAACGGGATTGCTACCCATCTCCTTGGACTTTGGGGCAAGTTGATTGTGCTTGGTTTTGGAGGACGGTTAACTATGTATATGATCCTTTTCTTGACTACTTTCCTGGGAAAGCCATTGCTTACTAGAACGTCTTCAACAATCCTAAGTTCCGCTTCCACACTAGAATCATCACAAATGCGTAAGGCACGTATAGTTAGGGAGTCAATAACTGCTATTTTCTGGCTTCGGTGATGATGGGATGTCCAGTCCAGATAACGATTACTATGAGTCTTCTTTCGGTATACACTCCTGCCTAAACTGCCATCACTATTCCTTGTAAGTGACACATCCAAGAAATTCAATTGGCCATTGGATTCTTTCTCAATAGTGAAGTTAATGCTTGGATGGTAGTTGTTTATTGTGTTTAAAACTTCATCTTCCTTCCGTTTTCTTACAATGCAAAAAATATCATCGACCATTCTGAGCCATGTGGAGATAAATGGTATGGTTGGTAAAAGCTTAGCTTCCATTTCTTGTAGATATACTTCCGCCAAAAGGGGTGAAAGTGGGCTTCCCATAGGTGTTCCATTTAATTGTCGGTAGAATTTCCCGCGCCATGTGATGTAGTTTTCTGTGACCAGAATGAGTAGTTTGTGAATATCCGCAATGGTTAGTTTATCCGCAAAAGCTTTCCAAATGTTGGTTTTTTGGAGCCGTTCTAAAACTATTTGAATAGCTATCGAGATCGGTACGTTGGTGAAAAGGGAGGTAACGTCATATGATGCCATCATTTCCATTGGAGCTAGCATTACATCTTTTATTTTCTCTACAAATTCATACGAATTTTTCAGAGTGTTAGGGTGGTTTTTGATGGTACACATGAGGATTATTTTGAGAAACAGGCTAATTGGATGACCCGGAGTGTCCCTATAATCAACGATTGGTCGCATGGGAGTTCCTGGTTTGTGGAGTTTTGGAAGGCCGTAAAGAATTGGACATTTTTCCGAATCTGGTTTTATTCTATTGTATGTATTTTTCTCAATTTTCCCCGTCTTTAAAAGATCCGAGCATGTTTGTTTTAAAGATTTGGTGTAGGCATTTATCGGGTCTTTTGGTAATTCTTGGTAAGGGCCTTCTTCGATAAGTTGGGAAATTTTTGCATCGTATTCTGCTCGATCCATCACTACTGTCATGTTTCCTTTGTCAGCCCTGCTTATTACTATTGACTTATCCTGCTTTAAACTTCGGATGGAATTTGATAACCAAGTTGGAATGCGAGGGTGCTCATCCTTCTTGTTGAGATAAGTTTTGAGCGCATGACAAACTTCATTTTTGATTTTATCTTTAGTTTGGGGAGAGCAGTCTTTGTCGTCCGTTTCATTTAAGATCTTGTCAACATACATCATCATTTCAAGAGCAGCCGTTTTAACGTTTTTTATTGGTATTGCAAAATTTGCACCCAAACTGAGTGTAGCATATTCCGCGTCTGTTAGTTGTCTAGAGCTTAGGTTTTCCACACATTTTGGAACTTTCTTAAGTATCCGTTGGATTTCGTTTTCTTCTTCTTGAAGTTTGGTGGATATCAAAGCTTGAAACTTGTTGACGAGCCTTGTTTTTGTTTTGATGTCCTCCCGTCGCACTTGAATTTTGATTAAGTAGTTGATATTGGGAAGTAAATGTGGTACTGTACTTTTCAATGAATTTTCCAGTTCCGATATCCTTGATTTTGATGATCTTATGATGGAATAAGATGCGTTTATTTCTGCCTTTAATCTTTTTTGTTCGAGATGCTTTGCAGATTTGATGAGATCTTGCCGTCTGCTTTCCTGAATACTAAGGTAGACTTTCATTCCCTTTGGGAGTAGATTGTTCTTCTTACATCGTTTGTAAAATGTCACCTTATTCAAATGGATAGTTAGCTTCGTGTTCAGTTTTGCCAGTTCCCGCGTAATGCTAAGTAGAGTTTTGACGACGCTAGAAAGAAAAATGTAAATTTTGCAAATTAATTAGCTGAGAGGTATTGAAAAGTTATGATTGGGGTCTTGTTAAATTTGCTGTTGATTCCGTCTTTTATGGTCATTGATTGTGTTGGTCTTTGGTGTTTTGAATAATACTAGATATGCTTGTATATAATTTGAATCGGATAAGAAACACCATAAATTGTACAAATGAATACCCTAGCACATAAATGTCAAAATAGTACAATTTAGGGATAACATATAAAAATAATGAAAAAACTGTAGGTAATTTAAAATATATTTATTTACCCGACGTTTCTCTAGTGACCAATACAGAACTTTATTTTTTCAAATTCCTTTCCGGATGACCTCCGTAATAGCGTTATAAATGTAGTAAGAATACCAGTTGCATTGCCGGTCAAGTTAATTACATAAAATCTTATGTTTATTGACGTTCTACACATTCTACAGGAATATCCCGGTATTCCGATATTTTATGAAGCAGTTGCAACAGCACTAAACAAATGAATCTTTAACTTTACAATCTTGCCTATCTGTCTAAGGGATTTTGCAAGATGATCTAAGCGCGTGCGTGCGTGCGTAAACTGTACAACAAAGCGCGTGCGTCTAACCTTTTTTGGCGCTGGAGTTTAACAAACACGCACTTGTTAATATAACGTCTTCCTGCTCTAATAAGTGTTTTCTTTTGAGAAACCTCCAAGTAGAACGTGAATCAGAAAATTACCAAAATATCTCATTATACACGGGTTGATTCTACATTTCGTTAGTTTTAAAAACATAGAATTATATTGCGCTTCCGCGTAAAACTATCTGTTTTTAATGCTGCTTTCATCACAACATCAATACAACCTGCAACTATATATTTTACATTCTTATTCTGTCAAATGTACACGTATTCTAAAATTCGCAATTAATGTTCCTCATTTAATTGAAAATGGAAATAAAAGAGAAAATGTTTTTATGCCGAAAGAAAAAATTTGTAGTTCATGAGGAAAATTTTAGAGCAATAAGCAATTGGACACTGATGATGCTAAAGTTTTAGTGTAATAATGCGCGTATTTTGGGAATTCTAGTGGAGATTTTTTTAAAATTCAAGCACGGTTTTGTCTATGCAAATTCAAAAAAAATTCTCGATTATATTATAAAATTTGTAACTTGTACGATCGAGAGGAGAGCGTATTTTCAACCTAGTTTTCCATGGGAAAGTTTACAAGCAAAACTAAATATTATTATTGACGTCAAGTTTGCTCATTTAACAATAAATTCTGTTAAGCCTCTAAACATTGCCATAAAACAGCAAAAACACACTAAGACAGCCCATCGTTCACTTACTTGTGTTTTATTTCAACTGCAGGATTTTCCAACACCTACAAAATATTATCTGACTTTCTGTCTACTTAAAGCCAAAAAGCTAGTTTCTCTCCACGTTTTGTTGGCCACAAACTAAACATTATTCTTTAAGTAGGTGAAATGGGACAAAACTATTTAACGTGTATCTCTGAAGTGAGCAAGCTAACTTAAGAAATTCTGTTGAGACCTTGGGATCTGAGCGAACCTGTTACGTAAATAGCAGCAAACGCAAAGCAAAAGTAAAACCTCATTTCTCAGAGCATGACTGACAGTCTCGCGTTGGTCATGTTGACGTTTCCATTGATCGAATGGAGAAAGAGAGAGAGAGACTAAGGGAAAATCTGTTGAATTTTGGGCTTACGGAAGCCAAGAAGTTGTCTGCTGTTTAGAAAGTGCAGTGGTGAAATGTAAGTTTCTCCTGTCTTACGCCAAATTAACCACATTAGTGGAAAACACTAGTCACAAGAAAAGATAAAGTGAGTTAGTCCACGCTGATTAGCAGGGAACAAGAAAGGTTTTTGACTTATTTACTCTCAAAAACAAGTAAGGATTAAGAGATGTTACAAAATATGTTATCAATGCAAGGAATTGAATAAAATTCTGCAACATAAACGTTCTTCTTGAATATCAATCTACTACGAAAACACAGCGCCTTAAAAAATGAACAAAACCAAGCGTTGTTAAAATTCTACAAACTTTATTGTGCTTTTTTCTTCTTAAAAGGCGCTAAAATCATAGTTTTTAGTATGGAGCGTTAACATTTTCAGAAACTTAAAAAATTGTTAGCCCATGCAGTCTCCATTTATTTAGCCAAATATCTTTTACCTTCTTGTAATTATGGTTTAGTTTGAAATAAACGAAAACAAAAAGCCTCACACGTAAATGCTTAACAGCTTCCTTTTTACAACGTCAATCAAACTATTTGTATTCTGAACAGAAACAAAATTTTGCTGTTTCAACGCTTTTGCAACTTCTCAACGTTAAACGTGTTATGAACATTTGTTAGAAATACCCATTTCCACAACGTCGGATTTATCTAGAATTACAATAATGATTTTAACCCACTACTAAATAAGGGGTTGTTGATTTTTTTTTATCGAAAACAAAACTTTTTCCGGACCGTTAGATATATTTTTGTACAGTGAAGAAATGCAATACATGAGGAACAATAATTTTGGTATCATTATATCCAACGTCTACTTTTTTTCTTTCAGCTCAACTATGCAATTACAGAACTCTTGACAACGTAATCCAATAATTCCTAGCTACTGCAGTGGAATGTCACTTAGAGAAAAAATGATTTGGATTATCTTCTCGCGTATTCTTCTTTTCTCTTTTAATTTTCTTTGCTACTGCCACTTCACTTTTCTTCCGACCTTTTCCTTTTCAGCTTTTTAGTAAAACAGCCAGCATATGATTTTTGGTCCTTCCTTTCAGCTCTTGTAAAAAACAAGTCTTGTATAAATAGTAATGATAGAATGTAGCAACAATACATTAGATAAACCGTGTCACTGCCACTATATTTCACTTTTTTCAAATTGTCTTCTTTGTAGTATTCTTTGTGTTTTGAGGTTGCGTTCTCAAACAGAATAAATATAAATGCTTTACCGGCCGGAAGCAACAGCAGTATAGCATTTCGTATTTTCCTTGACAACAAGAAAGAGCAAGAGAAGCTGTGTTACAAGATCTGTAACAAGTTGCACTTTACTATGTGTGAAATTTCAATGCCAGGGACATCAAACCATGCAATAGATTGGGAAATGAATAATCTACTCGTGCAAACATTCAATTTACTTGAATTTTTTACTTTATCGGAATTGTAATGGTACAAACCAACATGTACTCAGCTTGCAAATATTAACAATATTTGGAAATTACAAAAAATAAATTTCATGTGCTTTAAACACCTGCCGTCACAATTTGTCGTCGAGTTGCCGTGCTGAAATCCCAAAATATTTTTCTTAATGAAAATATCATGATGACAGAAATACTGCAACCTGTAATCAAGATTCGTCATAAAAGCCGTGGGTCATTATAAATCGCATTCACAAATAATCTATCTGAACAAGCTTGCTTGACTACCATTTTTAGCAAGCTGTGTGCACTTAGCAAAATTAGTTACCGTCAAGTCATAATCCTAGTTTAAAAAGGCTGCCTTCAAAGTATATATCACCTGTTAATCTGGCATCTTTTGTCATCCGTAAGCGTCGGTTGTCGTTGGTATATGCAGATATTATCATATCCGAAATGCCAAAATAGAAACAAAAGAATGACAAGGTGTAGGTTGTGGCCAATGTTCAAATTTACGGAAAACAAATATAAGAAATACTCAAATATAAGTTCATGGGCTTTTTTAAGCAGAAAATATTAAAATTAAACTAAAAGGTGATGACACCTGAAAAATCTGTCATTCGGGAAATGTAAAGCTTGCTAGTTTGTTACATGGAATGACGTCAAAGTGCAGCAAAACCAAGTTTTATTGCACCAACTGGTTTTCAAACTGGTAACTACACTACAACCCTAAGTGACCCATTTTAGTGTATTACCTACTAATAACGTACAAATCGCCGAAGCAGAAAAATGGAGCGCTACTAAAGTCATTCAAAAATGAATTAATCAATCGAGAGCGCTCGTCCGAGAGAGAAAAATCTGTTAAGTAAATAAAAAACGAAGGCAATCTTGATTTCACCTTTCCTCATTATGATTGAGGTTACCATAATAACTTTTCCTTACACATAATATTTCGCATATTTTTCTTTTGTTCCAGGTTTAGCCGGGAAAAAATAGAAATTCGGTTTCTGTTTCCAAGTGCATCCAGTACAATGTTAATGATACTTTGACAGATTTTTTTACTAGTGGTAATAATCACGCCATGATGACACACCACTCGTTTCATTCTTTTCTCCTGGTAGTGCTTGTTATGTTGTCCCAGTTTTATATATTACAAAAATGATGGATATCAGACAACTTCAGTGATAATAACAAGATGACATTCTCTCAAACTAACATTTTTTCAGAAGAAAGAAAGGGGATACCCGTATTTTTAGAACGGGTAGACCAAGTGCATAGTATCTTGCTGGCATTGCTTCCTTTTCTGTGACAACCTGAGTACGTCATGGGGAATAATATTGACATTCAGTACAGCGTAGCATGACAGATTATTGACAAATATTGCTAGTATTCCTGATCTTTTATAGGTGACATAAGATTCAATACGCATTGAATTTTTTTAGAATTTAACCAGCTTTTATGTAGGCAGTAAATGAATATATCTTACTGAAATACTAATTTATCTGTTAAATTTGAGGATGTAACATTTCCGTGTCAAGAATAGGATTTTTGCAGGTTGTTAGGTCTATGAAAAGTTTAGATCCATTCCAGTAGATATCCTGCTCTAATTTTGATAAGCAAAAATAATGAATTAGTCATAAAGTTATAAAGCAGCGACGTTTATTAGTACATAACGTTTTGAAATATTGACACAATATGGCGATTTGGCAACTTTTACTAATCCCGATGCTTTCAAATGGATTTGACAAAAAACCGGAAACATTTAGAAAATTGTAGCATTTTGACGCTGTTTTTATAAATTTTGAATTCGTTGGACCTAAAAATTCATAGGTTATTTCTTTCAAAACTAATTTGCGATCTAGAATTGAAATTTAAAAATTTATGAACGTTAAAATGTTTGTAAAACCACTGAACCTGAATTTTTTATAGTTTTTATAGTACAGCACAAGGCTACTTTGGCTTTTATCATTAAAAAAATGTCAGTGAACTGATATTGATATTGCTTTATTTATGTCTTAATAAGTGACAGCATAGCTGAGTTCCAACTACAAGACATAATATATGATATCACATCACATATTAAAATTATTCCACAAATTTTTAGGGTTTTCAAAATAACAAGCCTATCATTAACAAAGATCAGTCAAAATAAAATCTAACAATACAATATAAATGATTTGGATCTCAGACGTAGTACAGTGCCTTTATAAAGGGAAGGATACTTTTTCATTTTCCTTTAATTTTTCAATGAGGCATTCAATCTGTGTGATTAATATGTGCTCATGTCGGGTAGTTTATAACAGTTATATGTGTCAAGTTTCGTGACATTTTGTTACGTTACGTGGCAGCTAGAAGAAAATAACAAAAAGTTGCCATTTTGAGGTGTTCAAAAACCTAAGGATAGGTAATTTTCTAGCCATCAAATTTGCTTTCATTGATCTTATATCTTACCAAACCACCTTGAAATGATCACAATTGGATACAGTAAGCATGATTAATACAAAATGTGCTCACTTTGTGGGTTTTATATCCCCCAAACCAACTACTGCCTTAGTGGTACTTATATCTATAAACTTGATTACCAATTATTCCGTTAGGTAGGCCTGTATTTCTTTAATCATGCCGAATTTGGAATGAAAAGTAACTAAATTGACTGGAATTGATATTGCAGAAAACATGCGTTGGCATTTGAAGGTCTATATTAATCTGTCAGCTATTCCAGTCACTATTTCTCAAAGATTCTTAATGGGTATACATCGTTGAACAGACTGTAATGAGAAAATTTTCCACATTTTTAAAAACCTCACACTTATTTTGGCTATTTTTGTTTTAAAAAACTTGAATACAAATTACTGACCCTCCTTGTTACCCTATATTGGAATCAGCAAGAACTTGTAACCCATTTGTGTAGGGCACTGAAATTCCGGAATACAGGGCGATTATTGCCACTTACTGTATTTGACCCCGTAAAACGTTTAAAGGCCCAAATGGGTTCCAAATGATAAAAACCACAATATTCCAGCAAGACTGCATGTTAAAAACCCATACAGCAAGATTTCAAAATCATTGCGTGCAAATTATTGATGTTCGTAAATACTGGTATTCACTCAACAACGAAGGCTGATTCATGAACGTAAATTTTGGAGCGTATATGTACTTGTGAGCTTAGCCAACACACCTAGTAAGTGCAGCATCATACGTTTTTACTAACAAGGTACACTACCGGACTGTAACTCGAGTTGGGTAACAACATTTGGTCATTCTGGATCATTTTGCAACGTAGAATCTAGATCTGGTTTCATTTTGCTGTAAAACTTACATGGGATTATGGGAAACCTCTACGAAAACTTTTAATGATGTGGATTAATGTATATACACTTTCACTATAATATATACACCAGGGATGCAAAATCTTCCAGGACCTTAGAATTCCCCGGTATCCGGAGGAAAATTTCCCCCAATCTTTCAAGGATTTTACCACTACTACTACTACTTCGAGTACTACTTTGTGAAAATTTCCCCGATTTTGGCATATTTCCCAAAATTTCCCGGCAACCAGGATGCCAGGATGCCCAGATTTTGCATCCCTGATATACACTATACAATGTAATGCAATGCAGAAGCGACTAATCACAGTTTTTGCTCTGCAAACGCAGATCATTCAATAGCGTATTGCTAGATGTTGAAGGATTCTTTTATAGAATTCTTTAAAAAATTAAAACTGTGTAGATGTTCAAACTGGTTCTAAAATTGATCTAATTGCAAGCTAGCTGGTAGCTGTTCTAACACTAGAGATCAAAGATCATAATTTTATTTGGAAGTTTGTACCTTTCCTCAAATTTCAGTCGGCTATTTTAGTGTGCCTAGAATAACGTGTATCGTTAAAGTTTTTTGCTACAGTTTTCACATAACGGGATGCGAGTTTAAAGGCTTGTGAAAATGCGTGAGCTATAGCGGTCAGTATCTCGGGTCAAAGGTCACGACGATTTTTCCTTTTTTCAGATGACCTATGACGTGTGACACACGAGTGTTAGAGATGAAGGCGTTAGATTTGGCAAATTTAAATTGGCATAGAACATTTGTGCTCAGAACATGATCAGCGTTTGCAAGGCAACTGCTGTAATTGGTCATTTCTTCATTCCATTCTTATTCTTAAATGATGTTCTGTAGCAATGTACCAATTGATATAGAATAAAACTATTATCATTTTAAATGTTTGAATGAATTTGTTACTTTTATACACTTTTTGGTTACGTAAATTTGAATGCTTTTTTCACATTATATCGTATAGTGTATGCAGCTATGTAGCGTTTGTGTATATACATTAAACCACATTATTAAAAGTTCTCGTAAAGGTTTCCCATGTACGTTTTACAGCAAAATGAAACCAGATCTAGATTCTACGTTGAAAAAATATCCAGAATGACCAAATGTTGTTACCCAACTCGAGTTACAGTCCGGTAGTGTACCTTGTAAGTTGTGCGATTTTGGGATACGCGCACATAGTTTAGGTAATATATCAAACAAAAACAGGAAAATATTTTTTGAAAATTGCGATTACATTGTTATAGGTGACATGGTAATTCAAAAATTTAGCTTCAATTGCCAACGCATGTTTTCTGCAATATCAATTCCAGTCAATTTAGTTACTTTTCATTCCAAATTCGGCATGATTAAAGAAATACAGGCCTACCTAACGGAATAGTTGGTAATCAAGTTTATAGATATAAGTACCACTAAGGCAGTAGTTGGTTTGGGGGATATAAAACCCACAAAGTGAGCACATTTTGTATTAATCATGCTTACTGTATCCAATTGTGATCATTTCAAGGTGGTTTGGTAAGATATAAGATCAATGAAAGCAAATTTGATGGCTAGAAAATTACCTATCCTTAGGTTTTTGAACACCTCAAAATGGCAACTTTTTGTTATTTTCTTCTAGCTGCCACGTAACGTAACAAAATGTCACGAAACTTGACACATATAACTGTTATAAACTACCCGACATGAGCACATATTAATCACACAGATTGAATGCCTCATTGAAAAATTAAAGGAAAATGAAAAAGTATCCTTCCCTTTATAAAGGCACTGTAAGTAACCTTTGATTACATCATCAATACAAAGCGTTTCATCTTTTTGTTTCATAACTACTTTTCTATCACTAAGTAAACTATTCCATTCGTGAATTACATTCCACTTTACAGAATTTTCAAACAACTTAGACTCATGTTGTACACTCACCAATTTAGGACGATCTGCAGTAGCTCTAGCCGACAATACAAACCTATCTTTAAAAATACTAACTTTACGAAACTTATAGGTGAACTTGCATAACATCAGGCCCCTTCTTTCTAAAATGGTTAACAAATTTAGCTTATCATAATATTCTGATACATCCAAGAACGCATTCTTACGCTTTGATTTTTAAACGACAGAAAATAATAATGCGCAATAAAACGACTTATTCTCTTCTGCAATTTGGAAATCTCAGCATCAGTCTGCACACACCAAATAACAATAGCATAATCTAAAATTGACATAACAAAAGAAGACATGAATACTTTTACTGTACTTTCTAGAATCGTTCTTCTCAGAGAATACATTCTACTAATGGCTGAGTTCATCTTATTTTCTACATGATGAAAATGATTTTTCATAGTGAGGCCACCATCTAGCAGATTTTAAGGTTGGTTGGGTTTTTGGTACATAAATCTTTTGACACTGAATCATGAGATTTGTAAAACCACATGGCTTTTGTTTTATCTACATTTATAGTTAAACAGTTAGCATTTCACCACTTTTCCAACTTTGCAAGACAATTCTGCATTTTTTGTATTCCTTCTTCTACATAGGTACAACCAATATACACTACCAGATCATCAGCATATAATAAATACGGCAGGTCAATGGCTGTGCCAATATCATTGATAAACAAAGTAAAAGTTAATGGGCCCAATGCAGACCCAGGAACTACACCGTTGTTTATTTCAAAGTAGTCAGAAGTATGCTTACCATTAATGATACGAATGTTTCGACCAGTAAAGTAACTCATTAAGATCTTTATAATGTAAGGAGGAACGTGGAAAAATACCATCAGTTTAATTATAAACAGCCTTCGTTTAACTGAATCGAACGCTTTACGATAGTCAATGTAGACCGCAAGACATTTACCATTTGGTTTATCAACATAATTATAAACATTTTGTGTAAACATGGAGATCGCGGTCCCACAAGATCTTCCTACTCTAAAGCCATGTTGGGCTTCATCTAGATATTTTGCACAGTGGGATGATAGTCTATCATACAAAAATCGTTCAAAAATCTATGTGATACAATTTAGATTGAAAATAGCCCTATATGACGACGCTTGTGTCATTTTCCCCTTACCCTTATACAAAGGATAACAGTCAAGTGTTTTCATAGCAACAGGAACTACTAATGTTCGTAAAACACCCATAAACAATAATAACAGTACAGGATTTAGATATTCTTCAAACTGCTTATACACGCGTTTTGAAACTGAATTCTCATCTGGTCTGCATTTCTTAACTTTTCCTATTGCATTGGCAATTTCAACAGGGAATATTTCAGTTTCTCTACGTTTCGCAAAGTCATCTTCAAAAACATAATCTTTTTCATATTGTGCAAATCTTTCATTCAACTCATTTACATCACTAATTGAATCAGCTATTATATATGTACCTGCTATCAGCTTGGCTATTTCATCTTTATCACTGACAACCTCACCCTTCTGACTAACTAGCTTGGAAATTTCCGGACTTTTTTTACTTCTAAAATTAGTCAATTGATCAAAAAGATCCCAAATTTGTGTGAGTCCTTCATTTTGCTAAATTTTGTATTATAATATGCTTTCCTAGCTAACCTGCTCTCAAAAGTTACTTCAATACGCAATCTTTTATATTCCAGAAAATTATCCGAATCCATGGCTTAGATTTACCAGATATAACTTTCTTTTTTAATGGAATTTGCTTGTCAAGAAGTGCATTTATCTGTTTTTCAAATGTTGTAACGTTGTTTTCATGAAAATCATCTTTACAAAGAAAAGACCAATTCGTATTAGCTATATCAGATTTGAACAACTCACAGTTTAGCTTATTATAACTTCTAATATTGCAAACTTCTGGTTTACAAACTACTTTTACCTTAACAGGATGACGTTATATGTCCTTTTAAAATTGTATTTGTCAATGTTCCCAGATCACCTTTTCTGTTTCCAAGTCTTCTCCAATTCCGCAAATTATCCCCGTAACAGCCAAACCAGAACTTCTGCGACTAGCATTACACAAAGTCCACACGGCAAAATCTATCTTTGCCGCTTTCTCCTGTCCTGTCACCTGTCACTGTAAAATGCAAACATAAATATAAGGCTAAAACCCAAATTTCTTTTCAGCTGGATAACAAGTGTCCTGTACTAGAAAAATCCAGCCAGGAAGAAAAATCAATACTGGTTTTCTTACATTTTCGACAAGTTCAAGTGGGCTACTGAACTTTATGAAAATTGTGTGCGTAGTTTGCTGAGATTGAGACACTCCACCAAAGTCAATTCAGCAGTCAATCTCTTCTGTCATGTGGAAAGTTTTGGTGAGAAAATCAAGTGAAATGTTACAAAAGCATAGTGGGTTTGCTATGTGGTCAGTTTTTCTTCCTAGGTATTCATGGCTGTTCAGAAAAAGTGGATTGATACACCCAGTACAACAAACACTTTCCGGATTTCTTTTAAAAAACTTGTCCATTCAACCTTCGAAAATATGTTTTACCCAAAAAAGAAGCTTTTTTGCTGAAAAGACGGTAAAATATTTTTCATGTAAATGAGAAACAGTACGGCGATCAAGTCAGTATGGCGATGTTACAATATAGCTAAAATCCCGGTTATAAAAAATGTGAACAAATTGAATTTTTGAGATTTTGAAATGATCATTCGTTGTATTATGGGGTCATACGAGAACCAACATAACTAGGCACTTTAGTTTTAACACATGTATCTCCAAAGCCAACCTGATAATTATACGTTGGGGAAATAAATACTGAAGCAACTAAATTTTAAAGCTCTGGTGTGCATGGCTTTGGCAACAAACTTGTTTTTTCCTACATTCTTACTAACATTCAAACATTCTACATTCCACATATAAACTAACCAATGAAAGTTAGATATCTAACTTTCATTTAAAGAGTCTTGAGCCTTCTCCTTCCAAACAACTGCATGTACACAAAGCTATAAAAAACCTCTTTTCTGAAAACATTTCTTGTTGAAACAGAAGCTGTGGTCATTTTACGCCCAATTTTACAAGAAATGTTTTCCGGCGATTTACAAACGTCGTATGACCCTCCAGAGACCCTGACTAGCTGTTTATTCTTTTCGCTGATGCTGATGTGTATATGGCTAAAACAAAGTTGACTGGAGTTTCAGTCCTGGGGCATGTCAAGAGGTTTTATTCTTAGTCAAGTTTTGTTTTCTACCAATGCAGCTCTCTTTATGTAAAATTGCGATGAATATTTAATATTGTAAAGAAAGCCTGAGGAAGTTATCTTCAGGAAGAAAACTCGTAATATGGAAATTTTATTGCGTTTCGGAATGTTGTTAATGTGCCAACGGAGTCTGGCCAGAGGAAAGAAATAGCCTTTTATGCAATTCAAAGCCAGTAGATCACCTGACTCTAATTCTTCCCTGGTTTCGATACTAACTTGCGGTCCTCAAATTTGGACAAATTTAAAAAATTCCAAATTAACATAAACCACTGTTTTTTAGAAAAAGCTGCCGACTCTCAGAATACTTAATCATCAATCTGCAAGACCAGTTTTAAGTAAACCAGCATTATTTTTTATATCTGGCGTACAACCTGGACAAGACCAAGTACTTCTTTTCAGTAATATAATCAGTTGAAGTACGATTTTATGTAATCTGCAGCTCTACACACGCGTTGCCAACACGCTCCAAAGCAATATATTAAATGTTGGAAAAAGCAAAAGTAAAAGTAGCGATTTCTAGAAAACGCGATTTTTATGGCAAATATAGCATTTGAAGTTCCTTAAATTGGAAGCTAGTAACCTATTTTCACAGAAAATTACACGAATTGATTTAGTCACATGCTTAATGTTGTCAAATTTTTACTTTTCTCAGGTTTTGTAGTTGCTTCATGTAGCACAATGAATAAGTTTTAAGGAAACCTGATTGATTTTGAGGAAATTTTTAAGGAAGTAAAAGATCGAGATTTTTTCGATTTCTAAACGTTTTAAGCACTAATCGAATCGGTTTTCCGATTATCTAAACAGTTTTGCCAAAAATCGGATCGGAAGTCGTTTTGGAATCGCGATTAATCGTTTGCCATCACTATAAATTGATAAGCCTAAATGGAGACAAGTTTCTTTTTCTTTGGGCTGGTTCAAAGAAGCAAGAAGATCAGTGACGCAATTAGTGCAACTGAGTCTATCACTATTTGTTTAACGACAGGGAAACACACATGATGGATGAGATTATTGGGGATTAAAGGGCGTATATGTAAATCTCTAAAGAATTTGGGTAACAAAAGCAAAGTACGAGTCTGGATGAAATTGGTGGTTTCCCTTACTAAGTCACTGAAAACCATTTGATCTAATAAACCATGGAGGCCTAAATATTGTAAGCACATTACAAACGGCGTATTTGTTCTACTTTCTCAAACCTGTGTATTTCTCCAGCGCTGGAATTTGTAAAATAGAGCAATCTTTACATTGCATTGTACCAATTCAACGACGCAATTGATTTAGATTGATTTATTATCTTTCATGTGCAGATAATCTGACTCGGTGCTCGTGTAGAAATTTCATTGCAGTGTATTATTGCAACGCTCTTTTACTACTAACATTTGAAATGTCTTCAGAATCACTGGTTCTTGAAGGTAGCGTCAGATAAAATCCGTGAAAATTTAACTTTCCCCTTTCACCATTAACAATACCCAAGGCAGTCAAGTGTGTTGGCTTCCAAGTTAGTTGGGTTTTTTGGGTTTATGAAGCTATTGCACAGAATATTGCATATCTATTGAATAGTGTACGCACTTTGGACGAGTGCAATTTACAAAAACGTGCAATGTAGGATGGAATAAAAGTTTGCCAAATCAATAGAAATCCCAATTTTTGTTCTGACGACAGCAACGAAGCAAATATTTTCCGTTTCTAGTTCACTGCTTTAAAACGATGTAGCTTGTTTGCTGTCAGTTTACTACCAGTCTAGCCGCATATTCAATTGACAAGCCTTTTTTGTATTAGCAAACAAACCCAACAAAATATACACAACAAGTTTGTGATCTTTTTTTACTTTGCTTAAGTTTACCTTTTTGTAAAACAGTCTGTTTACCCACTCTCGTTTTTCTCATCCCGCCCATCCACCCACAACAACGGGACACTCCTTTGTGAAAGTATTTTGCATACAAGCAGTTCTTTTCATAATGCAACGTGCAGGATTAAAAAAATGTTTACTGAATTGCTCGGAACTCAAAAAAGGATTTACATGTAAAGGAAACCAATTATTCTTCCAACTCAGCCTACAAGCAAGACAATTTCTCTGCAAAGAATAAATACATTTTCTAAAATTTATAGGATTGCAAACAGGATTTATGCAAACAAAACCGCAATTTATGGAGTGCCCTAAGAAATAGAATTTTCTTTGCACAGTACACAATCAAATCTTTGCAGAAAAGGTACAACTGTACTTGTGTGTATCCGATTCTTGTCTTATTACGTTGTCGTTGATGCCAACACAGGATTTAAGGTTTGAAGACCATGTACGGGAGTTCATCACCAAATGGTACATAAAATAAAAATCTGTATGTTTTAAAATTTTTGAAGTCCATTATATATACCGGGTCTCTCAAATGTGCTGTTCAGGTTTATATCGTAAACGAAGTTGTGAAGAAAGCAGTATTCAAATGTGCCGTAAAAATTAAATGGTTTAATGCTTAGAAATAAAATTGCTTATGTACAAATTAAGTGCCGATTTATTAAATTGTTTTACCAAAACTGACATTCAAAAGGAATAGGTATGTAGTTTGAAGGGTACTGCTGACAGATTTTAGCGTACTTGCATTTCCCCAAAACTGATCATTACGCCATTTTTTAGAACTCATTGGAATTACTTACAAACTATAAAAATTATTGTTTCAAACATTACAAACATTTTGAAAATCGCTCAGTAGACTTAAAAAATTATAGATACAAATTTAAATAGCATATTTAAAACTAAAACACATTTATCTTATCAGACCAGGGTATTTATGCGTAACTAGTTAATATTCCTTTGAATTTTGCTATTAGTGTATCAATTAATTTCTTTCAACCGCAAAGCGCCACTAGATTAAAACCTCAAAATCTGATGTCTAGCACCTGACTGTGAAGCGTATAATTCACATCTTCTCATTTTTCACAAAGCAATCTTTCGGACGATGCAGTGCTGCGCAAGACCTTAAAACCCAAGTAGAGTATTCACAATACATCATATTTCATGCATGCAAAGTCAATTATAAGTTAAGTTATTAAGTTGTCACGTCTTGCCATCGGGTAGGATATTTTTGCTGAGCTTGGAAGCCACGTAAGTAGAATGCAACAGGCTTACTGATATTTACTACAGTTAGGTATGTAGACTCCATCGTCTTAGGTTAAGACTCAAACACCTCTGAATCATAAAATAGCTCACTTTCTGTAAACGAAAGCCAGAAAAGTAAACCCAGAAAATGGTAAGTTGTGCACTGCAGCACGTCAAGAAACACGGTCTAGTTTCCCTTCTCAAATTATAATGCAATTCCAGCGGCAAGATTAATTGAGTTGTGAGTTGTGTGTGTGTAATGAAATGTTAAAAAGGAAAAGCAGAATCCTTCATTTTCTCTTCATTCTTCGTGTTGTCTAGTGCATGGAGGAAAAGTACAGAAGTGTGCATTGTATTCCAGGGGGAACCAGAATGAATTTGTTTTCGAATTCGAATTGTAGACCTATACACAGTTAGCTTCTTTTTTCAGGTTTGGTAACTTCAGCAACAGTGATTAGAATATACAGATCTGATACAGACAGAATCTGTATGGGTTTGTAAACGAACGCGAATGTTGAAGCAGCGGTTTTCAAAACGCTTCAGGTAAGCAAAAGTGTAAAGTGTTAAGTTTAGCAGCGAATATATTATAACAGTAAATTTATTTTGGCTTCTACTTACTACATGAACACAACTCATGCTGATCTGTTTGATGAACCATCTAATCTAATGGTTTCCTTGGAAAGTTGTCTGAAAATTAGTTACGGCGTTAACAGTTGATGTAAATAATTTTTATTCGTTTAAAAAGATGGAGGACTCAGAGCAAAAGTTTGTTTTATTTGCACCGTTGGATTTAAAGTACACTAGCGTTTATAATTGTGACGTGAGTGCAGAGGACTTTCATTTACCTAAGGGTTGGGAGAAAGACGATCGCATCGAGTTACTTGAGCAACTTGAATGTTGTAGGTAAATAAAGCTTTAAAACAGTTCGCATTTCCATCAAGCACTTGAACAAAAAATCTATTTAGGTCCAAATTATTTGTTATTTATAGGTTAACAAATTGAGTGGGGGAAGAACGAAAATGCTAAAAATGATCTCTGGAGGAAGCTTATCCTTATAGGATGATTGGTGTTCTATCTGTGCACATAACTTAGTGCAAATCGTTTCGTGCAAGCAACCAATATTTTTAAACAACGGCGAACATGTATACTTCCTCTTGGACACTAATTTATAACGTATTAATGTGAATATATATAATACATATGTTGTTGTTCCAGTTTCAACGTGTTCTTGTCCGTTTACAATATTTTATGATCTTCGTACCTACTTAGTGTTGAAATTGGCACTTGCCCAAATAATAGAATTACGTGTTCTACTAAATTTTGATGACAAATTACCGATTTTTAAAAATGTTCGACCAAAACAAGTGTGAGTATTGCAGCAATCCCAAAAAACGAAACTCTCCGTGAAACTCAAATTTATGGTTTTTAAAAATGGTTTCCTCTAGCAATGTTGAAAAAACCAATTTCCGTCTCGTTTTTTTAGAATGTACATAAATTTTTATGGGGTCATCTTGTTTCATCATTACTTTTATTGTTTTTGGAGCTGCATATATACCATGACACTGGCACGTACTTTCTGCCTTCAGCACATTGAATGCTATGGGAATGGAAAGTTTTATACAGATTTAACTTGTCAACTTTGTATAATAACTTACAATAGAGCAATTTCAGGTTGTCATCTGTATTACAATAAATGTCTGAGCTCAACGCTATTTGTTCTAACGATTGCTTTGAATATTTGACAGATTTGCATGTAAACTGCATATTGGCAGTAAAAATGAGTAATTTTTCAATTACGAGGCATTAAAAATTGTCTACTGGCTAGGTGAATATTTTCTGTTTTTATGGATTAAACAACGCGTAAAGCAAATCAATGCCCGTAATAGACAAAGCAATTTAACATAAACGGAAATTTTCTGTTTTTTTGAAATAGTATGCTTCGTCACACAAGAAAAATGGAAATGCCTCATTTGACTTAATTGCTTTCCCTTGGGGCCATATTTTCCTTTCCAACTCCTATCTAAACTAGTCAAAAGATTTTACTTTCAATAGAAAGTATTGTTGCACTGTGTTCCAAAAAACGTACAACAAGCACAAAAAAACCTTCAGGGTGTGTAGAAAGTAATTTTCGGTTTGCTACAAAGCAAAACAACCGCGGAATAAGATGTTGGGTTTCAGAAGGAAAAAAGCAATAAGTTCGAAAAAAATACAATGTAAATTTGAGTTGAAAGAATAAAACCTGACAAAATGTTTGTTCCAATTCAAAAGTAACTATTTTCAATCTTCTATAGCTCCAGGGTTCTTATTTCAATAAAAAGACAATTTTTGGAAACATAAATGTTTACAAACAAATCTTTTCAAAAATATTCTGAACAAAACATGTGTTTTTAAATTGCGGAGAAGGTATTTATCAACCGTTAGCTCAACGACCCTATTTTCTCTTAGCTCCGCTCGTGGGTAAAACATGACTAAGACTAAAACATATACCTATTCAGTTATTTTGAATACATAATCAAAACGGGAAAACGTCCGCACTATATAATTTATTTCCAGTGAACAATCTACATTGTACATATAGTATTGCGTACCTTCCACGCCAATAGAGCAAACTTAATTGCATGTGTAGACTTTCATATTCTAATAGATAGAATCACAGGATTTTCAAGCAGACAAAAACAACTTCAAACAAGAAAACCATGGATTTATTTCCTGTACAAATGCGGAGTTTATTTGTGAGGTTTTCAGAGTTTTGGGAAGAGAGCAAGTAAGTGACCAAAATTATTTGCCAGTTTTAGGCTGAAATGTTAAAGCTGGAGAAAGTTTTATTTTGGAAGAAAAGAAACGTGGATTTCTTTCCGCGGGTTATAACTTCTGGGTGACCAAGTGTAGAAATTGGGATTCCTAAACTAAACCTGGCATTTTCCGCCTTAAGTACACCGCGCTAATGGCTCTACAATTTAGTAGCATTAAAAAGACAATGACTCTTTGCACCTAACTTAAATGCTTTTTTCTATACTTCGCGTGTGGAATAAACGACGTTTCTCCAGTTTTTATTTCCATTCCGCGTTTTAAATATACTTTAAGATTCAATTAAAGTAGTTGTGATATGATAATATACATATTATATCCTCAGCACAAACCTCTTTGTTGCCAGTTGCAAACAATGGCCAACTAAGTAAATGTCAATCAGACTCAAAATATTCTTCAAGAGACATTATGAAATGTTATCACGTTTCGTAGGATATCATTATAATCCCTTTTTTAGAGAAAGTCAACGACTATAATATAGTGTTTCTTTCGACATCTTACCTGCAGAAAAGATTAACCGATTAAGTATATGGCTGCTGAGAGCAAAATAAACAAATGGACAGTAAAAGCAAATGAATGTCAAAAGCTCTTTGTCTTGAAAGAAACAAATGTATGAAATCCATATATTTATTTAGATGTGAGATTACTGTTCCAGATTTTCTCTTCTGTTCTGGATTATTGCTTTTATGCAGCTATTATTCACGTCTAATAAATTAATTTTTTTAGGAGATCAGACAAAGCTTTTGTTCAGGGGATTATTTAAATGGGGAACAAATCTGGGTGTGGTGTTGAATTTCCGCAAATGACTGCTTGGTTTAAAAATGTGCCATTTTGACAGTGTTTCATCATGGGTTGGAGAAATAAACGTCGTTACCTTTCCTGCATGGTTGTCATAAAAACGTGATGCCAGGAATGTAATTCACTTGTTGTATCCTTTGTAATAAAATACGGGTTTCTCTTTTCGTTCTCTATGAAAATACTACTATTTGAGAATGTCATCTTGTTACTTTTCTCCTTCTGTCACAAGTGGAGTGTCATCATGGCGTGCGTTTGACTTGAATATTACTCCGAGTAGAAAAAAAGTGTCCATGGTATCATTGATAATGTACTGAATACACTTGAAGACAAAAAACCCATCAACAATCCTCTTGAAAAACATCGAACAAAAAACGATGAAAAATGAAAATAGTATGTATAGGGGAAAGAATGAAACAAGACGAAATCTTCTTAAGTATTTTTGCGTTAGTTTGCTCAAGTGATAGTGTAGCACTTAGGAAGAAGACAACGTTATTGGATTACGCTGTCCAAAACTGTGTAATTGTCTACTTCAGCATTTTTTGTGTGGAAACGTGAAAACAGTAGCGTAGAAAAAGGAAATTGTATTTTTAAGAATTTCGGGTTATAAGATGTTCGGGTAGTTATAGTGAGTGCTTCTGTTCATATTTGGTTTCTTTCTAATCGGATTAGGGTAATCTGACTAACCATTTTAAAGCATCAGTTTCCGCTTCGTAAATAAACGCTTAAAAGAATATTGCGATCCATTTATTCAATACTCGAATTCATTATAATGTGGGTAAGTTGGTGAAACACTGAAAATCTCCAACTCACCCCTGGTGATTTGGGTAATATATTTTATCGAATCCATAACTGTCAATACTTCATGTTTCAATCAGTCTTAACCTTAACATATATTAACAGGTGTATGGATCCCGTCAGAGTAAGTAGAGTAACCTGAAAAGGATGCCATAAAAATGATAAAATTAAGTTTAAAATAATTTTTAAGATAAATTGCATACATGACAGTAACCAATTTTGAACCTCTTGTACTTGTGCAATGGAAAATAAAATTTGAATCTGGCAATGACTGCAAAAAAAATTCATGCATCCATACATCAATCGAAAATTGATTTATTCAGTAAGTCTCATTATGCTATTTGTTTGATTAATTATCTTCAATATTTTGAAATATTTTTCGTTGCTACGTTCCAAAATTATCAGCAACTTTGTAACTACTTGTATGCTGCTTTTTAAATTACTTATGAGCAATAAATGTTGAAGCAAAATGGCCAAAAATGTTGCTGCAGTTTGACGTCATCGAAATTGAGTTTGTGAATGATGAATTCAATCTTTGCAATAGATTAGTTTTTGCAAGGTAAACTAGTACTACTTTACAACCAGATTGATTTGATATTAAACGAAACATGATGTTATGCATGTGCATCAGCGTTTTCCCCATTTCCAAAATAGGTCTTGTAGCTTTAAACTTCCTAAGAAGCATCCCAAAACATTTCTATCATTATATAACAAATTCTTTTACTACGCACATTTGAAACTTGACTGGTGAAAGTTCCAACGAAAATATTGCACTTATTAATTTTTTAAAAATATTTATGCACATTACTAACCAAAGCAAGTATCCTCTCTGCATTGCCAGTTACTGCTCGGTTTTTCTTCTGAAATATTAGCCTTTATTTACATTGTCGCTTTTGTATTCTGTGCTTGTAATATTTACTGGTTAAGCTTTCTCTCAATGCAAAAACTTTTTCTTCGAAGAAAAAAGCGTAAAACAGGTAGCAACAATGGAAACAAACAATACCGTCTACTAAGAAAATATTAATATGCAAAAGTTTTTATATTAAATGGTTTTTTGTCAATACCAAGACAATCAAAGTTCAAAGTACCTAAATTCAACCCATTCATTTTTCCTTTGCTTTTTTCTACAATATTCCTTAAAGCAGATAAGGAAACCATATACGCTTAATATTTTTGCCTTTTGTGTTTTTATGAAATAATGCAACATTTTGCAAAGCTTGAATTTGTTGTTTTTCACTATATCAGAACGCAAATGCAACGCGAATTTCAAAAGAAAAAGTTTCACTTGATGTGTTTCGTGAGTTGGAAGATTGGACAGGAAAATCACATTTTATATGGTAGGATGTACAATTGCTTACCCAGAAACTAGCGAAAAGCCTGCAAATTGGATTCTGGTAAGTAAAATTGAAAAAACTGGTATCTTAAAATCAAATTTGCGGCTTTTTAATAGTGTCATGTATTTTTAGAGTGATTCAGTAGGGTTCACTTTTTTTGTTTTTGGAAACGCAGCCTGCGTAAATGATAATGAGTATAAATTCTAAAGGACTATGCAACCTAAGGGCAAAAATTTTGACCTCCCAGTTTATTGCTGATTCTGATAGAGCTTTTAATGCTCTACAATTTTGCAATTTAAAGTATGTCATTATTTCTTAACGTTGTCGAAATATGAACGAGTTTGTAATTTTAGCTCCCATAAGGCTCCATAGTAAACATCCTTTTTTCAAAGTCGTGGCTACCCATCGCGCCCACTTTTGATTTTTGATGTTGATAGCAGCTTGGAAAGAGCGTTAAATGAGGATGTTTCTTTAAAGTTACTGGAGTGGTCTTCTTGCAAACGTCAAAGTTGTGGTAGGTCAAACATGGAGGTGTTTTTTCGGTACAACTTTCTTCTAAATCGTTGTAGCTTCCACTACACACCTCCAATTTTCAAAGTTAATAGTTATTTTAAAAGAGTAATTTCTAAGGATTCTATCGCAGAAAAAATTAGCACAAAACATCATTATTTACAAAAGTTATAAAGCATTAACTTTGGAAGGGCTGTTCGAGAACCCTCAAAACCAGCTCTATTTCAAGCCTACATTTGACCCCCGGGCCCACCTTTGATTTTCGATTTTAATAGCAATTCTGAAAGCGCTTGACTAGAGGATAAAACTGAGAAAAAACTGGAGTGGTATCTTTCCAAAATTATGAATTATCAGACATAATGTGCTAAAGTATCACCCATCGGTTATAATTATAGGTATTTTGATATTGACACGACCAGGCGTGTAATTTTGGATAGATACCACTCCAGTTTTTTCTCAGTTTTATCCTCTAGTCAAGCGCTTTCAGAATTGCTATTAAAATCGAAAATCAAAGGTGGGCCCGGGGGTCAAATGTAGGCTTGAAATAGAGCTGGTTTTGAGGGTTCTCGAACAGCCCCTCCAAAGTTAATGCTTTATAACTTTTGTAAATAATGACGTTTTGTGCTAATTTTTTCTGCGATAGAATACTTAAAAATTACTCTTTTAAAATAACTATTAACTTTGAAAATTGAAGGTGTGTAGTGGAAGCTACAACGATTTAGAAGAAAGTTGTTCCGAAAAAACACCTCCATGTTTGACCTACCACAACTTTGACGTTTGCAAGAAGGCCACTCCAGTAACTTTAAAAAACCATCCTCATTTAACGCTCTTTCCAAACTGCTATCAACATCAAAAATCAAAAGTGGGCGCGATGGGTAGTCACGACTTTGAAAAAAGGATGTTTACCATTGAGCCTTATGGGAGCTAAAATTACAAACTCGTTCATATCTCGACAACGTTAAGAAATAATGACATACTTTAAAATGCAAAATTGTAGAGCATTAAAAGCTCTATCAAAATCAGCAATAAACTGGGAGGTCAAAATTTTTGCCCTTAGGTTGCATAGTCCTTTCCGACACTTCACTGGGATAAATAACTCTTAGCTGCAAACAAAATAAATAATCTACAATTTTTCACTCTTTTACTTCTATTACAAGCTTGTATGTACTCAGAATTTATTGCTTATTTTCATACTTGGTGATTATTAAAAAAAATTGTTGCTCTATCACGCCGAAATTACTTTAATAAGCAGCTTGGTGTTCCTAAATGCGTTAGGTTTTTCCTGCAGTGTTTGGAGGTTTCTAAATTTGCATTTCGATTATCAAAGTAACATGATAATTTTGACTTGGTCATTTTTGACCTGGTGACTTTTTGTCAGCATTGAAAGTAAGATACGTACCACAATAGCATGACACAACTTATCTTTTTGCCGGGATTAGTTAAATCAGATTCAAACAAAGCGGCTACAAAAACTGTAATCATTTTGAATTGATGATTTTTTATAAATAGTTGAGTGTAATGCTAATGCTGATGTAGTTTTGGTTGTACTTATGGTAACTCACTTATGTATCCATATCATCGTAAGGTACAAAAACATACGTTGTTTCAATCTATTGCACAATGTTTCAATACAATTTGCAATCATTTTTTGTCGAATGGCGTTTATCCTTTTCTTTAAAGGCAATCAAAATAGCGGTAAATATATCTATGCGTTACAAAACTCCAATTCTGTTTCAGTAAGTATCAAGCATACCCGCACTAAAACAATAAAATACACAGCATATATGTATGCATTTCCCAAAAATGTTCATTTCTCCTAGTGCACTACACTTTTACAGGGGAAGGGTCAGCTTGATTGGCGTTTTACGTCAAACTGGAATTAACATATATTTCCAGCATAAACAAATGGAGTGGATCAATTGTACGTTTCCCTTCCCCCAAAGAAATTTGATTTTCCATCACATTGATTAGTGGACACCACCTGTGTATTATAATTTCTCCCTAATAGTTTGTTTGACGTTTCTAATAAAATTAGAGTAATTCTGGAAATGCATCTGAAGCAACGCACGTGCACATCAACTCAGCTTACTCCATCCCACAAACTGAGTAAACGGTCTTCAAATAACCCAACTCAAAAGCCAATTTATTACAAAATTTTCTAGTCGCATTTTCTAGGAAGTATGTTTACAAACACATCTGGCTATTTGTCATGGTATCATTCGAGTAATTGCAATGACTTTTCCATAATTGATTTCCGGATTCGAACATCTACTAGTATCATGTTCCTACAATTTACATGTACTGGCCAATGGTGATCGTTCCATTTTATGCTCCTGTTTTGAGAAAAGGGGGAAAGGCTTGGTGTTGTGCTACATAGAATTACAAATTTTCATTATAAATAATTCTTAGTTATGGTAGTCCATATTGATTTTAAAAGAATGGTTGAAATCAAAACAAAGCATTGAATTTTAAAGAAAATGGTTGAAATCAAAACAAAGCATTGAATTTTAAAGAAAATGGTATGCCAAAACTGATGGGTTGTGACGTCGTAATTACATAAGTGCTACATAAGTGACATCCACAACCGACTAGGTCTGTCTGACACTAATTTTGTGTCGTGATTAATAAAAGCTTTAGTCGATAAAATGCGTCAATATGCGCTTTAATAATGAAACATACATGACAATTATTGAACAATCTCAAGAATATCAGTTTTGAAAGCTAATTCTGCATTAAAGAGACCATGCAAATAAAAAATATAAAATTGCAACCTAGGACGTTTCGAATTTTTGTTTGCAATATATATTTTTTCAAAACCCTTTATTGTACAATCGGGGAAAGGAACTGGAAATGTGCGTTTAATAGTAAGAGTTAAATTTGAAACTGTATTCTTTGAAATTTAATGATAGGAAGTAATAGCAAAGTAAACAGCTTATGTAGCATACGAATTTTGCCTACTAGACATTTTTACTGGCTTTCCATCTCACCTAAACCTTTTGTGGCAAAGAAGCATCTTACACTGAAGTTTTTGTGCCAAAGTACATAATGCGGAAATCATAGGGAAACTAGAACTTTCTCCGCTTCTACACTCACTCTGTTTTAAGCTTAAAACACAAAATCAACCTTTTTGTAAATTTCCATTGCCTACTTTTTATGCTACCTTTTTTGTGAATGTGAGATTATGCCTACGTAACTTATGGTCATTCATCCCTTGGATATTTTATGTTAATAAGCTACCTGAATGTTTAAAAAGTGTAAAGATTTTCATGACGTCAATGCACAATGCATTGAACTTTGACAAAGTTACTTTGTAACTTTTCTTGGTCTCTGACGACCACTTCTACCTTCACTACTCACCACGACTTCAAACTACTTGGGCACGCCAGAAATAGCTCTCGTAGAGAAATAAAAAGTACACTATTGACCAAGAAGCTCTATCCGTTTTCCTTTGTTGATTCAATTTGCCCCACTCGGGTGGCAGCATTTTTTATCTTTTGAGTAGTCGGGCTTGCTTGGCATTTCTTCTTGTTTTACACATTATCGTGCATACCTAAGCTGCACACAGTTCATTTTTACCTTATCACCGAATCTCATCTCTTTTTACCCGAAATCAACGCATCATCCTTAATTGGACATCGTCACCATTTCCACCTTGTCTAAGGCTCACCTGCTCTTTTTACCATCATAAAAATTTCCCAACCTTCGTGCGATTGCACACATCACACTCGCTCCATCATTTACCGAAATACAAAACGCTTCCACATTTTTGTCAGATGTGCAACTGAAATCACAGAAAAATAGTTAATTCGTTTTTTCTCATTTTTCATGAATATGTGGTTCTTAGTGAATTATAAGTACCAGTCAGCAGCAAATAATTCTTTGATACCATAAAATATCTCATGCGTCATTGAAATATTCTACACTTTTATGAAGAGCGGTGGGGTGAGTGACTGATAAGTGGTAATAACTCTACAACTCATCAATACAATTTCAAAGGATTTTATGAATGCCAATTAAACACTGCTTGATTGACTATCAATTTTTGTTCTCATTGATCATCTTTCACACTTTGATGAATAGACCATTTGGAATAAATTGATTTCATTATTTCACATAAATATATATATAATGTGGTGGCAAGCAGTAGAGTTACAGAGGTGTACTGATAAACTGATTTGTACCGAAATGTGATAACTCACGACTTTTTAAAAGGGTTTTTATGAAAATAAATAGTAAATTTTAGATGGATATTTTTTGCTATAAGCTTGAAAAAGACAATTGTATAATATATTTTGACCTGAATATGTTCATATACTATATCACCATTTGGACTCACCATAAGTAGAATTCGAAAGTTTATAGAAGCAGCTGTAAATTTGCCGTTTTAGCAAACTTTAAACCAAAATTACATATTTTTATTATATAAACTTTCATAAGCCTATATGCATCTTTTTGCTTTTATTGGTTGTCTCTGTGAGAAAATGGAACAGAATTTACAATTTTCATGCATGTTTGGTAACAAAGAATTTATTTACGTAGGTCATGTACGAAAGTAGCTGATGAAGAGAGAGAGGACATGACGACAATTCTAAGGCCAAATTTTGGTACCTCGATAAGCGCGGAATAATAAAAGCGTTGACACTACACAAGATTCTCATGCAATGACAATATTTAATAGTATTTCAAACCTTCTGAGCTAACGCATTCCATCAACCACAAGTTAAAGGATGCTAAGTGTAAAACCAAATACCATTAATAAATCGTAATGAATATTTACAAACTACGTACGTAATGTAAGCCCGTTAAAACTTTGCTAACCTGCAAATTCATACGAATTAAATTGTATTGGTAAAGCTCAGTTAATATCACCTTTTGTGAAAGAAAATGTAGGAAAATTCAACGAGTGTAGAGATACGGTTTATTTAATCCGACCCAACGTTTCGATTCAATCTTAAATCCCCATCAGGGGAATTAATATCATCTGCGGTATGGCCACCAAACTACATCTAATGCTGAAAATATTCAGAAAATTAACTTGGAAATAAACAACGTCGCTGAAAGACTACAAAAATTGGCAATTTATCGAACATTCATCTCTGAGGAAAGATTATGGCTGAACGTCAATAAACACAGAAATGTTCAACAAAAGAGTTCGTTTTAATATTCTTGATAGCTTAAAAAAAGTTTACAATTTTTCCTTTGCATTACATTGCGCTACCTAAGAACACATCGAATTCAAATCAAAACTGTGAGTTTCAAAATGTTCTTATTGACTGAACAACTCTTGGTTGGTTCTGAACTGCGCTTCTTTTCAACCAAAAAAATTCTAAAAGTTTAGAACTTCTTGCTTGAGCACTTGATATTGCTACGCAGTAACTCCTCTAAAGATTTGCAAATTCTCCTACCGTGCAATCTGATCCTAAATATTGTCACCAGAACACAAAATCCGAAATTATATAAACCTATTAGACCGTCAGAAAATCAAAGTAAGTGCTTTATGTATGCTGAGAAGAACAGAAGTTATATCTGTTATATGCAACTTCAGTCCTTTCTCCAAGCAGTGGCATTTTTCATTAAGTGCAAGCAAAACAAGCTTTTTTGTAGTATGAAGCATCTGTAGAAATCTAGAAGGTAACAAATGCCTTGATAAGACACACATCTATCTACTAAGTCCTTCAGAATGCTTACTATCCTCTTGTGTGCAATTTCGTTGATAGACCAAAATCCACCAATAAATTTCCAAGGCCTCTGGTCGGCAACAAAATGCACAGAAAGAACAACCCATTTATTACACTGTGGTAAAAGTATAATTAGGAACCGATTTTTTGCAAAGAAAACAATTGAGATATAGCCACTTTATTTTCATGCAGAAATTGAGTCATTTGGATTGACTTCAATGATTTGATAATAATAGTTAGCCATAGTGGTTTAATTTAATTAATGTCCAAATTATTCTTTATGATATATCGATGCAACTTTAACTATTATTGTATACTCTAGTAGAAGCTCGACGTACCTGCCATCATATAACAGGTTGTTGGGTTTGCAAATAATTTGTCCGGCACTGGAATCAAGCATAACGGCTTCAATTTATCTTTTGTACTGTAAAGTGAAATGTTTGTCCAGCAATACGCAACATTCTTTACGCTGACTTTTCTAGATATTCTTTCCAATTTAACCCAATACCTGGCCATAAGGCTTTATCTCCACGAGTTCATTTGATTAGCAGTGATCGCTCTCTCTCAGATACGTTTAGCCTTTGCTTTTTTCCTCTTACAAATTCGCTAAGAGATTTGAGATCTACAATTTAGGAAGTTGGGGTCAGTCCATCTCGTTAAAGTAATGAGCATAGGCTATGTTATCAAGCGCAATATCTACGTTTTAGCTTATATAATTTACTCCGATCCAAATACAAACTACGACTGCTAACCAAAGGAAGCAGAATTGATGTAGTTTTCTCTGCAGAAGGTAATCTAGCCAACGGCTGATGCTCAATTTTAGTTTTCATCTGTTTTCTGTAATGTTGTCTCAAATCGAAAATGAATTGTGATTAATAGCAATGCTATTATAGCATTTACACTATTTTTGTCCCAACATTTTGTCAAAAATTGGATACGTGTTATAAAGAATCGATCAAAACATATCAAAATAAATCATAATATACAAAGAAAGATTAAATAAATTATGTTATTCAACGCAACGCGATAAGATACTGGCTTGCTAAAATATAGTACTTATAATCCTTTCAACTCTTCAAGTGTGCGTTCAATAAATAATTGTGCTAATTAAACTTAATTATTACAGGTTGAATTGGTTGCAATTTGTAAAAAATGTTTTTATTTAACTTTAGCTTTAAGGTACAGATTAAGTGGATGAATGACTTGCTTTAACATAACTAACAAAAAAACTGAATGCGTGATATATCGTACAAGGTAAGCTAAGCTTCGCAAAGAATATCCCTTTCATCAGTACACTGACGACTAACCATTATTCCATGATTAGTATGACCTAGTGGGCTAATAATCGTTGCACAAGATTTACAAGGAAATGCAACCTTCTCACAAAGTGCCCAGTATGTCATAAACTCCATATTGGCCGGGGCTCAATATCATTATTAGCTACAATATCTGCAAAGGTGTTTGCCGCAACAACAAATAATAAATAAAACCAAGACTTCATTGTCCCACAGTAGATCCAGGATCTTATTAAAGTTTTGTTAATGGTGATTAGTCGTTATCAAATATATCGAGTGTGCTATTATAGGTTATAAGTATGATTTTTTATACCTAATGTTACGATAAGCTTGAGAGTGGTGACCAATATAATATCGTATATTAAATAGATAAAACACAAGGTGAGATTTTATACATGCGCGTGCAAAATTAATCTTCTCGCCGGAACTGTGTGTCAAAAATGAGCATATATGCATTATCTCAACGTTTGTTAGCTTTCTTTATATGTACGCGAAACCATGATAACATATATCACCGAATACGTCACATCGGGGTTGACTCAAAAATGATATTTTTTGGCTTCAGATTAATTTTTTGTTGCATCCTCTATTGAATAATATAGGTGCATAGTTCTGTCAATTAATTTTAACATGTGTGATAATATGGTTTTGTAATCGTGTTAAACTGTGCATGTATTACAAAATTAAAACTTTAGATCATAACGCCAAAAATATTATGTGACCTACATATCGTACATCATGAAATGCAGATGTTTTTCTAGGCTACATAAAACTGATATCACTTCTTCCGGTCACTAATTAAACTGTCAATTTTTCATAAATGATCTGTTTTCTTGGATATAACGTGTTTAAAATACTTTTGCTGACTATCGTGTGAAGCACGTTGTTATTACTTGACCATAATTACTTTTCATTATAAAACAGAGACATCAGTCATAACATTGCTGACAGCACAAAAAGTGACCGTTGTGAATACTGACATTAGTAGTGAAATGTAATAACTTAATATGATTTTTTACAATAATGAAACCCATATCTTTGCATTTGGTCATTTAATGCTATCAAACTTGTAATAACTTGTCTGTCCTGCTTGAAATCAATTTTATTCTAAAGAAAGTGTATAGTTCAGCATGATTAATTGACAAATTGACAACTGCATATGTAATCTCAATGTGGTGTAAATCTCGTGATATGTTTTAATATGTGTTTTTTAAATTATATTTTACAGTAAGGCGATTCGCAAATTCAACGGTACAATAGTTTTTATATTAATTAGCCCATTATATAAGAGATAATAAAAGCACACTTTAAAAGTCCAAATAACACAGTTCTGCTTTAAGTACTAGGAAAATATTCCATTATTTTTTGTGAAGATTTTTGTTATTTTGGTGATCAGTGGATCAAAATAGCAGCATCAATCATGCGTTTTATGACAGCTTTCAGACAACTCCGGAAACGAGTTTTAAAAAAATTGTCGCAAAAGTTAATTATTTTTAACAATTGTGAAGACATCTGGAAAATTGACGATAAGTTGTTGCAGCTTTTTTGCTTTGCTCCACTATATATAAAAGGAAAAATTTATTTCTTCACTTTATTCCAACCGTGTGCTATACACAGATATAAACAGGAACAACTTACTTGATCCACTACTCCATCAAAAATGATAACTATTATTTTTGTATCTCTCATTGCTTTGGCGAGTTGTTACCCGGCAGGGAACAATGCAGGCGATTTTTCACTTACGGGTAAGTTAATTTTAATCTGAAGTATACTAGGAAAAGAGTGTTGACAGTTTTTACTCTTCCAGGTTCAGTTATACTTCAGAACAGTTGGAGAATTTTGAATGAAGTCGAAATGAAAGACCTCGGTATGTCAATTTTTTAACAAAGAACTTGATAAAATCTGTCAGTTTTAAATTCTGCACTGTTACTACTTTACATTTTTTAAATTGCAGTTAGCAAGCTTCCAAAATCATTGGAACTTATTGGAAAGTCTAGTGACGGCAAAGCTTTTTTCGCTGACCCAACTGAAATGGTAAGAACCTCAAATTGTTTTGTAATTTTTGCTGGCTCTCAAATCTTGTCCATTAAAGACTTATTTTTTGTACAGAGTTGGCATGACGCTCGACAGTTATGCGAGTCATTCAATCTGAAGCAAATTGCCATAACATCTCAATCCCAACAAGATTTCTTCACTTCCAATGCAGCCATTGGAAGTAAGTTTTTGATTTTCAATTTTTTAGATTTAAAAAAAGAAAATAGTAATCACATTTTATGAAAGGATACTGGACATCGGCTCGAGAGCATCGCTGGACTGAAGGTTTTACCTGGGATAAGCTTCCTGGGGTGATAAATATGCCAAAATACCAGAGCAACTGGTACATGACAAATGAAAGCAATTTTCCTTACAGATTATGTGCAGATCTTGTAAGAAGTACCGATGCATATAACGGTATTATGGGTTGTGTCCAATGCACCGATAAACGTAGAGTTCTTTGTGAAGCATAACCTGTTGACACTATTGACAGCAATAAGTAGAACTCCTAAAAACAAGATGTAGTAAAAAATAAAACGAAATAAATGCAAATACTTCTACACGTATTAACACAAGTCTGGTTTATTTAGTTATTTTATCCTATTTATAAAAACTCAAATTATACAAAACTAAATGTAAAACAAGAAACTGATTTTAAGGAGCGATGAGGAGTGGAAACCCATAGTCATCAGGCATCACTTATATGGCTACTTCCATTGAAAAAAAATCGTTTTTGTACTTGCAAAGAACGAGATATTCGTGGTTTCTTGTATGAAATTATTAATACCTATCATGAAAGTTGGACACGGTTTGGAGCGTATGAGGAAAAAAGTCGGAGATTTTTTTAAAAAAGTGCTCCTTATTTATTAGCCTCTTGGGTGTAATATTGTCAATAGAAGAAAATCCACCCATACAATTTCCAAAACCAATTAAATGCAATGTGGGATGCATTTCAGTAGAAATCGATACGTTCTTACAAACGATGGAACATAACCAAGTTCATTTCATGCAGAAATTGTTTCAGTTGGACTAACTTAAAATAATATATAATTTTAAAATGTCGTAATATACCTTATGACCAGAAAAGTTTAACAATATACATATTTTCATTTCAAGTAGTGCTGTGACCGTATTAGCAGCCTTGAATCTATACTCATAATACCCGTTCATTAGTATTGCAAATAAATTGTTGGCACTTAAACCAAGCATAACTCCTTTAGCTTATCTTGCTACACACAACCAAAGTTATGATTCATAACAGTTATGACATAACTTATGAAAGGCCATTAACTATAAAGTGAAATGTTTGCCCAGCATTATTACCCAGCATTCCTTACTCTGTCTTTTTCTTGATATTCCTTTCAATTAACCCAACGTCTGACTGAGCTGAATCCCTACTAGTCCATTTAATGATCATTCGTCTCTCAGAATCGGTTAGCCTTTGCTTTTTTCCTCTTACCGATTCGTAAAGAGAATTAAGATATCCATTTTAGGAAATTGCAGTAAGCCCATCTTGTTAAAGTAATGAGAGAAGGCTATTTTATCAAGTGCTCAACCTACTTTGTTGTTAATTTAATTTGCGCTAATCCGGCTACAATCTACGGCTGCTGACCAAAGGAGTTAGGGTTGACGGAATGTTTTGTAGAGAAAAGGCAATGCAGCCAACGGCTGATGCTCAGTTTTAGTTTTTATCCAGTTTATCTGATAGTGGTAATAAAGTATTGTGTGGATAGAAGTATTTTTTTTGTATTTCTAGCTTATCTCTGAGACCTTCACTTGCTTAAAAATCTAGACCTGTTTCAGAAACGTCATTCAATTTTTTGCTTTAAGCCAACAATTTGGTAGTCCCACACACTTCACCACACACATCTACTTAACTTACCTCTTTTACCAACCTTGACTTTTGTTTCTCAGATATTTGATGGGCCACGCCGTGCCACCTAAGTAAGCGTATTCCTAACAACAACACACTCAGAATTCTTCCCTAGTGGAACTTCTTTCTTTGAGCTTATTTCAGCAACAAAACCAGTTTTCACAAAAGAAAAAACGGACAGGGTGGTATTGCTGAGTACAAAAAGCTATTCACTTTTTTCGTTGTTGATGTTCTCACTTAAATTCAACTATGCCTTTGTGTTGTACTGTTTCTGTTTACATTTTCCTTTTTCATACACACACCCAATAATGAACCTTGTAACGTGACTGTTGCCGTTGGAAAAGAAAAGAGCTTGTCACTTGATTTGTTGTTTAAAAGGAAAATTTGGACAGGTGAAAACATGAAATATTGGCTGCTTGATTGTTTGATTACTTGAACAGGCATACTACCACAAAAATAAACGTGTCATAGATCATACAAATTATACAGTGGAGAAAGGGCAAAAACTTTACAAAGGACTGAAGTGAAAAGTTTCAAGTAGAAATTAATGACAGAGCATTTACTGCGTTGAAAACGTTTTTGAAATATTCCAACGACGCGAAGATAAAAATTTTACATTTTTGCAAAGGTTTATGACATAGATGTTATTTCCGGAAAAATATTCTGGTGTAGTTTAACTTTTTCTGAACACAATGTACCTGATGCCTGTGTCAAGGAGAAAGTGTTCTTGAAGATAGAAACTGACTTGGCAATGACGGTGAAAGCGTACGCGGGTTTTAGAAGTATCAAGTTGACAGCCTTGTGCGGGACTACCCGCAAGCATTCTGTCACGTGTACACTGTTTGAAATTTGCATTTTATATTCTCATTTTCCACAAACCTTACTTACACATTGACGACATTCTGCAAAGAAGCGTATCTTTAAATACATATTAACGTCGCCAGTCACTATACGTTGATAATTTAAAGGAAGGAAATGTGAAACTCTGGTATTTACCAGGTTTGAATGTGTTCAATGAGGCGGAAATGAAAAGAGAAGCTACAACATTTTATACCAAAAAGTAAATGTATCTCACGTGGGAAATTTGGAGAAACACGCAATGGAGACATTGGGTAGATGCGTAGAGCTAAGGTAATAATGAAATGTAATGCAAGTCTTTTCTTGGAGATTTTCTTGGAAATCATCATAAAAATTCAACACGCGTTCATTTTCCTCGAATTTTTTGAAAACGTTGGAATTTCTATATGAGAGTTCACCAATGTAATATTTTGCTAAATTTTCGAGTTGCCGTTTTTATAACCACAGTGTAGCAGACGAACGATCTAACAGAATGTGTTTACGCCCAAAATATCATAAAATATTAATGTTGGAGTAATACTTTCCCATCTATAATCTCTTAAAACGACAAATGTTGCCAGAAAAATAAGAAAAAAACATTACGACAACTCAATTTTTTCCTGAATTTAGTTCAATTTTAAGTGCAACACTGTATGGTGAATTGTTGCTGTCTTCTGCCAGAATAATCACATTAATTTATAACTTTAGGACCAAGGAAAGACAATGCGGAATTTTGGGGGATGGAGACAAAGGTTTTGCTTGAAACATGAGGAAAATCTTTAGTTTACTTGCTCTGAAAAAATAACGAAATGCTGCTATGCATTATGCATGTCATCAATGAAGGTGAAACTTAACACTTTGATTTCGAAAAACGCATTAATACGTTTTGCCGGAACATCCTCAAACGCGGGAAAACATAATATTACGTTTCTGCTTTCAGAGAGTTATTGCGGTAAAACGTACTATTACGTAGATTCGAATACGTTTTGAAAATGGTAAAACGTAATATTGTGTTGCCTAGGCTCTTCCGGCGGAGTGGAAATACGTACTAATCAGCTGTTCTTGCCATTACGTTCCCGTGGAAAAACGTATTATTACGTCCGTTTCCTTTGTACTACAAACAATTACCACGTAAAGTGCTGAAACATATTTTTGAAATTCCCATTCCAATTGATACTTGTTCTATAGGAATTCCCACTTAGACTGCTTGGCTTCCACATTTTAATTGCCATATGGGCTTCCGCAACAAGATAATTTTAACGCCACTTTAACAACAAAAAAGTAGTATTTAATTGCCATGCAAAAGGGTTAACAGCTAAAGTACATATAACAACTTTTACGTAGAGGTTAGTGAATACAAACGATCTGGTACTACATTAAGGCAAATTAAGATAAACACTGAAACAGATGACGTTAAAATTGTACCAAAAGACAACTTTTCATAGAAACGTTTCAATATCAAAGGTACATACATCAATCAAAATTTTAAATACTACATCACCACAAAATCCTTGCGACAAAAATGAGAATGAGATAAAAAAAGTACTGGGCTTAAAACCACCCGTAGCCATCACAAGAAGAAATCAAAAGTAATTACTGCTTCGCGCGTTATTTAAAGCTTTGGCTCTCTCACGTTTTTCTCACATCTGGGATTCACGTCTTTGGCGTCACTTAATGAATAGCAACACCGGTAAAAATAATGCTTTTTGAATACAATGTTGCTATGGTGCCAAACACTCGATACACTTTTGTTCGTTGTCTGAATTGAAGTTGAGGAAAGAATACTAGTCTTGTATGCTAGATAATCGAAGTAGGAAAAGTGTGTGTGTGGGTTAACAAATTACTTTGAACGCCAATCAATAGTCCTTTTGCAATCCAGGAAAAAGTGAGAAACATGAAAGGTGATGAATGGGAGAAGATATTGCAAATTTGCGTATCATTTTACGCCCACACTGTCGCTTTCATCTAATTTTGATTTAAAAAAGAGTTGCGATTTTGTATTTTGAAGATTTGATGTACGGAAATTAGGTACACACAACAAATTCCATATGCAAATTGTGTTAATTTTGTGTATAATTATAAACTTCAAATTATCTTTTTCTCGTCAACGTGAGTGTACTGAAGAAAGTTGAAAATACCGTTGGACATATGATGCAATAATTAAGTATAAACATGTATTGTTTCCCAACACACAAGGTTTCCAACTAATTACAGCAAAATAAAATTGGACACAAAAATGAAAAATGGCTTATTTGAAAAATGGCTTTGGTCTCTCCTGTGATGTCAAATAAATTGCGTTGTTTCTGTCGACAAAAATTTTGTGGGTAGGCTTCAGCAATAACGATAAAAAGTAGGGCTTGGAACAGAGCTGTTTTGATAAAATTTGTTAGCAACAAACTAGAAACAATAAAATAGACCCTTTTTTGCTGAATTGCTGAAGTTTAGAAACACGTTCTGTTGATCAGTGTCTAATGTATATTGCACGTAATAGGACCGAGTCAATTGAGATTAAAGCTTGTGAGTTAATTAAAACGGCCGAGTGTATGTTTTGTTTCTATGGAAAGCAGATTCTAAAATTTGATTTTTTGTTAATGTATCCAGTACAAAGTTAATGATACTTGGACAGTTTTTTCTGTAAAGGGTGATAATCAAGTCAACTGCACGCCAAGACGACACTTTACTCATATTCTCCTCTTTGCACTGGTTGTTGCGTTTTCCCAGTTTAGAAATTTATACATACAGTAAAAGTGTGTGAATATCAGAAAGCGTTCAGATAGAAAAGGGAAAAATAACAAGATTACATTTCCTCGTATTAGTATTTTTAGAAGAACAAAGGCGAAACCCCTGCTTTACTACAATGGGTAGGAGTACAACAAGTGCACATTGTGTTGCTGGCGTAATTTTTCATGACAACCCGTTGCGTTAATGCAATGATATTTAGTAGTATGCAATGTGGCCGATTATTAACAAAATATAACGTTTCGTAAATAGCTGTCAGTGCCGTTGTTTTGAAATGAAATTTGAAAGGTGCTGAAAACTTTCAAAAACTTGTGATATTTCAACGCTGCATGTAACATATTCACGACTGTTTAGATCTACTGTCACTTTAGATCAAAGTTGGTGTCTAACTGTGACTAAAGCCATTGGTGAACAATAAACAAAACTTTAAACGTATAAATAAACTAAACTCTAAACTTATATACTAAATTCCATACATTTTATTTTGAATAAACCGCCAAATTTTTTTCTTATATTGTTTCATGACCGCGCAAAATTGTTGAAGTATTATCATACAAGAACATATTATCGTCAGTAGCAAAAAGAAAAAAACCACTGGTGTACACAGTTAACTGATGACAGTGTGCAGTGAAGTGCATCTCAAACTACATCTTAAGCCATACAAAAACCATACAATGATCTTTTAAAGGAAGGAAATGTGAAACTTCTGTATTCCACAGGTTTCTATGTGTTTATTGAAATGGAAACAGAAAACGAAGCTACAACATTTTATGCTGAAAGAGATGTACAGTTTACATGGGAAATTCTGGAACAATATGCAATGGGACTTTGGATTGATGCGTAAAGCCAAATAAATAATTCGATGTAGTTCAACCCTTTTTTCGAGTTTCAGAAATCCTCATGACAAAACCAGTGACGTAAATTTTTCCCGGATTTTTTGAAAACGTAGAAAGTTCTATATGTGAAAGCTCAGCAATTTAAATTTTTTCCTGAGTTATCGATTTGAAGTTTTTGCAAACACGGCAGCGCACCATAATTATCTATCATATCAAGATCACGTCCAAAACATAATAAAATATTATTGTGGCGTTGAGCTATTCCATCTATAATCATCTCTTAATTGCACACATATTGCCCCAAAACAAAGAAAAAGGACATTACGGCAACCCAGATTTCTCTCTAGTCTGGTTAAATTTTAACTGCAAAATATTATATGACTTTTGGTCTACTTCGAGCCAGTAAGCTTACTAGCTTACTATTCAGTATAGTAAATATATGAAACAAAATAACACTCCATATACACGTGTACCTTTCCAGTTTCCAGTGATTCTTACACAAAGCTAATCCATTGCAACCAGAGATCTTATGAAACTTGTTAAGTTGGCAATTGGCACAAAGCATAAGCGAAACTCTTTTTCTAAGAGCATGACTGACAGTCTCACGTTTCCTCTAACACAACATAAAGAAGAAGGGAAAAGCTTCTCACAGTCTATGAATACTAATCATGCTGGCCTTTGACGTAGGAAAAGTATGTGTGTGGTTTAACAAATAACTCTGAACGACAATCAATAGCCTGTTTCTAAACTTTTACTAGGAATAAGCGAGAAACACGACAATAATACCAAAACATGCATAGTGATGTTTGAGAGAAGATATTGCAATATTACGAAACATCGTACACCCACATTATCGCTTTCGTTACATTTTGCTTTTACATATTAACATTGTGAATTATTTTAGATTAAACTTAGCATTAGAAACTCTCCATATTTTCCTTCAATCTATTATCATTACTAGGTTGACTGGTTCAGGTTTTTTAAGCAAATGGCATCAACGTGCACCAAACTTTGGTTCTACTTTCACCAACTGTTTTACAAATTTGCAGACTCAAAATCACACACAGTTGCTAACTTCGGGACGTATGTAATTTTATACGTTTATATCATCTACTAATAGCCAGAATATGTCCAAATCCTAAAAATGCACAGAAAGTTACTAAAGTCATTCAAAGGAAAAAGTAATCACTTTACATCTATCCACAGAGAGAGAAAAACGTGTTACATAAATGGAAAAGGAAAAACTAAGACAGTCTTGATTGCCTCTTTTCACATTACGATTGACGTTGACATACTGACTTTTCTTCTTCACAATGGATTTTTATGTGGAAAAAGTCAAAGTGTCAGAATGCCAGTCTTCTACCAAATGAACTCAATATTTTTATTTTCTGTTTCGATCTGTAGCTTTAAAGAGCAATAGCAAGCCCTTAGTTGATGTTGTTTGTTTATACCTTGATTTGCAAGTGTCTGGAGATTTGTTTAATTCAACGCACGATAAACTATGCACCAAATAAACCGGGTGTTTTTTTCCAAAAAATAAGTATCTCGTAAGCAAATAAAATATGTAGGAGGACACAGGACAAAGACAGTACACATTAGAATTAAGACAGTAGTTTAACATTCACTTTTGGCTGCTAATTACTTACAATTAATCTGTTCAGCAAACTTTGCAAAACATGAAACTTGCATTAATTCTAGTTCTGGTTGTTTTCTTTCTTTGAGTCATTCGAAGTGTGAAGTGAGAAAAACGAAATCCATGGAGACCAAAATGAAACCTGTTACGTAAAGTCAACTGAAACGGATGCCATTTAAGTTTAGTGATAGGTAGACGTTGGTTCTGTTGACGCGTTTATTAATTCAACACGGTGCGGTGGAGAAAATAGCTGCATATTAAAAATTTCATTTTTTGCAAAAACCTGTTTGTGAAGCCCGTCTTAATAATCCGATAATATTTCTACGCTATTTTTCCAGCCTTCTAGGCAATTATGCTCAAGTACACAATGGCAATCCCATATTTATAGGCAATCGAATCAAGTTATTCCTGACTTCTTTTTTCTGCCGGCAAAACTACCGCTCAAACCCGCATGCTTGAGAAACTTTTCTCCTTTTTTCTGTCTCGTATTTTTTACCTCCACTTCATATTCTTTTCTTATAGTTTTGTTCCCGATTAGGTTAGGAAAGGAACTAACAAGCCCATAAACGCTTTCTTTTTTGTTTTGAATGGTATACACTACAAAATGAATGGTACGTTGACAGCTTTTATTGTAGCAGTGATAATATAGTAATCAAGTCAAATGCACGGCGGGATATTTCTCAACTCGTTTTCCCTTTCTTTTTGATTTATGAAAAATTGTTACGCGTTCTCCTTTCTTTCTTTTCGCTTTGTCATTTACTCCTGACGAAGAAATTAGTAAAATTTCGAAAGCTTGAGTTACTACTTAAACCTGCATCCGTGAAGCCCATTCATTTCTCATGAAATTTTTATTACTTTGTTTACAGCCCTTGGGGTCGTCATTGGAAAATCCAGCGACAATATCTAGAGCCTAGATTGGACAATAATTGACGAAATCAGTAGGTTTTGGTAACTATTATTGTTGCTTATTTATTAAAAATGAAATTCGATAGCTACTGGAAATTTTTTTTTAAATGTAACATTTGAACGCTGCCTGTACAAATTATATCAAAATCTGTGGCTTTGTGTATCGTAGGCATCACTCTAGTAATTATGAGATCCTCAGAGTATATCACTTCTAAACTATTTTGAAAACAACCGGGACCACCCTCATGCTTTTCATTAAAAGAGGCAACAAGCCTTTACCTAATTTTATTTCAAACTAAAACGCAAAGTGGTTAGCTGCTTGACAACAAAATTTAAAATGGAAAAAAAACATTTAGCGAATTCTAAAGCTCTAAGTGGATTTCCTTTTTCAGTCTCAAATAAGGGAGAAAGTGATTACCAGTGATGAGTTTTCTACGTTTCACGTCTTTTATGGCTAGTCAACTTTCCTCAGAGCACTCCATTCTCTTCCCACTTCCTCCTCATAGCTAGGTTTAATTACAGTGATCAACCAAAATCGTGCGGTTTTATTGCATTTAATCAGAAACATAGTATTATATCACGGAGGATAAACCAATGAGCTAATGAACTGCTAGCTTTTTAAATAAAATGGCTTTTTCTTCTTGGTGGAAATCTGGATACAAAGAACTTGGTTGTACGGATGAAGTATAAAAACACGACCTGGTTTTTTAAGAAAATAAATTTGATAAGCTATTTTCAGACATGAAACATTACCAGGGGAGCGTTAAGGTAACTTCCGTTTAAGCAAGCAATAAATTTCTTACCTGAACACTCAATTACTGATTTTGTGTAAACGTAGATTAGAAAAGAAAAATTATTAAATTAAAGTAAATGCGACGGTAAAGCTTTTGTTAGGTAATGTAATATGGAAATGCATGCATAAGAACTCCTATGGGTTTTTCACTTTCTTCAAAATGCTTGTACTGCTGCTATTCCTAAAGTGAAAGTCGATCGCTGTCTTTCTCACGGTGCCCAGCCCACCATGGTGGGCACCGGACCAGACTCGGACCGGGCACCGGTCTGGTACACCAGACTCACATCTTCATCCTGCTGGAACATCATGGAATTGCAGACTACGAAGCTTCCTTTGGCTGCACTTTTTTCGCTAAAATGCTTCTGTGCTACGCTAATGCTTAGTGAGGATATGTTGCGTGCTGCAACTACAAATTGACGAGCAGAGGTGGGGTCCTCTTTTGAATTGATTCTCAGATGCAAGATTTTATTTTGTTTTAAATCTGAATATCGGAATAAAAAATACATACTTCGATTTATTTTGAGTACTGAAATATTTTACATTGTAATTGCAACATGGCAGGTAGCATACAAATTGACAACATTGAATATCAGTTTTAATTCACAGCAGGAAGACAACTCTGGCATTATTTGCTTAGTGTTTAAATGAGCTTAAGGAACGTTCTCCTCCTAATGATGTCTTGGGCCTCTGGTTATAGGTGAGTCAACTGACACTAATAAAGATGAAAGGTTATGAGCTAGAGAATGTGTCAGGAAAATACGGGGGTCTCCAGAAGGAAACTGGAAATATATTGATTGCCCAGGGTCCAGTGCAAAATGATTATTAAATGTTTATTAGCTTATGCCAAATAACAAACAAAAATTACAGCCAATCAGGTTTATACATATTTTAGCTATTCATTTCAATATTATTATATCTAGAAGTAAATTGAATTATAATAAAGAAGAAAAATAAAAAAGTGGCGTGAAACTATTTATTTATTTTGAAAGTTTAGAAAAGGATTCTAAGATGTTTTCTAAATATCTTGGCAATTTCATGCCAAACTTACCAAATTCCTTAAAATATTTCTTAAACAGTAAATAAGGGTGAAAACAATTGCCATTGATGACTTTCCTTACTATATTCAAGTAACTAAGATACATCCTACGTGACCAGTCACCATACACTGAACTTTTAAAGAAAGGAAATGTGAAACTTTGGTATTCAGGAGGTTTTAATGTGGTCATTGAAATGGAAATGGAAAGAGAAGCTACACATTTTATACCGAAAAAAGAAATATGCGTCTCACGTGTGGAAATTCGGGAAAACACGCAATGGAGTCATTAGGTTAATGCGTAAAGCTAAGGTAATAATACAATGTAATACAATTCTTTTCTTGGAGATTTTTGAAATCTTCATAAAAACCCAACACACGTTCATTTTCCCCGGACTATTTGAAAACTTTGGAATTTCTATATGAAAGTTCACAAATGTATTTTTTGCACATTTTTTTATCTGCAGTTTTCATAAGCACAATGACGCAAAGGAACAATCTAACAGGATGTATGTAAGCCCAAAATATAATAATATATTAATGTTGGCGTTAAGTTTTCTCATTCCATTATCCCCTAAAGCCACAACGTTTGCCAAAAAAATAGGGGAAAAATTTTCGCCAACTCAGTCTCTCCATAATTTGGTTCAATTTTAACTGTAACAGAGACAGAAAGAAGTGCAAGCTGTTAACATCTTGGTGTAAGGAGTAGATGGAAATGTACCTGAAAGTAGGTACCTAGGTACAGGATCTATGAACCACGGCAGAACAGGAGACAAGAAGATTGCTTGGGGTTTCGGCTCTACTCTATTCGGTATGTGATACACCAAAGAATGTTGCAGTAAAGCACAGACATGCAGAGATTTTGCAGATAGGAGAAGGAATAATTTTCAGTCACTATCTGCCAACTGAACCTTGAGCAACTAGCTGAGCGTAGAGCAAAGTATTTTGTAGATTGATATTATTTAGTTGATTCAATAAAGCTGTATATTATTCCTGCTTAAATCGTGCGTACAATATTTCATCAGTTTTTGTGTTTTTGCAATCGTTGTGCACCTGGGAAGATCGATCCAATTATCCGTTGCTAACCGTGTACTCGTCGTATCCCAACTTATCGCTTTTTACCCTTCATCTGGGAATTGTAAGTTCAGATATCAATTAACCGCAACAGGATGGTCACCTAAAATGCATAATTCGGGTTCTCGAGAGTAGGAAGTGAGTAACAGACCAGTTAAGAGTACATAATATAGCTGATCCCCACTCTGCATTGGTTTACATTGGACAAGAAGTTGTCTGCTGTATATTTATATAGTGAAAGTGCAGTGGTGCATGGTGAATGATTCCTGTTTTCTACCAAAATAATCACAATAATTTATAACACTAGGTGCAAAAAAATATATGTGGGATTATGTTTTGCTTAAAACATTGGGAACATCTATGGTTTATTTGCTCTGAAAAAAATAATGAAACGCTGCTAAACATGTCACTGATGCAGGTGAAACTAAACAGCTGAAGTAAAAATAACACCTTTTGCGCGGAAGTTGCTGGGTATTAGGAACCTGGTACGACGTTATGGCAAATTAAAGTAAAAACTAAAACAAATGACGTTAAAATTTTACCAAAAACAACTTTTCATTAAATTATTTCCCCATTACACGTACATCAATCAAAATTTGAAATATTACATCACCACAAAATGTTCAAATCAGAAATCTAAAAACTAGAAACATGGATGTTCATTCTACTTGAAATTTTGCTTACAACAATGAAAAATGTGGTAAATTCAAAAAGCTCCGGGCTTAAACCAACTCCTTGTCATCACTTGTAGAAATTAAGCGAATTACTACTTCGCACGTCATTTTGCAGCGTCATTTTAAACTTTAGCTTTTATATGGGTGCCACATTATGAGTAGGAATACGGGTAAAAATATTGCTCTCTGACTATAATGTTGCTATTGAGCCTAAGTTCGATCATCGAACTTCGATGCACTTTTTTCATTGTCTGAATTGAAGTGGGAGAAAATAGACACTAGTGTGGAGAAACATTGTTTCCACTTTTTTGCATAAAATTGTCATCAGTAAAATGTCAACTAGATATGGGCTTCGTGCAAAGCAAAACTCAATGCTGGATTACTTCCTAACAAATTAGTGTATGACTTGAAATATGGAGCTTGTTACAGTTGATGAATACTAGTCTGGCGTGCTGGATATTGACGTAGGGAAAGTTTGTGCGTAGGTTAACAAATAACTTTGAACGCCAATCAATAGTCTGTTTGCAAACTTATTCCAGGAAAAAGCGAGAAAAACGACAAGGATACCAAAATATGAATGGTGCTTTTAGTGGGAGACGACATTGCAAATTTGCGGAACATTCTACTTCCACAATATAGTTTATCAAATTTTGCTTTACGATAGGGTTTTAGAACAGGGTATTTTCAAACTAATTACAAGACGAAATTGGATACAAAATGAGGAATTCCTATGATCTCTCCAGAGATCTCAAATAAATTGCGTTGTTCCTGACTATAAAAATTTTGCGTGTAGGCTCCAGCAATAACGATAAAAACATACGTCTTGGAACATAACTGTATGAAGTTTCTTAGGAACAAACCAGGAAAATAAAAGGAAACCATTTTGCTGAAGTCTTTCAGTTAAAAATATACGTTTCGTAGCTCAGTTCCAAAACGTATATTGTACTTAGGAACACATCGAATGAAGATTAAAGCTTGTAAGTTATTTAAAAAAGACCGACATAGATGACTGAGCTAGTGCGTATGTAGCGACGTAACTTAAGAACGCGGAAAATCTAATCATTCCTCTGGAATAAAACCGTTGGCTGAGAACAAAAACAAACAACGTTTTGTGCAGGCATTATCATCATTTGTGCGCACAAAAGGAATGAGAAAAAAATGCGTGATGGAACAAATTCCCGAAAGGTGAACTCAGTCCCAGTTCTTGATTTATTTCACTGGAGGAAGGATGGCATGGTGTAAACGATAAGCGGATGACTTGTGAAGAAAATTTAACTTGAACAAAAAAGACCCACGTATTTTAATCTAAACTAAATATCAACTTTGTTAATTCATTTAGGTTAAGTTTAGCATTAAAATAACTACAACCTCCTGATGTTACCAATTTATCTATAATAATAGTTCAGTTGACTGGTTCAAGTTTTGAAGCAAATGGCATCAAACTAGTGTATCAATGGACAGTGGATAGGGACTTTGATGATAAAAGTGTACCAACTATGGTTCCACTTCACCAGCTGTTTTACAAAATGGTAAATTCAAAATCATCCCAGTTGCAAACTACCTGAAAAAATCTTCATTCATTCATTCATCTAGTAATAACCCAAAACTCTTCAAATCCTTTAAATTTATTAAGCGTCACTAAAGTCATTCAAAGAATTAGGTAATCACTTCACTGGAAGAGAAAAACCTGTTACGTAAATAGAAAAGAAAAAACTATAACATTCTTGATTGTTTCTTTTCACATTACGGTTGACGCTGACATACTGACTTTTTTACTTCACGTATATATTTTTATTGTATTTTTCTGTGCAAAAAGTTAAAAAGCTAAAGTGTCAGAATGTCAAACTTCCAGCAAATTAACCCAAAAAAAAAAATATTCTCTGATTGGATCTGTGGTTTCAAAGAAGAATAGAAAGCACTTGTATGGTTTATGGAACAAATAAGCCGGGTTATTTTTTCCAACAAATAAGGAAGTTTCTCGTATGAAAATATTTAGTAAGTCAATACAATAAAACATTAAAATTAATGCATTGTGTACATTTTATTGAATATTTAAAATTCAAAAAATAAGGAAGAAACGTCGTAAAATAAAAATGTTATCAGTTATCGCCTACCGCAAAGGTAATGGTTGTTATTGACATATCTACACGACCTGTCTTCCGTTGATCTGTAAGTCAAATATGTTTAATGACTCAATTTTTTAAAGCAAGTGGCATCAAAGTGTATCACGTTTTCTTCTACTTCACCAACTGTTTTTCCAATTTGCAGATTACTAATGAAGTACCAACTGACTGAGTCTGGCCGTAGAAAGTAAATAGCCTCTTGTGTAGTATCTGTACAACGCCAATCGATCACGTCTCGTAATTGGCTTGGGATTTACTACTAAGTTGAAGTACATTGTCAAATCTGAAAGTCGAGAATAACTTTTTTAAACCATCGGCCATAGTGCAGACATAATAGGTGAGCGGTTGCTAGATTTGGTGTTATGCTTCTATGTACACAACCATTTCAACATGTGTCTTTGATTAAAAATATATATTTTTTACACCATAAAATATACAACAAAATTTCTGCACGGTTGCATGATTTTTTATTTATAATAACCGGTTTCAGTAACAGTTTTACATTAGCATTGGATGATTGCATTTTCTTGTGGAAGAAACAGTATTTATTATTGTGCAATAAATTGTACTGTTTGAGGCTAGCAACTGGTTTTGCTTATTCTTACCTGACATAGTTTTGAAAATGTTTTAATGTTACGCTAATTTATAAAATATTTGGTTTGTTGAGAGAATGCTGTTTAACATTTTTGTCTTTACAACGTCAGAATTTTTCTAAGACTTGTTTTGTGCTTGGGTATATGTAAGGTCATATTTTTGATTGCATTTTTCATACTTACATTCAGCGATATATTTAGTTCAAAATAAGCTGTTTTCGGTTCAATCACTTTTACTATTTACCTTGTCACCGGCAGATATATTTCCACATAATAATATTCCTTTATTTTACAGTTATCTAGTCATCATATCTCTTCCACATTCCATGACAGCTAATGATAGCAGCACGTTTGTGAAAGTCGTAAAATGTGCATATTACCGACTTCCCATTCAGTATCATTTTCTCTCTAAAATCCTATTTCCATAAAAACCCACTATAACAATACTATTATTTACTTCTTTGTCGGCACCTTCACACATGATTACCATTCCTATTATCAATTTCCCGTCTTCTACCCGTCCCATAGAAACATGACAATCGTCGCTACTCTCTCTACGTCTCATAGTAATAAACATAAGCTTGAAATACGGCGAACGTATTTATATTTTTACTTGACTTCCCATTTTACCTATTTTCTTACTATCCTAACGATGTCACTATCAACACTTTTTTATGCGTTATTTCCCCTTACACCATTACTCTGTAGCATAATCACGTACATAAAAAACTTTTTACTTTCTTACCAAAAAGTCCATTACCAAACCTGGTGTTCTCTTGGTATCTTACTCTTTTTAGTACTGCACTCACGTAGAAGAAAGGTAATCAGTAACTGTCATGCTTTCTCTGATGATGATACCTAAATAAATATAAACTGCAAGAAAATATAAAGTGTCATATTCATAACGCGACGCATGTATTCCAATGAATGAAGCTAGCATTGCAGGAGCACATTTTTGCAACGTAGATAAATACGCATGCATTCAAAGTAACTGCAACTGCACCAAATAAAAATGCCTTTTCCACTTCACTTTCTGGTAAACAGTAAGCATACACAATAACGGGTGGTGACTTATGGAGACTGATAAGCTGAAAATATGTAAGGCGATAAATACGAAATTCGTGCATTTTGTGGATTGTGGAATACATTAAGCATCAATGTGCTTCGAACGCATGGTCCCAAGAACAAATGATTAGATTAAATTTTCTGATACAAGGAAAAAACTGTAAAAGCTTTCCAATCGCTAAGATTACTATTAGCTTTTGCGGCAATATTTGAGAAAGTTTTCCCTTTACAAGATATGTTTTGGTTTGGTTGGTTTATAAAACTGATACGCAATAGAGCTACTGCATACTGTATTGAATACACTTTTGGGGCAATGCGGAACCAAAAAGCTAAGTTTTTTTGCCGTTTTTTAAAGTGTGGTGAAAGTGCTCTTTTGTAACTCTGCTTGCTACCGTACAGTGAAGCATACTGTGGATTTTCTGGAACAGTTGGGTTGGTTGGTTCGATTTCTAGATCTCTGAGTGTGCGTGAGCTGGTGTGTGTTTTTTAAGCTGGAGTTCAGTAGTATAAGCGGAACAGCTTGACGGCTGTGGCTTTATTACAGAAGTATGGTTCGTTGTGCGAACATCTGATCAGAGGAGAAAGGCAGTATAGTGCGAAATTTCTCCTGTGATTGCAAAAAAACGACTTATAGAAAAAGTAACCTATGGGGTAGTTGGTGCAGTAAGATTTTCCAGGTATTTTAGACTTAAATTTTGAAACATTTTATATTTCTATTTAACTAGTTTGAGTGTACAAATATCGCACAGAGATTGAAACAATTTATTAAAAGAAGCTTTGAGACAAAATCTTTTTGCGTGGCTAATGTGAGATTTTGGGCCATTCAAATTCAGACTCTCGAGATGTTCTCCGCTTACATAATTATCTTCGTATGGTGATGCTAGTTACCGCAGTTTCTACCCTCGGCTTTGCTAAAATTGTAGGTTGCAGCGGTAACCGCTTCACTGATCTGATACAGTGTTCTTCTTGAGTGAAAGTGCGTGTGTGCATTAAAGGTTATGCTATGTGAGCCCTATCTTATTCCTCTCGCAACCCTAAATCAGCTTCTGTATTTTACTTTGCCTTGTGAAATTGATGTGCAAACTGTGAAATTAAATTAGGCGCGTACAAAAGCAGCAGGAAAACTTGCTAATACATCAGTGGTGAGTGCTAAAAAATTTTAAAAACTGCTGCGTAGAGCTCCACTTGGAGAACTACACCGTATCTTTATATGTTTTTGGAGTTCCCAGAAACAAGAAAGAAAAGCAAAAAGGCTTCATCCAAAAACCTTTTGTATCTAAGAAGTCAGCTTTTAAGTGGAAAATTCTTCAGACGACTTTTCTGAGTCAGCTATTGATTGCGCTTGCTTATGTTGTTACCCAGTCTGGGTTTTAGTTACTTGGTGTCAAGAAAAGGGTAAGATTGGAAGTAAGTTTGCCCAACTGGAAATATTTTAGAAGAAAAAGAAAGGCACACACACTTTCCTTCTTTTGAACTTCCTGCTTTTCTCTTCAAGACTCGGCACTTAATAAAGCTCAAACGTGTTATTTTATACTTAAGTCTTAACTTAAGTAAGAAAATAGGAGGGTGTGCGTGAGAGTGTCTACGGAAACAGGAAGGGAAAAAGCAGCAATAGAGAACACCCAACCCTCTCAACATATTACTAAATAAGAAATCTTTTGAAAAAATGAAGCCGTGCTGTTTTGACGTTTGCTTTGGAAACACTTTATCATACTTTTTATCTTAGTATTCATGTTTTTAATGGTTAAAGAGGTTGATTTTATTTTAAAACCCAAGCTTTCGCCAACTTGCCGTTAGCTTTTTCGAGAGTTCCACAAAATAGCAAAAAATTGGAAAAACGAATGCAAGCTATACGATGAAACTATTTTACATGAATTCATAAAATTATCCTATATCAAAGATATCGCCAATGGTATCCAAGATCCAATGTCATGTCCAGTATTCCGATTGATATTGTTTGGGTTTTTGTGAATAAATATGGCTTCTTTGAAGATGCGTTGGAACCATCTTCTTTCAGAACAAAGTAGGGCGATTGAGCCAAGGTTGATTGTATGTGTTGGGTTTTGTTCCTCATGTTCAGCTAGAGCTGATTGATTCGATCGGTTGTTTCTTAAATCCCCTGCATGATTTTTCTTCCGTTGTTCCAGGTTCTTTGTTTCTCCAACATACACAAGTCCACAGTCACAATCAATTATGTAAACTCCACATAATATTGTTGGTGGTAAGTCTTTGAAGGAACATAAAATGCGGTGTAGCTTTATTCCGGTGTAATACCCTAGATCTGTGCCTAGTAGGCTTCGTAAAATTCCAGAAACTTCATATGTAACTGGACCAATGAACGGGATTGCTACCCATCTCCTTGGACTTTTTATCTTTTTGAAGCAGAAAAACCGGAAGGAAAACTTTTACTTTCAAATAAGGAAAACTCCGAAAATATATTCCTTTGGCTTGCATGTGATGGTTACGCACTTGAGCAAAATATAGAGTGACTGGTGTTTCTCTTTTTTGACAAAAGACGTACTACATTTCCAGAGGCCTTTGAATCCTACGCCAAACCAAGTACATCCATATTCGTTGAAAAAATCTGTGATAAAAGCCGTGTACATTTTTCACAGAGATAAAACAATTAACATGTTGCATAGGAAAGGGTGCATGTTTTATGCATCAGTGTATAAAAATTGCATCTGTGGAATGTGTTACATTTTGTTCCATGGGAAAACTTTTGTCTAAAGAAATGAGAGTATCTGGACGCAAAAAATGTTTTAGAGTGCTTTATGGACAAACCGTGTTTAATACAGAAAGAAGTAAAAATGATCCTTCTAGGTTTTTAACATAAACCACAACATAAGCAGGCAAACTGGGCAAAACCAGAAAAGAAATTGAATACAGAGGGTCATTTTTTCTGGTTTGCTGATTTGCATCGTCATTTTTCAAGCATTTTCCATATTGCTACCCAATTCTCGTTGGTATAGGCTTAAAGATCAGACTTTCTAGATTAGCTTATCACAAATAACAAAAAAATAATTTAGAAGTTGTCATCAAAATTTTCACGGGAAGGGATACAACTCGTAATTGAGCTTTCCAAGGGTATTTCCTCCAATAAACGGTTACAAAAACCGATGTAAATTTAAGGCATCGTTGTTTTTCTGAGGGTCACTTACAGTATGATCGAATGCAAGCAAAAAATCCGCTCGGCAAAGGCTGCAGGAGAAAATACGCCACCTAGAAACCAAGGACTCAGAAAGCGTACATCGGCACTCATCCTGAAAATCAATTTGTGTTACCACCAAAAGCAACACCATAACTAAAATGAAATGACTAAACAATGCATTGTGTTCCATCGCAATATAAAAATAGTTATTTGGAAGATATTTGACCAGCGCATGTTCAAAATGCCAATTGTTTATCATTTTTACAACTTTTCATCATTTTATTTGACAAGGTTGGCCACAAACTTTGTCAAATAGGTACGAGATAATTGTGGAAAACGTTTTAAATCAAAGAAAAGACTCCCAAAAATATATGGAAACTGATCCAATCGACATTGGTAGCTTCAGTTACTTAAAACAGCAATTAATTTATAAAGGTAGAGTTGCTTTGGGACGTCATTTTGGAAACAAAAAAACAGATATGAGAAAATGCGACCCCGGAAATTGTACAAAAATGAACGGAATCGTATAAGAGCCAATCTCACTCAGTAATTTTAAACTCTGGAGAACACATTGAAAATTATGCAAAGTTCCGCAAACGCAAATTGTAAAAGTTATAGCGTAAATAAAATCAGCAAACTAGAAAAAATTACCCTCTGTAATCCAACCGCCAGGTGTTTTATTGCTTCCTTTTTTCATTTTTCAAAATATTTCGGTGCAAACACGCATTCCCCATTTTACTGCTTCCTTATTACAGACGGAGATGTCTGAGTATTGATAAAAATTGATGATATCTCGTTTATGCGATGATATACACTTACCTATAGTTAGGACGCAAAGATCATATCAATAATACCTGGAATTTGTAGCCATGTCTTCTACTGCTTCTATGCAATATCTGCATGAGGCTTTTCCCTAAAAACCTGTCTTCTATTTTGGGTTGTTGATGCGTTTACGAAGCTATCACAGTAAAAAAATATACACAAAAGCTTAACGACAAAAATAAAAGTAAAAATATAAAAATAGCTTCCATGTATGATGGCAAGCACCTGATTGTCAAAGCTCTCATTTGAGTTCACACTTGTTTTCTTTTTTACCAAGCAACCTCTTCGGTGGTGCAGTGCAGGGTGAAATCTAAGAACTCGGACGGAACATTCATAAAGCATTAAATTTCATGCATAGAATATACCATTGAAAGTTTTTACGTTATAACGCCTTTTCATCTTGCAGATAATTTTTTGTTAAAGTTTGAAGCCACCTAATTAGAAATGCAACGGGCATAGTCAATGGTATAACAGTTAGATAGAGTCTAGGGCAACTTCAAAGGGAAGATCAATAGAGCTGTGTTGAGCGTGTGCAGTGAAATGTTAAAAAGAAAGAAATAATCCTTCTTTTACAGAACACAGAAGATTTCTGCATTTTATTGTATCTTGAGTTTTTATGCTTCCAAGTGCCTAGAAAGGATTCCATAGTATTGTGCAGTGGATTCCTGGAGGAATTCGCCGATTAAAAATACGATCTCTTTTTTTCGAAAGATAGGTTTCATCTAGTTAGCTGGTGTCTGGCCTAGCAACTAGTAGGCCTAGTAGTAAAAGTTCGAAAATGAGGTTTTTAATGCTTAAATGTTGCATAATAAAGTAAGGACGGTTATGATATTTTAGTCGGAACTAAAATATATTTAAATTTATATATCAATCCATCAGAAGGAAAACCCATCTAAGAAGATATTTTGCTTGGAAGTTTCCAAACAAAGTATTACCGGCGTTAACGTTAATCATTTTTTTTATAAAATAGATGCGACGCTCAGACCAAAAATTTGTTACAATTGGACCGCTGGATTTAAGGTACACTGGCGTTTACAAGTGCGAAGTGAGAGCATGATTTAAAGCTGCCTCAACTCTAGTATACCGCTTATTTATTTACTAAGAAGCGAAAGCTACTTATTAATTTGGCGCAAGCCGTCTGTCCGTTCGATATCTCCGTAACAGCTTTACCGATTTCATTGAAACTTTGCACCAACAACGTGTGCCACAACAAGGCAAACCACTATGCAAAATTTCTTGTCTTCGGTCAAAGGGGTCAAAGACAAAGATAATTAGAAGTCAAACGTAACAATGACAACCTTACTACAGTAGAATGTTGCTTTTCTTCTACAGAATTTTTGTCTGGCACATTAGATTTTGATTGAATTTTGCTTCGTGAGTCAAGTGAATACTATTGTTTTGATGTCCTTAGGTCAAACAAAAGAGTCAAAAATTATGAGGTTGTCAGTTACACCGGCCATGCAAATTACGATTGTCAGTAGAGATGGATATTGCCTTTCATTTTTTAATCTTGTGTCTGGTACAGAAAATTTCGTCAGATTTTTGTTCGTTGATTAATAAAGATGAATGCTTGAGCAGTCAGAGTGTTGGTCCTTGATTTGTTTAAATTTTGTCTACATCAGCAATAAAGTACACCTGCTTTCGCCAGTTTGCTACATGTAGGTATTTTGTCTGCTTTATTTATATCTTCAAATCCCCTAAAACGTTCCTGGCTAATTACTTTGGTGATTGGTATTAAATTATCAACAGTAGGAATTTTCTACTCGGCAAACACAGAGAATCACGACAAATTAAGTAAAAATGCTAACTATTGATTTCTTTTCAAGCAAAGTGCAATGTGGTTGAAAACACGCTCTCTTTGCGTTTTAGCTAATGAGCTTTTAGCATAAAATTTGAAATACTTTCTTTTGATTTTAAGTTTGCCACTGTGCATACTTAGTAAGCCTAGAAAAAGGTTGCGCTATAGAAGTGGAATTTTCTTATCAAAAAGACACTCACTCACTTAAGAAAAAACTTATAATAATCCAATTTATAAAACGTTTTAAGATTTTGATCATTCAAACTGGCTAACCAGATATTACAGAAGCTTAATATAGCCAATTTTTCTATCTGTCTTGTTCCCGTCTAACACCTTTAGGTACAAATGTTGCTACTTTATTGTACTTTATTTTCAAGCGGCATGCAAGTGCATCAAAAATGTGCACAAACAAAACTAATTACTGGTAGTGCATCAGCTAAAAATTGCATATCCTAATTACCTTTTTTATCAAAGATCCCTAGACAGCCAAAAAAAGTCAAGGGGAAGTGAACAGGAAACAAGTTGCTGTGCATCGTTTTAATTACTTTGAATGAAACCTACATGACAATACTTGCTGAAAGCCACTGCTAATCATTTTTACGCAGAAACACCCATTCTCCAAAAAAGTACGAATAACTTTCACTTTAGTGCGACACAGATGTGCACTCAACTGAATTGACTATTCCCCCTGCCTCAAGTCAACAGTGAAGAGATATAAAGATCAACTGACAAATGCGTTGGGGAACTCATAGTGCATGTTGCAAATGGAGCATAAAATAATAAGCCAGATTTTGTATGACTTTTTGGTTTTCTGAGCTAAAACTTGAGTTAGATTAATAGGGTTTATATTCCAGTCATGTCCATTCTTTCACCAAAATAACCTTGCAAATGTAGCAATATCTTGAACTATGGGGGAGGTTCATGATGTCCAGGCAATAATGTAGCTCGTAAGAGTATCTTGTAATGTCATTACTTATTTGCATGCAAAGCAAAATCAACACAATGTTGTGTGAGGAGAACTTTAAGATTTAAACGAAAAAAATAAGTCACATTAGTTTTATGGCTGGAGCGCTAAAAATAACATAATTATTAATGGGAAGTTAAAGCTCTCTTTATTTAAAGTCATATTTTTGACAACTTACAAAAAAGGTTTAGATTATTTTGCATCGGGATGACACCTCTGTATATTTATGAATAAAATTCTAGAACTTCGTTTATGTTAGATATTACGTACCCAGCTATAGGTGTTTTTAAAACTGAAAATGTACTCACTGAAACTCCAATTATGTCATAAATCTAAAATATCTTCGTTTACGTCGTTTTGGTTTTGGCCTCAACTAGCGTAACCCACTCCAAGTAAAAGTATCGTCATTTCACATTTTAAAGCAGGCTTCCTTAACCGCTACTTTTTTGTTTATCCACCAAACACATACATTTCTTCCTCCTCCTTTAACATCGTCTAGAGAAATTTTAAAATGGAATAAGGTAAGCTCATCATTTTAATGGATGCTTGGTTACATCATCTATCTTGCATCCTCTTCATTTCCCAATGGACTGCAGGAAGTGACAGAGTTGCAAAGTTATCAAGCCAGTCCAGGTAAACTGTTGAGACATGCGATGTTTTATTCCACCGCAACCAGAAGTAAATTCCAATTGCAAGCCAACCTGTTTTTAAGCCTAGATAACCCTAATCCTCTGGGAAAAACAACTTTTGTCGCTTTTTTACCTACAGTATAGATTCTACACGCTTTGGCAGAGAAACGCAGTCATCCGTGAAAGCCCTTCAATATAAGCTTTTCAAAAAACATTCTAAGCTGGTGGTAGTGACGTCATCAAATCTAGAAAAAGTTTTTCTGAAAAATTATGTTTCTTGCGTAAAAATTAAACTTGCTTGAATGACTTAGGCACATAAATTCGAATTTGTGAATTACAATACCAAAAACACTTCGAAGAATCTAATGTAACTTCTAAAACTCAAATAATTTTTGAACGACAGTTCGACGTCACGTCCTAACAGAATAAAACAACGAAGCATTTTCAAATTGCTTTTGCTGACTCAATTAAATTCCGTTGCATAATTCATTATATCAAATAGCCTCCCTTGTAAAACACTCTGGCCATTAGCAACATATACCGAGATATTATAAAGTCTAAGAAAACTAAATCCCTTTATTTTCTTTATACAAATGTCAATGCACGTCTGAAAGAAGCCAAGGCTTTATTTGCAAGGTTTTCTTTTGAAATGCTAGAAACTTGTTTTTGTCATAATAATAATGCTGAAAAAACTCTTCGGACTACTGTATATGATACTCTTTTAAGTAGCAAGCATGCTGGAAAATTTAATGAAAGTGCCACGGGTAGCCCATCCTCAGTATTACACAAAGTCTTCTTAAGTGTGACAACCTGCTGAGTTTCTATGGTTGTTAGGAAGTCAAGTGCGATTATAATCAGTCGTATACGGTACGGTACTGTAGACCTGACGGCCGTTTACATATTTTTGGCTTTTTACGTTTGTGATATTGTAAAGGAATGAATGAAAATAGTAGTTTGGAATTCTTATAATCAGTGAATTGTACCACTCAGACTTAAATACCAGACTAGCCTCATTACGCCCTAAACATCTCCACATTTCACCCAAAATTGACACAAGTCAACCCCTCTCCTCTAAAATTCATTGATCTCCACTTTCAATCCCATTTTAAAAAATGCATACAAATACGACATTTGACGGATGGCGGCTTTTACCTCTGCTGCTACCGCCCTACGGTCCACGCCTTGCCACTTAACAAAGCGTATTTTGAGCACCATCAAAACAACCATAGTTCCATTCTTTAGTCGAATTTCTTTCTTTAAGCTTATTTCGACAACAAAACCATTTTTCACAAAAGAAAACGAAGAAAGCAGGTAATCACAATGACAACGCACATTCTATGAGAAATATATTGTGTGCAAGTTTTCGTTTCTTTTTTATGCAAGCTTTCTTTTAGTAGCTCTGTTGTCATTGTAATATTACAAGACAAGGGTAATGCTGAGCACAAAAAGCTATTCACGTTTTGTAGTTTCCTGTGTACAATTCTCCTACGCTTGCTGTTTTTCTGTTTCTGTTTATATGTTCTTTTGTAAAAGCGTGACAGTCGTCGTAGTAGAAAAAGAAGGAACAACTTTTAGTTTGGTTTGTGTTTCAAAAGGAAAGTTTGGATAGGTAAAAACATGAAATATTGTTAGTAGGTAATGATAAATCGGAGATCATGGATGCCATAATGATGAAATATTGTCTGCTTTACTGTTTGATTACATGAAAGCCTTGCTACCACGAAAACATAACTGTAGCTGTGACATACATCATCTACAGCGGGCATTGGAGAAAAGACCGTCAAAATAGTGAAACTTTACGAGCATCTGTTTATTTATAGGATATCTCCCTAGTGACCAATACAAAACTTTATATTTTCAATTTACGTTTCAGATGTCCTCCATAATTGAGTTATAAGTGTAAAAAATATCAATAACATTGTGTGTCAAGTAATAAAATATTATGCTTAGAGATGTACTCTGAATATAATTATCTCAAAAAAAATTTAGCGCTGCTTTCTTAAATCTAATCAATCTCCGCATCAATACCCATACGTCTAAGGTTTTACTTGGCGTCAGAGTTTAACAAAAACGCACTTTTTAACATCACACCTACATGTTTTAATATTAATTGTTTTTCTTTTCAGTCCTAAGATAAAATATAAGATTTACCTCAAAATACAATGAAAATCTTGAAAAAAAACAACTGCTTCTTGTAATACAAGTGTTTATTCTAGATTTCATTAGTTTTCAAAACATGCAATTGTATGCTTCCGCGTAGTGATGGCAAAAATCGGAAACTAATCGTGATTAATCGCGATTATTCCGATTTTTGTCCGAACGTTTTGTGCGTGAGGGGAAACGTTTTATACAAAAATCGAATCGAACATCGCGATTAATCGCGATTTCTAGAAAACGCGATTTTATGACAAAATTAGCATTTAAAGTTGTATAAATTAGAAGTGGGGATCCTATTTACACAGAAAATTACACGAAATGATTTAGTCACATGCTTTATGGTGTCAAATTTTTACGTTTCTCAGGTTTTGTAGATGCTATTTACAGGACTGCGAGTAAATTTTAAGGAAACTTGATTGATTTTATGGACATTTTTAAGGAAGTCAAAATCGCGATTTTTTCGATTTCTAAACGTTTTAAGAACTAATCGAATCGGTTTTCCGGTTATCCAAACGATTTTACCAGAAATCGGATCGGAAATTGATTTGGAATCGCGATTAATCGTTTGCCATTACTACTTCCGCGTAAGCCTATCGTTTATTTTTAATTAAACTATCAACACAACATAAACACAAACCGGGGAATAACGCCCACTCATTTTAAAACGTCATTAGTCTTTAGTCTTCAGAATGAACACACTCTGAAATTTACATTTTATATTCCTCATTTCACACAAATCTTATTTTCTTCTCACTTATAAAAAATATTATATATAATGTTCTTTCACGGCAAAACGTTCCACCGGCATGCACAATTGAATGATAACATTGTGCATTTTGGACTGTTTCCAATATGCTAATAGAGAGAGAAAGGGAAAAGCAGCTTAAGTTTTGGAATTACAAAAGACAAGAAGGCGTCTGCTGTTTAGACAGTGAGTAGAAATGTGAGTTTTTCCTGTCTGCCGCCAAATTAACTAGATTATAAGAGAACACTGTACACAGGAAAATAGAACGTGAGGTATTCCAAGCTGCTTTGATGGGATCAAGGAAAGTTTAAACTTAAGTATTATAGGCGCGAACTGTGTTTTAACAAATTTTTATTAGTAAAAATCATCCCAAGCAAAGTGGATTATCTTATTTACTTTGAAAGGAAAACACTACTACTATTGTAAAATGTTACAAAATAGGTTATTATTGCAGTTAAATTGTAAATTCTGAAAAATGAAAACTTCACAGTCAATAAATCTGTTATTATATTACAGCGCAAAAGGATAGAAACGAAATAATATGTCGCTAAAATTCTACAAACATTGCCAAAATTTATAAGGCGTTTAAAAATCAATATTGTTAGTCTGAAACATTAACATATCTAATAAACTAAAAAAATGTCAACTCCATTTACCTTGTCAAATATCCTTTACCTTTTTCCTATTTTTCCTTCGGTATAAAATAAAACGAAAACCGAACAACTTCACACTTAAATGTTTCATAGGTTCTTTTTGCAGCGTTGACCAAGCCATATCCAAGTAGTCTCCAGAGATCTTTCTTTCTTGAAATTCAATTCCATTTGTGCAATTTTACAATTATTAAATGTATTTGGTGTTAGATTCCAATATCCAATCCAATGTAAGTTTAGCCAGGATAACTTTTAGCTTTTGATCGAATACATTAGTGAAAGGATGAAATACGTTACAAACGTAGGTAATAATTTTTGTTAGTACCTTACGATCTTTCTGTTAATCTTGACATCTCGTATTTTCCCCATGCTTAAGTTTTTCTGACAATGTAATACAATACAGTCTAAATTTTTTTGCTTGCATACCAGCACTCGACCAACCTAACACGAACCTAAAGAAGTTTTGTACTCTTTTCTCCTTTTCTCTCTTCATGCTTCATCTCCACTTCACTTTCCTTTCATACTTTTTCTTTTGTTTCTGGTTTAGCCGGAAAAGAAAAAAAAACATGTCAGGAAATTCCTTTTTGTTTCCAAATGCATTCAGTACAATGTCAAGGATACTTTGACAGTTTTTTGAGTAGTGATAATAATCAAGTCAGACGATTGCCATGATGACAATCCACCGGTTTCCCCTATTTTTCTCTTGGTAGTGGTATGTTTTTTCAGTTTTATGTTGTATAAATCGTATATATCAGCAGAGTGTTGACAAAAAGAAAGCAAATAACAAGATGGCATTGTTACAATGTAGTATTTTCTTGAGAAGAGATAAAGGAAAAATCCGTACATTATTACATAGGGTACACAAAATGTACATTATGTTATGTCGCCGGTATCAGTTAGTTTTTATGATAACCCGTGGAGACGTCATAATGAAAACCATTGACATTCATTAGCGTGTAGCATAGCAGATTATTGACAAAATTCTGACATTATGGAACAAAAAATACTTTTATTGTAATTGTTCTAGTGGTAGAGTTGTATCCAAAGTTGTAAAAACTTTTGAGTGGAATTTGTAATGAACGTATTTACCTAATAAAGCGTACCACTAGGCAGCTTGAGTTACAATAAATACTTTAATGGGTTTAGTGTTTCAAAAAGCCGCCATTTATGAGTAGCTGCTAAACATGAATTATGCACCAATATTTAATTAACTCCAAAAGGGAAGCAGAAACCTATTTAACATGAGAGTAGGGTTAAAAACGTTACCACGCAAAATGGTCGAACATTTCAAAGAAATGGATAAGGAGCAACAGGGTTTCCTGCTACGCTTTTTGGTTTGGAGAAAAACCGGATAATATGACGGGTAGGTTAATGTTGAGTTGGTTTATTTAATTTTGCCAAAACAAACTTTAAAAATATTATGGCAAAGTTGATCATTTATGGAAATTAGACGTAAAATATACGAATTAAACAGTGATTTCGCCGATAATAATTCAATCCAGACCAAGCGCGTATCCAGGATTTAAGTCTGGGGTGGGCACGCGCTGGATCAATGTTTTTTCGTTCGACAATTTTTTACTTACCCAATCAATAATCAAGAACGAGTTTATTAATTTCACTGTGAGTCTTTCTGCTGATTCAACGACGTCATTTTGAATTCCTACAATTGTTGCATTGTTTTTAGGTTAACAAAAATTTCTGTAAATTGAGAATGAGTTTTGAGCTCTTACCAGTTTTTCGAGCAAAATTAAAATTGGCGTATAGGTACCCATATAATAGCGAATTGCAAAAATACTGTTGTGTAACCATTTTCGAAACATCCTTAGATTACTCTGTGTTTTAAATCGAACTTTTGTATTCAAAAAAATTGGGGAAATCGCCGAGTTCCAAGGAAATCCTAGGTTTTTAACCGCTTGATTCAACAAAGTAATCTACAAGGCAAAACTCGGTTCCATAGTGGGAATACTCGCACAAGTGTATGAGCCACACCTTTTGGCAAATTGATTGATGGTAATATTCAAACTGCTTAGTTAATTCATGTACAAAATGGAAGTAAATGCAAATACCCAGTTACTATTTTAAAGCCTTTTACAGATTTTCAAAGCATTGATGAATGAGAAACTCCACCCATGGGTTATATCATGTCTGGCTTAGAATCGTAGTTTTAAAATTGAAATTTCGACTTTATAATATTGCAATTATATTTTATTAAATGATTTAATATTGCTTGGCAAAATGATGACAACAACGTGTATTTCAATTTAAAAGTTCTAATGTTAGTCATGGGTGGACCAAATTGGGTGAAACCTCGCAAAACAATTTTCAATAGACTCAAAAGACTTTGTCGATGGCTCATCTTTACAGTGCCATGGACTGGGAAAATCCATCATATAAACCAAAATTTTACCGTTTTTTAAAAACAGCTTTAAAATGAAATTTTGAAAATCATATCTGAATTATTGAACACAGTCTAATGGATGTTGTTTACGCAAAATCTGTTCGACCCATGCCAGAAATAGAACTTGCCCATTGGATTCATCTTAAATATGTTGATGGCTATATAACTCGATTATTTTGCGTTTACAGAAAAACTGAAATCCACATTGCTCATAATCAGATCATTTTTGGTTAGCAATATCAATACGCACTCGAAATTTTAATTTTAAAACTTTGATTCCAAGCCTTAAATTCAACCAACGGAGTTACTAAAATACGATTCTGGCTATTTGCATTGAATTTAATTTTGTATTTTAACTAAACAGATTGGATAAGCAGAAGGGAAGAACACGCGGTAAAATAGTAATATTTGGCGCAGGACGTAGTGTCTAACTAAACAATTAAATAAGCAAGAAAAGCACTCGGGTAGGTTGGGGTTAATGATAATAAATAATGCTTATAGCCGGGCATCAAGATTTTGTGCTGCTGATATATAGATTTGACGTGAAACTGTTCAAGGTATTCTGCAAAATTGATCTTTCAGTTTGTTAAAAGATGGGCCATGTTCTTAGCAAGAACGATGCATAATAATATGAGCAAAATCAATTAATAATTGGCAAATATATTCATCCAAATAGTAAATATGTTTATTAAAATTTTAAAATCATTTGTCAAGAGTTAAAACATTCTAGTTATCATGATGGGCACCAAGTCTGGGGTAGGCACGTGCCCCATGTGCCTACCCCCTGGCTACGCCAATGATCCAGACACAATTCTTCATTATCTACATCAACTATGTGCACTAAAACAAGCAAATTATCAGCGTTTAAACCATACAAGAAAGCCTTAGAGGGGTTTTTTCAACTACAAAAAAACTCTTAGGATAAAATACGCTTGAAAAATTTGTTATAAAATATGTACGGATTTTTGTAGATTCAATTGACTTAATCTTTGGGAATTGCCATTTATTTTAGAACCTTACGATTTTTCTTTAAGGCTTTCCTACCCTTTAGGTGGGTTTAGGTTTATTTGAAGGTGGTGTTTCCCCAGGCGGATAAAACACCGGGAACAAAAAACAGGTTGTCACAAAACACAGGTGCGGATAAAACCCTGGCGAGAAATTGCACAGGTTGGAAAGAAAACAGGTAAATATTTTACAGGTGAATGAATTCCCGTATAGCTTGAACAAAGGTGCATAGTACACACGCGACATCTATTCTCTGCAACATTCACAAATAGTAACACAGCTGATGTAAGATCGTACCTTGCCACCTTGCTATAACATACCTTAATATTGCCCAAAGCGTTTTAGTCAGTTTTTAATTATTTGAAATTTTTGAGGTAATTGAGGGTGAAGTGAATACCAGTAAAATAACAGTGTTGTATCTACACAATAAATTCTTAAAACCAGATTCGTTTTTTAACGGCCATAGAAACTGCTAGCAAAAAATTTATGAACTATAAGAAAAAAATTGGAAATATAATTTTGCCATTTCCATGGCAAATTTACCATTTTTCGGTAAGGATTTTCTATCCCAATGATTCAAATAACTAAGAGCGAAAGGGATTAACAGTGATCCTTTTTTCTAATCATCTTTCAACTTTGCTTAGCGCAGCCTTCTCCCTTCCCATCTGTTTCTACCTGATGGGTGAAATTACAGTGAGTAAGTATCAAAATCGTGCGACTTTATATCAAGCAATAAAACTTAAAGTCATTTTATTGTACCGCGAACTACAAACTAAACTGTAGTGCCAGCTGGTGGGTGGGTTAAAGAGAAATTTCTTTTCGTCTGCAAAGGAAACCTGGATGCGTAAAAACAGTATCCTAGAACTTGCTTAAAAAAGCAAAATTGATGATCTCTAGTCCTGCAACATCATACCTTAACAAACAACTTCTGAATAACCATGGATTACCATAGAGTAATTGCTGCAATTCCACACCTGTAAAGAAAAACTCAACCGTGAGAGGCAACATCTCAGCCCACAGATAAAACCCAATCCTAATCTGTGAGCCAAGTTAATTGGCGTAGAAAACTTAATTCGAATTTGAATTTATGTCTTCATTGCATAAAAATAATCAGTTTTGCAAATTTTGTATAAATAATTTTTAGTGTTTTTTAAATTACATCGATTACAAGTTTATGTTTACAATTTATGTTTAAGTTTACAATTACAAGTTTATGGATTGTGCACACCGGCACTGTTGTCGAGCTTGGAAATTATGGGATGTTAAGGTTGGCAGTTGATCATGAAAAGGATGATGCTGACTTGAATGGCGTGAAAGATGATTTGGAATTTCCAATAGTAAAATGGTTCAAATGGTTAAATGAGCTTTATGAATTTGTTTATCTGATGGGGCGACTGGCGACTTCTCAATTCGGCATGAGATGCTACACCTGAGGTGGTGAAACAATGGAAAATTGGCCAGTAAAATAAAATATTATTATGTACTTTATTTAGGCACAAGCAAGTCAGAAAATTGGCTGTTGCCGCTCTGAGCAGAACAAGAGAAGTGTCAGAAAATTCTTTCTGGAGAGAACAAGAGGCGTACATTTTTGAGTATCTTGTAGTACAGATTTGTGCATAGTCATTGAACATTGAACTGAATACAGGTTATTCACTTTACCTTGAACTCAAGTCGTAGGGCATTATACAAAAAGTAAAGGGATTTTTTTTAGCTTAATGCATTGAACAGAGCATGATTCTTAAAAGTACATACTGTCACGTATAAATGAACATAATATACAAATTATTCAAAATGTGAACATTTACAAAAATGCGTCTCGTTTCAACATGGATTTAAAGAAAAATTAATACAGCTCTAAGTGGTTAATTTCACAGTTAATTTATGTAAAAATTTACTGCCGTTTCTAAAAATTTTTTTCAAATAAATGATTTTAACCATAGGTATAGATTTGCGGGTTTCATTTTGATTTCATACAGTTCTGTTACTATGCTATACACCCTTCAATCATTTTAAACGCAAAGATGTTTTTTCGGAATCTTTCAGAGTGTAATACACGAAATTCTTTTGTCCTTTTAAACTTGTATTTTACGGTGTTTCCAGATGACCATTTCTCCTACAAGATATTTTCCATAATCGCAAACTCTCCCCGTAACATTCAAACCAGATTTGCTACTCCTGCAGCTTTCTCTTCTCACTGTAAAAATGCAAACATGCATAAAAATAAAAACCTACAACCCAAGTTTTTTCAGCTGCATACGAAGTTCTCTCAGAATCCGAAAAATCCAACCAGCAGCAAGAAAAAGAGAATACTGGTTTTATACACTTTTGGCAAGTTCAAGTATCCAACAGAACTTATGGAATTTGTATGCAAAGTTTCTTGAGATTGAGACACTCCACCAAAGTCAATTCCACAGTCAATATGTTCTGTCATATGAAAATATTTGGTGAGAAAATTAAGGGAGGTGTTAGAAAAAGCATACTGGCTATACAGTATAGCCAGTTTTTATTTGGTATTCATGGCCATTCAAAAATAATTCTGGATTGACACCAGTACACAAACCCAGCTTTTTTTCTAGATTTCTTCACAAAACCTTTCTGAATATATGTTTTTATCTAAGAGAGAAACTTTCCCTTTGAAATGTAAAACTGATGAGCGTTCCTCACAGTTAAAAGTGTTTGTACTGCTGCTTGTAACGTCAGTCGCTTTCTTTTTCGCGTTACCCATCCCACCTCACGCTCATCCCAGGTGTGCTCCGACGTATAATATTTTGCCTAACATTTTATTCGTTGCCAGAGGCTATTCGTTACTAACTTTCTGCTGGTGCAATTCCCTTAAAGTAAAACTGCGATAAATATTTAAAGATCTAAAGAAACTCAGAACAAAAAATCGCAAAATTGAAATGTTATTGCGTGCCTGAATGTTGTTAATATACCAACTGATACTCTTGCCGGAGGAAAGAAGTAGCCACTTGCGCTATTCAAACCAGACAATCACCTGATTTGTACTCGTCTCTGGTTTTGCCAAAAACTTCAGATTCCTTTTTTGTGGCAAATATGACAAACCGGATTTTCAAAACTTCATACATAAACCATCAGTTTTTGTTAATAAAATATTTTAGAAACTCCTCCAAAAATCATACAACGGGATCTTCAGGGTCATCTAAAAGCGAATCAGTATCATTTTTTATGGTTGACGTAAAATTTGAACAAAAACAACTGCTTCTTTTCAGAAGTAAAATCAGTTGAAATACCTTTTCATTTATTTTATAGCACTACACTTACTACACACGCTTTGTTGCCTAACCTTCCAAAGTACTAAATTAAAAGTCATAGAAAGCAAGCGTGCAGTATGGCATTGAAACTGCTTAAAACTTCCAGCACCACTTCCCTCTTTTCTGGGAAAATCGCACTTGTTGAAGAATTTCCGCAAGAGAAACAACGCCTTTTCCAGATATCCGCTTGAGAAAGCACTCTTGACTGGATATAAGTTAACCGAAAGATTTTACAACGTATATTAGGTCTGCTTACCTTAAGAAAAAAGTTGTTGCTTGCTTTCACTTATTTATGGTCGTCCGCGAATTTCTGATGCTAGAAAACGACTTGCACGTCTTAAACTGAAATATATTTGTCTTATCAGATCATGTTACCAATGCGTTTCTAGTATACATTCCTTTGATCCTTTGCCACTAAAGTACCAGGCAGTTCGTCTCAACCACAAAGCGCGGCCCCATATATAATCCACAAAAGTTTGCTTCATCTTCACCACCGCCCATTTTTACCTCGCAGTTGTTACAGTTATGATTATCAAATACGATGATTCATAACAGCTCAGCTCAGCACTTCATTATAGAAGGTTTAAAATCTGGGAACCCAAGCCATATAAAGTAAACTAGTCTATGGTAAAGATAAAGTCTAAGTAGGGTATAGTCCGAAGTAATCTAATAATCATAATTCTGCACTTTCCCTTAATTTTCCCTGTTTTTTGTTGTCAAAAACCTGGTGTAAACTGTGGTATGAAGCGTTAAATTTTGCAGCAAAAAAGTTACTGCAATACAAGTAATTTGGCTTCTAAATTGGAGCACCTTATAACACTTTTTGGTAATTAATGTACCTATTGTACTGATTTTGCTTAGGAATTTATGTAAATATTTGTTACGACGTTAATGTAAACCAATTAATTTTTTAAATAGATGGAAAGCTCAAACAAAAATCTTGTCACACTCGACTCTCTGAATCTATGATGCATTGGCGCTTACAATGTTAAGTTAGTGCGGAAGAACGTTTGCCTACTTCGGGCTCCAAAGAGGCGCGAATAACAAAAGCACGTACGTAAAGCTTTTAAACGGTTTTTTATCTATCATGAGTTCTAATGAGTACTACTGAATCTTTTTAAACTCAAACCATAGGGAAACTTAAAAAATATTTTGGTCGTCTATTTTCCTCAATTTCAGACATGCCAAACAAAGTCACAAATATCAGCAGTGAATCCCGTGACAACTACGAAACTGGAACCGTACTTTTTCCGTTTTTTCGTCGTAAGACTTTCTACTACAACTGTTAATTAAACTAGTATTAGGAATAAATAGGGTTTAAAGTCTTTCATTCCTTTCATTACCCTTTCTCCCTGCCTCAAGTCAACAGTCAAGAGAGATAGCAGCAAATCAAGCAGAAAAATGCGTTGGGGAACTCACTGCATATTACGCAAAGAGCATAATATAACAAGACAGCCGGTGGTTTTGTATGACTTTTTGGTTTGCTGTAGTAACGTTTCAGATGGATTAACTGAAATTACATTCAGCCATGTCCATGGTTTCACAAAAGTACCGTAAAAGTGAAGCATTATCTTGAGGTCTGGTGGAGCTATATGATGCTGAGAGTCTCAACTTGAGACAATAAAATACCTCGTAATATAATGATTAATTTGCATACAAGATTAACATTAAACCCATAAAAATAGCTTTGCAAATGACTTATTTATTCAATCTAACTCATTGACCCTGAAAACGAATAAAGCAAATTAGCATCACTCTTAATGGATAAACCCAATCCTTGTTTAAAGTCATATTTTTATTGTGACAATTCACACGAAACGTTTGGATTATTTTGCATAGGGATGACACCATTGTTTATTTATGTAAACAACACTTGGACTCCGTTTGCTATAGATGTGCAAGGCAAATCCTCCCGGTTCTGTTTTAAACTGAGAGATAAACTCCTATTGAAATGATTTAAGACGGTATTTGAGGAAGATAATTTGATTTATGTCAAGCTTTCGACCACTACTGTGATCTTCTTCAGGACAACTTCAACTAAAGTTAGTACTACGTTTGACAATTATCGACAGTTTTAGATTGGCTGACTGACAATCAACTCCTTAATGTAGATGAAGTCCAACTTGATTTTAAATTTAAATATATCGTGTAAGTATATTGTTTTTCCCTATTTAGCGTGATTCACTGCTGCAAGTAAAACGTCATACTTGCAAAACTTCATGCAGCCAGTGCATTTTTTAATTTTTTCAAAAAGGTTTGTTTAAACATCCCTAAACTTTCTCCTATCCACCACACCAGGTTTGTCTAATCACCCCATTTTTGTCAGGTGATTAGGGATTGGGATTAAATGAAGACTCATTTTAAAATAGTGATTAGTGATTAATATCAATCGTAACCACTGGTGATTAGGTGATTAAATGGTAAACAAAAATGCAAGTTGGATTAGGATTAGTGATTAAGTTTAGTTACAGATTTTTTACTTGGGCAATGCAATATAGGAACAAAGAAACACAATTTATTAACAATATTTCACAGCTCAGCATTTTAACAGTATACCACAGCTAATTATTTAATACTATATAACGAGGGGCTATATATTCTTTAAAACTAATCGTAAGAAGAAAGCAGATACATGGAGGTAGGACCACAGTGAAGTAGTGATTAAGTGTTGCTGGTTTCGGGATTAGTGAGTGTGATTAAATACGAAAAATCTGAAGTGGGATTGGTGATTAAGTGATTAACTTAATCACAAATCCCGGATTAAGGATCGGAGATTCTAATCCGTGATTAGACAAGCCTGCACCACGCACGCAATTATCCATTTCTTTCCTTTACTTCAATGAAATTGTAAAATGTAATAAGGTAGGCTCATCATTTTAGTAAAAGCTCAGCTCGTTTACTACATCTATCTTGCATCCTCCGGCATTCCCAATGGACTGTAGAAAAACGAAAGCGTGACAGAGTCATCAAGCCAGCAAGGTAACTAAAACTGCTAAGCATTTACACATTGCTTTTGTTCACTTAGGTAATTAAATTCTGCCGCATAATTCATAATATCAAAGGCAATCAATTAACTGACCACGACAGAAACTGACTTTTCCCTTATCACAAATTAGTTTGCCGGGAAAGCCAGATTTTTTAGGGGAAAAGTCAAACACCAGACTTTTCACTTATGATAACTGAAATTTCCCCGAAAAATACTTAGAAATATTTTGACACGTAGGCAGAGGCTGCTTTCGTCAATGAAATGAGTATTGTACATTCATGATTCATATGCTGATAATTGAAATTGTCTTTTTATTTTTAATAAAACAGACATTAACTTTTATAAGAATGAAATGTACTTTCTACTCTTATCATATTGCAGATCTGTAGGTATGCAATTGTCTGTATATGTAGTAACAAAGAGCAAAGTATTATGTCCAATACCACACCAGCATTTTAGCCGCGTATTTTGCAAAATTATGAATAATATTTCCGGTAGGTACATGTGATATAGTGACACCAAAAATATCACGGCGTGTAAATATCCAGTCTGAAGCATTCACTGATTTTGTAAAATCTGAAATGAAACATAAGACTTATGGAATCTTAAGTTGATCATTTTTGATTCAAATGCACTTGCATTGAATTCTTTAAAATCTGTAAGTGTAAACATGCAGTAACACTAGCAAGCCTAAATTGCAGTTACCAGTTTAATGATGAAGCCATGGTTGGAGGTTTGGGCCAGGAGCCTCGACGTGGCAGACGCAGACCTTACGGGAACACTTTTGAAGTGAAGCTATTTACTGTCTATTTGAATTTGAATCGCTTAAGAACGCTTAGTATTTTTTTAATGGTTCCGGACCGGTTTTCTATATTGTTTCATATAAAATATATACTTCGAAATCACGAAAAAAATATTTACAAAAGGCAAAAATAAATATACCTGACATGTGTATACGATGCTTGTGCATTGAAAGCACGTTTCTTAAAGATATACAATTTAAATGCATACTATCATTTATAATCATGAATGTACAATTTCATTGACGAAAGCAGCCTCTGCCCATGTGTCAAAATATTTCTAAGTATTTTTCGGGGAAATTTCAGTTATAATAAGTGAAAAGTCTGGTGTTTGACTTTTCCCCTAAAAAATCTGGCTTTCCCGGCAAACTAATTCGTGATAAGGGAAAAGTCAGTTTCTGTAGGAGCCCACCAATATTTTTCCAATATCAAATAGCTTTGCTGGAAAAAGGACTTTGCACTCTAGCCAATAACACTTTATGACAAGATAATAGAAACCTAGTCCAAGAAAGCTAAATCCTGTATTTTTCATTACGACTGTCAACGCACGTCTGACGAAGCCAAGGCTTTATTATCAAGGTTTTCTTTTGAAATGCTAGAAACCCGTGTTAGTCATATTAATAGTAATGCTGTAAGAACTACTCTGACCATTGACTGTATAAGACAATCTAATTCAGTTGCAAGCTTGCTGAAAGATATTATGAAAACGCTCCTGGTGGCCCATTATGAGCTTTACACAAAGTTTCCTTAAGTGTGGCAACCTGCTGAGCTTCTATGGCTGTTAGAAGGTCAAGTACGATTATTATCACCCGTATATTATACTGTAGAACTGACGACAACGGTAAATGGTAAAAGTTAAAGACGGAAATACATTAGGCATGATATCAGTAACCATTTTCATATTTTTGGCGATTTCACGTTTGTGTTTTGTGATATTGCAAAGGTGAGAATGACAATTGTATTTTCATATCCTTAGAAACAGTGAAGTGCACCACAAACTTTAACGTGACTGACCTCATTACACCCTTAATAGCTCCACTTGTCACCCAAAATTGACACAAGTCAAGTACTCACCTCTAAAATTCACAATTCTTCTCCAATAATTCATTAATCTCCACTTTCAGTTCCATTTTAAAAATGTATACGAAATACAAATATGACACTTGACTAATAACGGTTTTCACCTTTGCGGCTACCGCCCTATATAGTTACTCGATTAAATGCCTTATCAGCAGACTTTTCTTTCTTTCTCTAGTCTGACGTTCCACGCCTTGCCACTTAACGAAGCGTATTCTTAGCACCAGCAAAACAACGATGGTTTCTTCCTTTAGTCGAATTATTTTCTTTACGCTTATTTCATCAACAAAACAATTTTTCACAAAAGAAAACGAAGAAAGCGGGTAATCAGAATGGCAACGCACTTTATATGAAAAACATATTGTGTGCAAGTTTTCTTTTCTTTTTCTAGCAGGCTGTCTTAAAGTAGCTCTGTTGGCATTGTAAAATAAAATAACAAGAAATGGTAATGCTGAGCACAAAAAGCTATTCATGTTTTGTTATTTGCTGTATAAAATTCAACTATGCTTTTGTGTTGTTTGGTTACTGTTTAAATTTTCTCTTGTGAAAGCGTGACTATCGTCGTGGTCGTTGAAATAAGCTTTTCATTTGATTTGTGTTTCAAAAGGAAAGGTTGGTCAGGTGAAAACATGAAATATTGTCCGCTTGACTGTTTGATTACATGAACAGGCGTACTACCACAAAAAAGAAAATGTGCCATAGATCATTTACAGAGGGTAGTGGAGAAAAGAGTGGAAATTAACGTAGGTTTGAGGTAATAGATTCCTTGAGACTTACGACAGTGCAAATATTGCACTGCAAATGTTTTCAGCAAAGTTAAAACGACTTTAGATGGGAAAATGTACATTTTGAAGAATTGCCTACCACAAGATAAAACAACTGTCTAATCTGTTTTGTAATAAATCCGGTTCTGTATTCTTCTTTTATGGTCACTGCTTGTTTTTGGCTTTAATATTTGTATTAGTACTTAATTATAAAGACAAATTTGTAGGCAATTTCAATCGGATAAAAAATATTATAAAAAGTACAAAACAATTACACTATCACCTAACTGTCAATATAGCGTGATTTTAGAATAACACTAAAGTAATGAAACAAAATGTTTGGAATACAAGCATCTATACATTTGTCAGACATCTCCCTAGGAACCAATACTAAACTTTAATTTTTAATTTATGTTTCAGATGACCTCCATAATTGAATTACAAGTGTAATAATAATCTCAATAACTGTGCCGGTCAGGTCATAAAATTTTATGCTTATAAATATACTATAGGAACATCCAAATAATTTAATTTTTTATGATTCAAGTTCAACGATGTGGGGTGAGTGAATCTTTATTCTTACAGTGTTGCCTGTTTGCCCTTCCAAGTACAGTTCAGAAGCACAAAAATTCTAACAACGTCAACGTCCAAAGTTTTTAAAAAACTGAATTTTATTGACTACTGATGTAAACATACGTCAAATTCAATTACACAGTCATAAACATGGAAGCAAAAACGCATTTGAAACAGATATGTTTATCCAAAACAAAAAATTAAGTAAATTTGATCTACTCAAACTCTGCATCAACACCAATACGTCTTAACTTTTTTTGGCGTCAGAGTTTAACAAAACAAACTTTAACATCACGCCTACCTCAGCTAAGCCATCTGTCCATTGAAGCCAGCTGAAGAAACTCTGTTAAGACATGTAAACTGGACAAATCTGTTGCATAAATTGCAAGAAGCGCAATAGATAAACTTCATCTTTCACTGCTTGACTGATAATCTTGCATTGGCCAGGTTGACGTTTCCATTTTTCTAATAAAGAGAGAGAGTAAGGGAAAAGCTGCTGAAATTTGGGATTACAGAAGGCAAGAAGGTGCTTAGAAAGTGAGCAGAAGTGGGTTGTGAGAATCTGTCTTTCGCCAAATTAACCACATTAAATAACAACACTATTAACAAGAAAAGATAGTATGAGATATTCTACACTCCTTTGCTGGGAACAAGGAAAGTTGTTTGGCTTATTTACTTTGAAAGAACAAAAGTAGTCAAGAAAATGAAACGTAACTAAATATACTATCAATTCAGGGTAATGTTAAGCTCTGAAATCTTTTCCAAAGCAACAATCTATATATGTGGATATGGCGCTTTAGGATAAGAACAAAAAGAAATGTCGCTAAAATTCTACACACTTTACCTATTTTTTCCTGACACATTAAAAATCAAATCAAAACCCCTCGCGTAAATGCTTCACTGCTGCCTTTTTGCAACCTCTACAAAACCATCCCAATAGACTCCAGCGATCTCCTTTTCTGCTTTTGTAATTTCCCAAAATTAAACGTGCTTATGATTTTTGTTTAGGTTTAATAGTAACCTTACGCAGGATTAAAACTATGTTTAGGTCTTTTCAGAATAACGTGTTGCTGGTTTTTATTTTAAAAAATAAATGTTTGGATCGTTAAACTTTTTGAAAAGAAGAAAGAGGGAATGGAATGCAAAACGTGGAAAAAATAATAATTTTTGTAAGTAATTACCCTACGAGCTTTCTGTTCAACATTGTCACGTTTTCTCCCAGGCTCAAGAATACAATTACATATCTTGACAACGTAATTCAATAATTCCTTGCTTCTGAAGTGCACTAGCGGTTACAGAAAAAATAAACACAGTTTCAACCCTTCTTCAGTTTTCTTGTCGTTTGGCCATTCTTCACTGCTGCCACTTCACTTTCCTTTCATCTTTACTTTCATCATTTTTCCGGAGAAAAAAGGCAAGTTCATGATTTTTGGTGCTTTTGTTCAGCTCAGATGAAAAAAGGAAATCCAGGAAGCATTTGCTAAATGAGAAAAGCATGCTGTAATAAATACTGCAACTTTTAATGCCCAAGATTCGTCGCAAAAGCTCCAGACAATTGTAAACATCAGTTAGCTATCTAAAGAATTTTGCTTGACTATCATTTTTAGAAAGCTTTGTGCACTCAACAATAAAAGGAATACACATTTTAATCTAGCTGAATCTTTATTTCCCGAAATTTCTAAACTACTTAATGATGAGGTCAGAGAATCTTTGATTTGGATAAAGGAAAGGTTTGATTATCTTTGCATCGAATGCCGTCAATATATACCAAATCACGGTTTCACTTGTACCAACTGGTTTGCCAATTTGGAACTTCAAACACTAAGTACATTACAGCCCTAAGTGATGTATGCACATTTTGATATTTTTACCACTTACCTACTAAAAATCTACAAATCTCTAAACCCCAAAAAAATATTATACTTTATATACATTACACTTTACAGCGCTTCACTGGACGAGAAAACCTGATACGTAAATCGAAAAACAAACAATTTTGGTTTTTCCTTTCCACATTCAAGGCACTACAAGTCCAACGAATTTACCACGGTAGGTTAAAAAACTGAAACTACTTTTTAACTTTAAGGTCTTAATGCAAAAAATCATCATGTCTATTTGTTATCCCGGTTTAAACTATTATGCAAAAAACAAACACAACAGAAGTTCTTCTTAAATTTTGATTTTCCCTACATTTAGCTCATATTAACAATCTGACATTATTTTCTTCTCTACCTACTTTTTTTCAGTCTCCCGGACAAAACATCCTCAGGTATACAATTATGTAATATCTGACAACACAATCCAATAACTTTTCGTTTTTTCTGTAAGTATGCTAAGTTTCAAACAACCCAACACAGAAAAAGGCTAAACAAGATTTTCTCTTCTTTCTACATTTCTCAATTCACGCTTTCACTCCCACTTAACTTTCCTTTCATCTCTTATTTTTTGTTCCAGGAAAAACCAGGTCGAAAAATTCCTTCATTGTTTCCAAGTTTATCTAGCACAAAGTCAATGATACTTTGACAGTTTTTCCTAGTCGTGGTAATAATCAAGTAAGACACACGCCATGATGCCACTCTACTCCACTAGTCTTGCCATTTTTTCTTGGTAGTGCCTGTTATGTTTTCCTCGGTGTACGTAGTAAAAAATCCCAGTCATCAGATAGGCCTTCTAAAAATGGATAAAAAATAACAAGACGATATTCTTACAAAAGTGGTATTCTTGAGAGGATGAAAAAAGGGAAACCTCTACTTTTTGGAAAGGGTGCATCAAGTGCACTGATGGTATCATTTTTCTATTTTGGTAAAACCTATGAACACGACATAAGTAAGGCAGTGACATTCGGTAGTGCGTAGCGTGAAAGATAATTGACAACACCCTGCCACTATTCTTGATGTTTTGAAGTGTGACATGAGACAAATGTTAAAGGTTTTTAGTATTTAGTTTATTTGAATGTACTATTAAGGCAGTAAACGGATATCGTATAGAATTCCGAATTTACCTGGTTTGCCTTTGAATATGAAATATTTCCACGCCGCAAGTGTAAATTTTGCAGCTTTACTGGTTTGTTAAAAATTTAGATGCTTCACTGAGATACTAAGGTGTATCATGATTTTCTGTATTCAATAAAACATTTTACCACTGACTGTAAGCCAAATGAGCTGCAACATTGTTCTAGCTAGTTGGTGGGGGAAGGAGGAATTGCTTTTATTCTGCAAAGAAAAGCTGGATGCACAAGAACGATTTTTTGGTCATGCAACATTACATGGTGATGCAGTTAGTAAACTTCCGTTCAAGAAAGTAACAAATTTTTTGGCTTAAACTCAATCAATAAGTTTGTAAGTAAGTACGTGCACACAAAGCTTCTCAAGACTTTTACTTGAGACCATCTTTAATTTCTAATTTTTCCGTAACAGCGGTAAAGTGGGAACGAGTTTTTAAGAGAAGAACAAACACTAGAGTGAAGAGTGTATTCACAAGCCTGGGGTTCGTGCAAACATTACCCGGCTAATATTCACATTCGAACAGCTACCACCACTGGAGAAAGTCAAACAGAGATGGGAAGATTCTCTATTCAAAGCTGAGAGGTGGAGAAAGAGAGCTAGGTTGTATGAAATGTACACACTAGTTTTGAACCCGTAAGCTCTCTCATTCTCCACATCTCCTTGTATGTACACAATCCATTTTTTTACTAAAGTCCTTATTTTATGATGACATTTCTTTATATCTCTCTTTCTCTTGAATCTAGTTTCATTTTCAACGCGGGCACATCCATTTAGTACAGAAAGAAGGGAGCAAAAAGAAATAAAGCTAATGTTTTTGGTGAACGTAAGGTAGCATCAATAAATAAAAGAGGTAAACGGCCACGGTGATAGATTTAGACTAATAACGGTAAATGGAGAAACAACCTTCGTTTTGAGCTGGTTCAAGATCACTGACGCAATTACTGCAACTGAGTGAGAGACTATCACCATTAGGTTTAACGACAGAAAAACACAAAACATTGTTTTTGTGAATGATATTTAAAGGGTTTATGGGTATTTCTCCGAGGAATTTAGTAAGCAAACGTGAAGTACGACTCAAGATAAAATTTCTGGTGTCGTTTTTCGGATCGCCACATCTGATGAACTATAAGGTTAAAAAAATTATAAGAAAATGACAAACGGCGTAACTTTTCTTCAAACAAATTCAACTAAATGTTTCAGAAAGTAAAACAGGTCTATTGTACGTATGTCGTGATCCCAATGCTGCAAATGTTCATTTGAATTTGAGTACATGCGTATAAACATGGGATGGAATATATATTTCCTTCATCAATACCAGTCCCAATTTTGGTTTTGACAACAACAACAACGCAAATATTATCCGTTTTTTGGTCACTGCTCTTATACAACATAGCTTGTTATTGCTTTGTAAAAACTGCCGGTGTATTGCCAGCCTAGCCGCATATATAATTGACAAGTCTTTGTTTTTCTTTAGCAAACAAATCCAACACAATCTACACAACAACTTGTAATATTTTCATGCATTCCCTGAGTTTATCTGGTTTTTTTAAAAAAAGGCTGTTTACTCCATACTTTCTGATCCCCCGCATCCACCTACGACATCAGAATATTTCGTGTTTTGAATATTTTGCGTAGAAGCTTTTCTTTTAAAAGTGCAACTTGCACGGTTTTTTACGAAAATGTTTGCTCAGTGATTCGGAACTCAAAACGGATTTACATGAAAAGGAAACCAAATATTTCTTCAAATTCTACCTACAAGCAGGAGAATCTCTTTGCAAAGGATAAACACATTTTACAAAATTTATAAGATTGCAAACAGGATTTATGCAAACAAAACCGCAATTTATGGAGTGGCTTGATGAATGAAACCAGTTTTGCACAGTACACACTAAAACGCTTTAAAAAAAAGTTGCCCCTGCACTTGCGTATTTATTTCTTGGTCTTATACGTGGCCTAGTCTAGGAAACTTCAAGTTTGGTTTATGTAAACAAACGATTTTAAGTTTTAAGACATGTACTCTAGTGTGTTATCAAATGATGCGTAACATTGGATGTTTTGTACTCACTTTTGAAAATTGAACATCTTTAATATAAAAAATCCCACTTAATTTTTCACTATAGTGCATGTCGTAAAATGAATTGTAAAAGGCCTAAAGCAGTCCCTAAATGTATCGTTAAAGTCAAATGGTTTGTTGACACTAATATTTGATGCACGATTTTAGTGCCGTTTAAGTCGTCATTTTCATCAAGGTCGATGAATAAAGGCATAGGTGTATATTTTTCAGATTTCGGCGTAGGCTATATTGCCGTTTCGAGAGTTGGTTTGATTTGTTTAAAAAATTGTAAACAAAAGTCAAATGTTTAATAAAATTTTAGTTAAAGTAACTTTTGAAGCACCAAGGGTACAACGTTTGCCCCATACATTTTAAATTAGAGGTTACGGGTAAGGTTAACCTTTTCTTGCAGCTAGAATTTGCTAACATTTGACTCAAAGCCTTGAAAACAATAAACCACATTGGAAAAAAATTACTGGATTAAAAAAAATATAATAAAATTTAGTAACCATGTTTAAAACTTAAATATAGCTTGAATCTTGTCAGATTTTGGTACCAATGCGTACATTCAATGCATTCCTTTGAACCTTCACCACTGGTGTACTGATGTAAACGATAATGCGAAACGTTAAATTTTGCAGTCAAAAAATTACTACAGTATATTTATTTTGACTTTTAATTGGAGCAACTCACAACGCATTTGTTTATTATGCACATGTTGTACTGATTTTGCTGAAGAGTTTGTGTAAATATTAGTTAAGGCGTTATTGTAAATCATTGAGTTTTTTTTAAATAGATGGAAGGCTGAAACCAACAGCTTGTCACACTCGGTCCTCTGAATCTACGACACACTGGCGCTTACAAATGTTAAGTTAGTGCGGAAAAACGTTCAAATACCTTAGGCTCGGAAGAAACGCGAATAACAGGTGTACGTAGGTAAAGCTTTTAAACGAATTTTTATCTATCATAAATTTCAATCGACAGTTGTATCTGCTTAACATTAAAACCATAGGAATACTTTAAAAAATATTTTCGTCGTCTATTTTCTTCAATTTCAGACATGCCAAAAGAAGTCCGAAATACCAGCAGTGAATTCCGTGACAAATACAAAACTGGAAAACATTGGCCTTGAACTGTACTTCAGATCGTATTTTCCTCTCAAGACTTTATACTCCGACTGTTTTTTGAACCAGTATTAGAAACAAATAGGGTGCAGAGTCTTTCAGAACGGAAAGGAAAAACTTCTTTTATTCCTTTCATAACCCTGTTCCCTGCCTCAAGTCAACAGTCAAGATATAGCAGCAAATCAAGCAGAAAACTGCGTTGGGAAACTCAGTGCATATTACGCAAAGATCATAAGAATAACCGGACAGCCTGTGGTTTTGTATGCTTATTTGGTTTGCTGTGGTAACGTTTGAGATAGATCAACAGAAATTACATTCAATCATGTCCATGCTTTCACCAAATTACCGTGAAAGTGAAGCAATATCTTGAGGGTTGGTGGAGTTACATGATGTTGAGACAATAAAATACCTCGTAATGTAATGATTAATTTGCATTGATTAACATTAAACCTACATCATAGCTTACATAAGATTATATATTCAGTCTAACTCCTCCTCCTAAATGGATAAAGATCTCCTTGTTTAAAGTCATGTTTTTATTGTGACAATTGACTAGAAACGTTTGGATTATTTTGCATTGGCCCAATGCCATTGGGATGACACCATTGTTTATTTATGCATACAACATTTGGACACTGTTTGCTATAGATAAGCGAGGCAATTCTTCCGTGGTTCTTTTTTTAAACTGAGACATATACTCCTAAAGGGAGATAAAGTCCAACTTGCTTTTCAATTTAACTATATCGTATATGTGTATTGTTTTTCAATAAATAAGCGTACCAATAATTCATTGCTGAACGTAAGATGTCATTTTGGCAAAACTTCATGCAGCCAGTGCATTTTTAGATTTTTTAAAAAAGTTTTTTAAACACCCCTAAACTTTTAACCTATTCACCACACACGCAATTATCCATTTCTTCCATTTACTTCAATGAAATTGCAAAATGGAATAAGGTAAGCTGATCATTTTATCAAAAGCTCGTTTTTTACATCTATCTAGCGTCCTCCGGAATTTCCAATGGACTATAGAAAATCGAAAGCGTAACAGAGTCATTAAGCCAGCAAGGTAACTAAAACTGCTGAGACATGGGAAATCTGTTGATACAGATCATTCCACTGAATCTAGAAATAAATTCCAGCCACACATATTGTTAAGCCAAGCGATGTAGTCACTCTAATCCTTTGGGAACTGAAACTTTTGCAGCATTTTTATCTATATACTTTGGCAGAGATACTCGATCATCCGTGAAGGCGCTTCAAAACAAGCCTAAAACTCAGTTTATGAAACGGCGGTGTTGACGTCATCAAATATAGAAAAATTATATTGTGCGTATAAGAACTGAACAAATTTAATTCCCTAGGCGTTTAACCTTCACAGAATTCAATATCGATTATAAACGTTCATCGAATCTAGTGTGAAGTATACAACTGCAACAATCTTGAAAAACGGTTCGACGTCACGCCCTGACAAAGGTATATAACGAAGCAATTACACATTGCATTTGTTAACTTAGGTAATTAAAATCCGCCGCATAATGCAAAATATCAAATAACTTTGCTAGAAAAAGGACTGCAACTCTAGCCACTAGCACTTTATTACAAGATAATGGAAAACTAGTCCAAGAAAACTAAATTCTTTTACTTTCATTACGACTGTCAATGTCACGTCTGGAAGAAGCCAAGGCTTTAATGTCAAGGTTTTTTTCTTTTGAAATTCTAGAAACCTTAGGTTTCAAACCTATATTCGCCCATGGAAAAAACTTTTTCTTTCCGGTATCCAGAAGTACTAAAAAATTTCCCGGTGAACACATGACTGAAATGAAAAAAAATTCCCGCTTGACATATAATGTCCCACGATTTGATTTTAAAACTGGCAGAATTGACCTATTATATTTTGGTAATTTTAAGGACGCATTTTTTAGGAAAAGTTTGTTTATTGGAACGATTTTGTATAGAAATGAAAAGAAATTCTGAAATAGTGCAAAAATTTTGTAACATAGTAAACATATATAAATGAATATGACGGAAAAGTTTTTAAGAAACAACGAAAAATGTGCTTCGCAGAGAAAATGAAAATTCTGGTTTTAAAACGAGAACATTTGAATTTTTTATAATAAATCATTTTTTTGAATGCGTTGAGCAGTATAATATATTTTTCAAATGCGTAAACTCAACATTCTTAAAGAATGGTGTTAGGCATGGACACTAGCGACAAGGATATTTTGTAAAGCAACGGGAAAAATTTTGTTTGAGAATTGAAAAAGATTGCATAAGACTGGATAAGTGTTCTAATAGAATGGATCAATTATGCGTAAAACTCGAGAAGACTTGTATACTAAAATAAAGCAGGGAAAATTGTATGAACATGGGAAATTTCCGTATGCAAATCGGAAATATTTCTATGAAACAAGAATTTTTAAAAATGAGCCCGATATAGTACCCGTCATGAATAATAAAGATGCCCAAATTCTTTCCTACCCGGTAAAGCCCACTTTTCTTATTCCAAAGATGGGAAAGCAAGATGCAGAGTTTAGCGTAGTTTGAGTTATATGTCTGAGTTTGAGTTTGTGTTTTGTTGCCAAAACAGAAAAGAATTAAAATAACGTCTATAAAACAAAATCATCTTATTGGTGTGCAATGATCTATTTTAAAACTTAATTAGACAGACGTAATATCTTGAAAACCAAAACGAAATAAAAATTATATCTGGAATTTTTGACGAAACTAGGAAAATTCTGCATAAATCAGAAATTTTTTTGTATAAATCAGGGAAACTTGTTTAAGAACGGTGAAATTAATTTTGTACGAAGTTAGGGAATATTTTATACCACATAGAAAGATTGTTTTAAAGCTTGTTTGTTTATTTGAAAAAGAGCATTCCATTGTCAATTTTAAATCGTAAAACTAATAATTCATTTAGTCAAAAGTCTCTTAGAAAATCGGCAAGTCTCATGAAGTATCCAAAAGTTTTGGAACATATCGTTCGACATTTTTATGTTACTTCCCCATTTCCGTTCCCCTCCCGTTTCCTTTTCCTTCCCATGCCTCTTCCTTTCCTTTTCCTTCCCATGCCTCTTCCTTTCCTTTTCTCTTCCTTCCCTTCCCTTTCCTCGTCCTTCCCATTTCTCTTCCTTCCCTTTCCTCTTTCTTCTTTGGTCCAAGATTTCCCGGTATCCTAGTTACCAGGATACCGAGTTTTTTCCAGCGGCGCCTATATTTGTCATATTAATGGTAATGCTGCAAGAACTAATGACTACGACTGTATATGATACTTTTATTAAGTTGCGAGCATTCTGGCAAAAATTATGAAAACGCTCTTGGTGGCCCATCCTCAGCTTTAAACAAAGTTTCCTTAAAAGTGGCAACATGCTAAGATTCTGTGGCTGTTAGGAAATCAAGTACGATTATTATCACCCGTAGGTTATACTGTCACTTAAGAACTGACGAAAAATGTAACGGGTAAAAGTTGAAGACAATAATATATGCTGTATGATATCAGTATCCATTTCCATATTTTTGGCTATTAAAAGATATTGTAAAGGTCAGAATGAAAATAGTAATTTCTAATCCTTAGAAACATTGAAGTGCACCACATACTTTTATGTGATTTTAATCATTACGCCCTAAACAGTTCCACAGTTTATCAAAAATTTACACAAGTCATTGACTTGAAGTCAAGCACTCTCCTTTATAATTCACAATTCTCCTCCAATAATTCACTGATCTCCACTTTTAATTGCATTTTCAAAAATGCATACAAATATGACACTTGACTGATGACGGTTTTCACCTCTGATTCTACCGCTCTATACACTCACTTCATAATACGCATTATCAGCAGTCTTTTCTTTCTCTTTTTTTAGTCTTACCACTAAAAGAAGCGTGTTCTTAGCACTAACACAACAACCATAGTTCGTTCGTTTAGTCAAAAGCTTATTTCAGCAACAAGACAATTTTTCACAATAGAAAACGAGGAAAGCAGGTCTTCACAATGGCAACGCATATTACATGAAAAACATATTGCAAGCTTTCTTTTCTTTTTCATGCAGGCTTTCTTGAAGTAGCTCTATTGTGATTGCAATACAACAAGACAATGGTAATGCTGTGCACAAAATGCTATTCATGTTTTGTTGTTCGCTATGTAAAATTCTACTACGCTTGATGTTGTTTTGTTTACATTCCTTTTGTAAAAGCGTGACTGTCGTCGTCGTTGAAAGAAAAGGAGCATTGCATTTGATTTGTGTTTCAAAAGGAAATGTGAAAGTGAAAACATGAAATATTATTTGGTTGACAGATTGATTATTTGAGCAGGCAAAATACCACAAAATAAAGTACATGTAACATAGATCATCGAGAAGATGACATCTACAGCTGGAGAAAAGTGTGAAAATTTACGTTGGCTTGGGGAAATAGATTTCTTGAGAAAAATATTGACAGTGCAAATATTGATTGCCCTGCATATTTTTTCAGCAAACTTTCAACGACGTTAATTCAAAAATGTACATTTTCAAGAATATCCAACCGCAAGATCCAGGAACTGTCCAATTTGTATTCTTCTTTTATGGTAATCGGCTCTTTGGTCATTAATTTATGTAATAATACTTAATTATAAAGACAAACTTGTAAGCAATTTGAGTCGGATAACGAATACCATAAAAATTCACATCAAATACACTAGCATCTAAATGTGAATGCATCAAATTTGCTAAATTTTCTCTAAAATCTCCAACCCAAGTAAAAATCATCAAATTTGCTAAATTTTCTCTAAAATCTCCAACCCAAGTAAAAATCATCAAATTTACTAAATTGTCCCTAAAATCTTCAACCCAAGTAAAAATCATCAAATTTGCTAAGGTTTCCCTAAAATCTCCAACCCAACTTAAAATCATAAAAATTTTCTTAAACCCAAGTCCAAATAAAAAAAACAATTGATAAAGTTTTAAACCGAAAACGCCGAAAGAGTACTCGTATTGCATTGTAACGAGTGTACGCAACATTACACGTATCTAACGATTGGCCAGCCGACTTGTACGTGCAATCGGCCAAAAATCGGCCGACTTGCAGTTATAATAGGCTAAAAATCGACCGACTTGCAGGTATAATCGGCTAAAAAGTCGGCCGACTTGCAGGTATAATCGGCTAAAAATCGGCCTACTTGCAGGTATAATCGGTCGGCCAACTTGCATGTTTTTAGCCGATTAGTCGGCCGACTGGCAGGCATAATCGGCTAATAAATCGGCCGACTTGCAGGTATAATCGGTCGGCACTCGGCCAACTTGCAGCTCCCCTTTGTTTATCAGACATATCTCTAGTGACCAATACAAACTTTTTTTTTCACTTTACGTTTCAGATGACCTCCATATTTGCATTATCAATGTAATAATATTATCAATAACATTGCCGGCTAGGTCGTAACACTTTAGGCTTAAAGATGTAGATTTACTACATGAATACCACAATAATTTAATTTTTGATGATTCGAACTCAACGATGCTGGGTGAGTGAATCCTTAGTCTTAAAATGTTGCCTGCTTACCCTTCCAAATAAATTTCAGAAGCACAAAAAAATGCTAAATACTTCATTTCAAACAGGCGATTGTATCCAAAAAACTGAACTTTTATCGACTACTGATGTAAATATACGTCAGACTATATTACGCAATCATAAATATAAAGGTAAATAGGTATTTTTCACATGTATATAGTTATTCCAAGCCAAATATTGACATTACTTGATCTAATCAAGCTCAACATCAAAACACATACGTCTTGGTGTCAGAGTTTACCAAAAACACGCTGTTTAGCATCACCCCTTCCTGTTCTATTGATTGGTTTTCTTATGAGTGCTTAGAAACTTCAAAATGGAACGAAAATCATGAAGAAACAAATATTTTTTGCAAATTCATTAGTTTTTAATGCATGCAATTGTATGCTTCCGCGTAAACATCTTTTGACTTTAAAACATCTTTCACCACAACACCAGCACAACTTGGAATAACACCCACCCATTTTAAAGCATCCTTATTCTGTCACATGAACACACTCTCTGAAATTTGTATTTTATATTTCTCATGTCACACAAATCTAATTTTCTTCTCACTTGCATAAAAAGTTGCATATTGTTCTTTCATCGTTCAAAAACTCCACCGGCATGCACAATTAGTGATGACAAAAATCGGAAACTTATCGTGATTAATCGCGATTATTCCGATTTTTGTCCAAACGTTTTGTGCGTGATGGGAAACGTTTTATACAAAAATCGAATCGAAAATCGCGATTAATCGCGATATCTAGAAAACGCAATTTTATGGCAAAATTAGCATTTAAAGTTGCCTAAATTAGAAGTGAGTAACCTATTTACTCATAAAATTACACAAATTGATTTAGTCGTAGGCTTTATGTTGTCAAATTTTTACTTTTCTCAGGTTTTGTAGTTGCTATTTGTAGGACTGTCAGTAAATTTTAGAGGAAACCTGATTGATTTTATGAAAATTTTTAAGGAAGTATAAATCGATTTTTTCGATTTCTAAACGTTTTAAGCACTAATCGGATCGGTTTTCCGATTATCTAAACGATTTTATCATAAATCGGATCGGAAATCGTTTTGGATTCGCGATTAATCGTTTGCCATCACTATTTTTAGGTACCTAACGAGCTTTTTTCAAGTGCTGGCGTCTTACATTTTTCACTCAAGCGTCGTCACTGCCACTATATCTTACTGACTTTTTAACCTTTGTCTTCTTTGTAGTAATTTTTATTGTAAGGTTGCTCATTCAAACAGCATGAATATCAGTGTTTTACCAACGGAGAAGGAACAAGATGACATATCATATTTTCTTTTAAAAAATAAGGAGAATACGGAATTTTGGTACAGAAACTGTAACGAGTGCACTTGCACTTTACTTTGTTTAGAGATTCAATGCAGGGCAAGGTAACAAATTGAAAAACAAATCTGATGAAGCACAAGTACATTCTACTTTACTTGTTTACTTAAGTGGAATTTAGTTGATACAAATATTAACATGTAATACGCTTGCAAAAATTGATAATATTTGGAGACTTGAAAAATAACATGTGATTGAAAACATCTAGACGTCACAGGTCACAGGAAGAAATAACGCTTAGATGAATTATAATTTGCACGACATTTTAAGGGAGTCCCTATCAACTTTACATTTTAGGTTGTTTCTCACGTATTGAGCGCTTGGGCAATAATAATACCCTAAACCCATTAGTAGCAGAAATACTTTTATGAAGTTTTCTAGAGACAAGCCCAGAAAAATGAAATAAAACCATTTTGCTAAACCGTCTAAATTCATTACATTGTTCAGTTCCAAAAAAGCACAAGGCATGCAAATTTATGAATCCATTCAAGATTAAAGCTCGATCGAGCAGTATTTAAATTGGCGAATATTATATTGTATAACATTCGTTTCAAGTTTCCTTACAGATATCTACAAACTGACCAAATTGAAGCTCAGGGATCTATGATTTAGTTAAATTCAAGGTTTAATTATTTTTGCATCGAATGACGTCAAAGCGTACCAAATTTCGGTTCTACTTGCATCAACCGGTTTACTAATTTGTAATTTCAAAAACTAAATACATTACATTCCTTAGTGACGTATGCACATATTATCACGAATTTACTTATACATTTTCAAATGATATCTATCTTTTCTAAAAGACTGAACAGAGGTAAATGCAAACTTGCAACATATTACCCACAATATGTTAAAAATTGAAACGATTTTTTATCTTTCTAGGTTTTAATGCAAAAATGTACATTCTTTAGTTTTTATACAGATTAAAAATATAAATGGCAAAACACAAATACGAAAGTTTTCCAAAATTATGACTTTCCCTACAACATATGTTTTTCTATCTCTGTCTTAACAATCCGGTGAAATTTTCCACGCTATTTATGTGTTTCTATCTCTTCAGACAAAAAACGCTCAAGTATACCATTACGCAATTTCTGACAACGTAATCCTATAAAGCATCATTTTTTTGCTGCTACTAATATATACGTCCACCCGAACAATTTAACACAGAGAAAAATTCTAAACAAGATTTTCTTCTTTTCTACTTTTCTCTCTTCAATCCAACTTCATTTCACCCACTACTTATCTTTTGTTCCAGGTTTTACTAAAATACAGAAATTCTTGTGTTATTTCTAAGTGCAAACAGTACAATGTCAATGATGCTTTGACAGTTTGTTTGTGTAGTGGTAATAATCAAGTCAGAGGCATGCCATAATGACACTCCACTCGACTCGTTTCTTTTTTTGTTCTTCCGGTTGTTATTGTTATGTTTTCCCAGTTTTATATAGTAACAAATTGTGAATATCATGAAGGTTTAGAAAATAGAGAGAAATTTTCTTGAGGAAAGAAAGAAAAGGGGTACCTGTATTTTTTAGAGAGGGTATAACAAATGCACATTATGTTGCTGACATCAGTTTCCAACTTTGTGACAACCCGTGGGGACGTTGTGAAAACCAGCGACATTCAGTACTACGGAACATGACAGGTTATTGGCATAGTAGTGCTACTTATATGTTCTGAAATGTTACATGAGACTCAATACGTACTGAATGTCATTGAAGTTTAGTTTATTTGAATCTATTATTAATGCAGTAAGCGGATATCGCAAAGAAATACTAATTTATCTCCTTTACGTTCAAAGATGTAACATTTCCAGGCCTCAAAAATAAATTTTACATCTGGCCAGGTTTGTCAAAGATTTAGGTTTAATCTCGTCATGTTGGGATTCGGCTGAACAGTGAATCAGTAATAAATTTACTATAATAAATGAACACAATGTTTCGATGTTTTGCATAGGGCGTTTTGGTATTGCAGTTTTTCAAATTCCCAAGGATTTTACGTATAAGCCATCCTAATTTTTTTTAGTTAGCATGGATATATAGCATGGTTAAAAGCTCAGCAAGTAGCCAAGTCTGCCCAGTAAAAAAATAAAATCCTCGCACGATTTTCATTAAAGCCGACAACAAAACTTTGACCTTCACCACATTCAATTTTTTTTAGCTTGATTGAAAGAAGCAAAAAAAAATATATTGTAATGGTTTTAGTAGAACAGCAGCATTTAAAACTGTAAGAGTTGATTTATTCGACTTTACAAAAACGAACACAAATAAGCATTATGCCAACAAGTTGAGTATGTAAAAATTATAGGACTTTAAACACTCGAATTGAACATATTCAATTTGTGCAAAACTGATTATATACTAGCTTATATTCAATCTACATGTGAAATGATTTGTGTGCTCTGCAGCAAATAAAATAATAGCGTTTTAACCACACAAGAAACGCTAAAACCGAATTTTCTACTAAACTACAACAGAAACTGTTAGCATAAAATATGCTAAATTTAACGGACTATAAGTCAAATAAGCCGAACATTACACTAGCTGGTTGATGGGGGAAAGATGAATTGATTTTATTCTGCAAAGAAAAGCTAGATGCACAAAAATCCTTTTTTGGTCATGCGACATTACATGGTGGCATTTAGTTTACTTCCGTTCAAGCAAGCAACAAATTTTTCAGCTAAAATGCAATCAATAACATTTGGAAAATCAGGGATTAGCATAGATTCGATGCTGCAATTCTACGCCAGTAAAGAAAAGTTTGACTGTGGGAGTGTATTCTAGCCCAGAGATAAATGTTAGCCTCTACTCTTTGAGTCAAGCTCATTTGTGCGGAAACTAAATTTGATTCTGCATTCATTTCTTTATTGCATAATAACGGTTGTGACTGTTAAGAATGAGATAAAGCTGTTGTAAATGTGAACATTATGAATACAAGTTCTTTGTTTCCTTGTACCATTTTATATTTTTAGTAATTACTGTCACCTATTATGTAGATTGCAAACTAATGTGACTAATCATAAATACCGGGTACTACGTCAGCCAATATTATAAATGCACGTTGAGAGACTTCTCGAGAATCCTCCAGAGTATCATGCCGTGTCTGCGTGTTCACTAGAGTATTGTGGGATCTAATATGGGAAGAATGGGGAGCACTCTCTGTCTGTCGGTCGTTGGGTAAAAAGCATAGTAAAATTGCTCTCTAAGTGGGCAGATATTTCTACTGATTAAATTAGGAAAATAAATTCACTTTCTTCATTTACTGAAAATTTACTGTGAAATAAAAATTGACTAAATTGACCTTTCAACCTAAATCACCCTAAAAAGTGCGTTATTCTCCGAACATTTATTTACTTGTGCTCATCATCATCTCAGTTCATGCCACCACCTCAGGTCCCAAAATACCAGAATGCTACGAAGTTGTTTGATTAAAAACAGTGACAATTATCTTGTTTTTATAATTTTTAGTTTTTGTTACATTACTTAAAGTACACGAATATTGGTTTAGTGCTTAAATGAACTTTTTGTGGAACACCTGCTTTTAAATGATATCTCCAGTTATTGCGGGAACAGTTTCCGGAACCTCAGCATATAAAACGCTATGAGATGATTCAATCATCTACATGTTTTAATAATACATGTTTTTCGTTTGAGTTCTGAGATCTTGAAAAAAGCAAATGCTTCACGTAATACAGGGTATATTCTAGATTTCATTAGTTTTCAAAACATGCAATTGTATGCTTCCGCGCAAGCCTATCGTTTATTTTTAATACAGCTATCACCCCAACATCAACACAAACCGGGGGATAAACGCCCACTCATTTTAAAGCATCTTTAGTCTTTAGTCTTCAGACTGAGCACACTCTGAAATTTACATTTTATAATCCTCATTTCACACAAATCTTATTTTCTTCTCACTTATAAAAAATATTATAATGTTCTTACACGGCAAAAAATTCCACCGGCATGCACAATTGAATGATAACATTTTCCATTTTGCACTGTTTCCATTAGGCTAATAGAGACAGAGAGAATAAGGGAAAAGCAGCTGAAGGTTTGGGATTACAAAAGACAAGAAGATGTCTGCTGCTTAGACAGTGAGTAGAAATGTGAGTTTCTCCTGCCTTTCGCCAAATTAACTAGATTAAGAGAGAACACTGTACACAGGAAAATATAGCGTGAGATATTCCAAGCTGCTTTGATGGGATCAAGGAAAGTTTAAATTTAAGTATTATAGGCGCAACATGTGTTTTAACAAATTCTCGTTAGTAAAAATCATCCCAAGCAAAGTGGATTGTCTTATTTACTTTCAAAGGAAAACACTACTAATGATTGTAAAATGTTACAAAATAGGTTATTAATGCAGTTAAATTGTAAATTCTGAAAAAAGAAAACTTTACAGTCTACCCATCTCTTACGATATTACACCGCAAAAGGATAGAAACGAAATAAAATGTCGCTAAAATTCTACAATAATTGATAATTTTTATAAGGCGTTTAAAAATCAATATTTTTAGTCTGAAACATTAACATGTCTAACAAACTTAATAAATGTCAACTCCATTTACATTGCCAAATATCCCTTACCTTTTTCCGAATTTTCGTCGAGTATAAAATAAAACGAAAACCGAACAACTTCGCACTAAAATGTTTCATAGGTTCTTTTTGCAGCGTTGACCAAGCCATATCCAAGTAGTCTCCAGAGATCTTTCCTTCTGCTAAACTTCAATTCCATTTGTGCAATTTTACAAATATTAAATGTTTGCATTTGGTGTTAGATTCCAATATCATTAAGTTTAGCCGGGATAACTTTTAGCTTTTGATCGAGATATATTAGTGAAAGACGTTACAAACGTAGGTAATATTTTTTGTTAGTACCGTACGATCTTTCTGTTTCTTTCTCGTATTTTTCTCCATGCTCAAGTTTTTCTGACAATGTAATCCAATGTCGTCTTAATTTTTCTGCTTGTATACCAACACTCGAACAACCTAAGACACAGGAAAATATCAAACAAGTTTTGTGCATTTTTCTCCTTTTCTCTCTTCATGCTTTCATCTCCACTCCACTTTCTTTTCATATATTTTCTTTTGTTTCTGGAATAGCCGGAAAAGAAAAAACCGGGTCCAGAAATTCCCTTTTCGTGTCCAAGTGCCAGGGCTGGGAAGGGATCTTTGATCCATGATCCCGAGATCCCATGAAATCGGCAGAATCCCGCGATCCCGAGATCTCACGAAATTAGCATGATCCCGATCCCATGGGATTGTGAGATCGCGGGATCTTTGCTGCATCCTTATGGTAATTAATCCCGGGATTCCAGTGATCTGGGGTATGGGTTCGTGATTCCAAAAGATCTCACGATCCCAAAAAATTTGCGAGATCCCTGATCCCATAAAATTGGATAGATCCCAGATCCCGGGATCCCGAGTTCCCATGAAATTGGCAGGATCCCAGATCCCATGAAATTGGCAAGATCCCAGATCCCATGAAATTGGCAAGATCCCGAGATCCCAAGATCCCATGAAATCGGCGGGATCGGGATCGCGATCCCTTCATAGCTCTGCCAAGTTCATTTGCTAAAAATTTAATGATACTTTGGCAGTTTTTTTCTAGTAGTGATAATAATCAAGTCAGACGAATGCCATGATGATATTCCACCTGTTTTCCCCAGTTTTCTCCTAGTAGTGGTATATTTTCCCAGTTTTATGTAGTAAAAAATCGTAAATATCAGAAGGGTTAAGACAAATAGAGAGAAAATAACAAGATGACATTGTTACAATGTAGTATTTTCTTGAGAAAGATAAAGCAGAATTCCGTATATTATTACAAAAAGTATGAAAAGTGCATATTATGTTGCTGGTATCAGTTTCCGTTTTGTGACAACCCCTGGAAACATCATGGAGAAGACCATTAACATTCAGTAGTTTGTAGCATAAGCGACTACATATTGACAAAATGCTGGTACTATTTTTTGATGTTTTGAAGTGTGACATGAGAGGAAAATTTTATTCCAAGTTTTTAGAATTAATGTATTCCAATCTTTTAATAATGTAGTAAATGGATGTAAAAACGAAATACTAATTTACTTGTTTTATGATTGTATGTGTAAGTTGTCCACGCCATAAATGCTTAGTTTGCAGCTGGCCAGGCCTGTTAATATATTAGATACAGTACAATTTCATTCGAATCGGGGCTGTAATTTGTCGAGCGTGAACATTGAATCAGTAAAAAAGCCATCAGACAAAGACGTTTATTAGTACACAACGATTTGAAATGTTGACAAAATATGGCGTTTTGGTAAATACTACTAATCCGGATGTCTTCAATGGATTCCACAAATGCAGGCAAATTTAACCTTTTTGCATGGCAATTAAGTAAGATTATTTTGTGGTTAGAGTGGCGTTAAAATTATCGTATTGTCAAAGCCTACATGGCAATTAAAGTTGGAAAGCCAAGCAGTGAACGTGGGAATTCTTTAGAAGCAGATATCATCTAGAATGGGAATTTAAAAAGTGGTTCAACCCTTGACGTGGGAATTGTTTGTAATACAAGGGATACGAACATAATATTAGGTTATCCCATCGGCACGCAACGGCATGCAATAACGGTTAAATCCGTGTCGCCGCTCAGCTGATTGAATAGGAGATACGGATAAACACGTTTTTCCGCTCGCAAAACGTTTCTGAGTTGACGGAATAGTACGTTTTCCCACTCAGCCAATCAGATTGCGAAAACGGAATTTTCCGTTTTCGTAAAAAACGTACTCGATGAACGTATTATTACGTTTTACCAAACGAAAACATTAAAAATCTTTAGCGTTTTGACGCTCATTTTAGAAATTTTAAATGTTGTTGGACTCGGCGATTGACAAATCATTGATCGTACAAATACATAATTCATGAAAACGCAATCCAATAATTCTTTGCTGCTGTTGCAGTTGGATGAGGCTTAGGGGAAAATAAACAGTGTATTCATCCCACGTGCGTGCTTTCTCTTTTAGGTTTCCGAATTATTGTCCCTACATTTTTATTTGCCCTTTTCCTTTTTTGGGGAAAAGACAAATTTACGATTTTTGGTCCTTCCTTTCAGCTCTGAAAAAAAACAAGTGCAGTATAAGGAGTAGTAATGGAATGTAGCAACAATAAAGTCAGATAAGCCATGTAACTGCCATTATATTTTACCCTTTTCACTTTGTTTTCTTTGTATTCATTTTATTAAAAGGGTTGCTTCCACAAACAGAGCAAATATCCTTTTCATACTTTCTTTGAAAGAAAGAAAAAGAATGCAAAGTTTTGTTACAGAAGCTGTAAAGAGTTGCACTTTACTTGCGCGCAGTGTCACTGTCAGGGATGTTGAACTATGCGACAGGCAAGGAAAGGAGTCATATCTACTGAAGCCCCCTTTCGTTCTTCCCGTAATTTTTACTTATACGGAATTTAAGTGGTACAAATTATTCTTTGCAAAAACTGACAATATTAGGAAACTTGGAAATATGCACGTTCTTAAAAAGATTTACACCATTAGGAGAAGTAAAAACGCTAAGATGAATTGATATTTGCACACCATTTTTAGGGTGCCTTTTTGACCTTGTAGAGGCTGTTGCTTACGTATATTACATTGTGAATATAAATATTCTAATCACAAATGATTTCTCAAACAAGTTTCTGTTGTGGTTCAGAACAGATAAATTTTTGTTTGCTGACTTTGTTGAAACAATGTAAAATGGATGTATTGGTGAGCAAAAACATATTGCTTGTTCATCTTTTGCAGAAGATTGTCATCAGTCAAATATCAAAACTTGATACAGATTTAGTGTAAGAAAGGAAAAAAAAACAATATTGGATTACGGTTACTTCTTTCAACGAATTGTATAACTTGTGTCAATTTAATTGTAAAATATATAGCTTGATACAATTTATTAATACTAGTGTTGTTTATTATAAAAATACAGTACATGATGTATGGTTTAAACATCCACTGTAAACCAATAAATTGTGCTCGCTGTTAAATCGATAAGCACGTAAACGTGCCTACCACACAATCAAATTTGCAATACAGGTTTATTGTCTGGTTTAAAGCCATGTAAGCTGATCAAACTATTGACACAAGCATTGCATGCTTTCACTAATTCTGAATGGTGAGCTAGATCTCAGCTCTTGCCTGACATCACTGGGAGAAAGACGGCATAATACACACGAAAAAAGATTTATGATTTATGTGAAATTTTAAAAGTAATCAGATAAAGGAAATCTAAGAAATCTATATTTCAGGCAAACTGAAGGTTTGTTTATTTTTGCATTGAGTGACGTCAAAGTGTACCAAATTTCGGTTTCTTATGTGGTAACTATTTTCCCAGTTTACGACCCAATGTAAAATATGCTCATAAAAACCACATTAACTTATGAGGTTTGACAGCGACCTCCAAATTCAAAGCATAAAATAAAACTGAACTTCACCAAAGTCGTTTAAAATTTGAGGTAACCAATTAACAACGCTTTGCTGGAAGACAAAATACTTAAACTCAAGTCACACATCAAGATACAAAATGGCAGTTCTACCTTTTGGTTTTATTTCTCCATAACCTACAATTTAAAATAATAAAGAAGTCTCCCAAAATTTTTATTTACCCAAACCACGTACGTTTCTCAAGCTCATTATAACAATCCAACGTTATTTTCTACGCTACCTATGTTTTTCTAACTTTCCAGACAAAAAACGCTCAAGTATACAATTACGTAATCCAATAACTTCTCATTTTTCTGCTGGTATACTACCAATCGAACAACCTAACACATAAAAAAGTCAACAAGATTTTCTCCTTTTTCTATAGCTCTCTCTCTACGCTTTCAAATCCACTTAACCTTCCTTTCACCTCTTACCCTTGTTTCGTTCCAGGTTTAGCCGGAAAAGAAAAATTCCCTTTTTGCTTCAATGTGCATCCAGTACCAAGTCAATGATACTTTGTAAAGTTGTTTCTTAGTGGGGGTAATAATCAAGTCAGACGCATTCCATGATGACACTCCACCAGTTTTTTCTGTGTCTCCCTTGGTAGGTCTTGTTGTGTTTTCCAAGTTTTTGTATGGCACAAAATTGTAAATATCAAAAAGGTTTAGACAAATAGAATAACAATAACAAGATTACATTGTTACTCTGTAGTATTTTCTTCAGAAGAAATGAAGGAATAAACAGAAAACCCGCATACTATTGTAGAAAAGGTGCAAATTTTGTCGCTATATCAGTTTCTTTTTTGTGACAACCCAAAATTTTTAGAATATCAGTGTGTTTCTATCTACTATTATTGCAGTAAATGGACGTGGAACAGAAATACTGTATAATACTTCTTTAATGTGTGAATATGTATGTTATGCACGCCACAAATGTATATTTTACAGCTGGTGAGGTCGGAGCGAACGTTAGATTCTATTCCAATAAATTTATGAGTGTGATTTGTCAAGCATGAAGATTGACTCAGTAATAAATTCATGATGCAATTTGAGTTTTATTAATTCACAACGTGTTTAATAGTTGACAAAATATTGCGTTTCGGTAGCTACTACTAATCTTGATGTTTTTGAAATCGATTCCACAAATGCAGGAAGTTTTGGAAAACTGTAGCATTTTGACGCTGTTTTAAGAAATTATACAATTTGTAGGACTTGAAAATTGACAAATCATTGATTGTTAATACTTTTGTGTACTTTTTGGCAAAAGTGAGTAGCAATAGCAGTTGTCTTAAAGTTTGTAGTTAAAGAGAAACCAAATGTTTGTGCGTTCTAAACTCAGCAGGTATCACAGCCCGTCTTGTCTAGTAATGCATATGGAACCACCCGTACGATTTTCATTAAAGTTTACAAGAAGCTCTGACTTTCTCCGCCATTCAAAATAGTTAAGTTTCACTAAAGACCAATAAATGCTTTTATTATAATGGCTTTAGTAGTAGAGTAGCATCTAAAGCTGTAAAACGTTTTGACTGGAATTTCTAATGAACGTATAAAGTACTTAAGCGTTCCACTAGTCAGTTTGAGTTACGATAAGCATATTTTCGCCTTAATGGGTTGAGTGTTCCAAAAGACAGCCATTTCAGAGTAGCTGCTGATTATGAATTATGCATCAAAACTTAATTAACTTCAAAAAGGAAGCAGCAACATGACAGCGAGGGCAAAAAAATTACCACGCAAAATGGTCAAATATACCACAAAATGGATAAAGAGCAACAGGGTTACCTGCTTCACTTTATTTTGGAGGAAAGCAAGACAATATGACGGCTAGGTTAATGGCTAGTGATGAGATTTTGCCAAAGCGGTTTAAAATACACATTATACCAAAGGACCTTATTCAAGTTCTCACTAGCGTGGGACCAGAGACCCAACCTTAATTTCTGAACTACAAGTCGGATGGTTACGTTTGATAGCTCATTCGAAACAGCAACTCAAGTAATGTAACACAAGAGTTCATTGTATTCCAGATTCGTGTGCGCATGATCCGATATTTGCAAAAACATTTAGCAGAAATCCACATAAGTTGCCAAAAACCCAGATTTTTGCAAAATGTTTTTGCAAAAATCAGATTATGCGCACACGAATCTGGACAACAGTAGACCAAGGTTTAATAGTACTTGAGTTGCTCTTTCAAATGAGTTATTAAACGTAACCATCTAACGTGTAGTTGAGAAATTAAGACAGGGTCCCAGGCTAGTGAGAACTTGAATATGGCCCTTTGATAAAAAATTAAGAAATATGCCTTAATACATTTGAAATAAACAATGTCTTAGTTTTAACAACTAAACTCAGACACACACTACAGAAAGCCCAACACATCCACATATTAAACAAACTATGTGCACTGAAACAAATAAAATAACAGCGTTTTAATCATACAAAAAGGCCAGGTTTTTGTCAACTATAAAAGAAACTATTAGAATAATATATGTTTTAAAATTTGGTATAAATTATGAATGGAATTTTTAATCTTTTGGCATCGCCATTTCTTTTACAAACTTACAATTTTTCTTTAAAGTTTTTCTACTCCAATTAGTAATTGAGGGTGAAGTGATATACCAGTGATGGATTTTCTTACTGGATACATTACCTCTCAACTTTTCTCTGAGCAACCTTTCTCTTACCAATTCTGCATACTTGAATGTTAAAATTAGAATGTGTGGATTTGACTTGTAATATTTATTGTGCATCTCTCTCTGGACTTATCTGCGAGGAAAAAATAGTTAACTTCATGCAAAAATTAAACTAATCAAACCAATGAAATTATTCCTGTAACCTAATTAATAGACAACTGGAAAGTTCACAAACGAAAGCATATATTAATTTTGTCGTTAAGTTAGCCCATCCCACAATAAATTTCCTTAAGATTTCCAACTTTTCCCCAAAACAGCAAAAACATATTTAAACAACCCAACTTCCTTTCTAATTTGGTCTAATTCCTAACGGTAGCGAATGCAACAGCCACAGAATATTATCTGACCTTTCGTATACTTAAAGTTAACAAACTATTTTGTCTCCTAAATAAGCAAGAGATTATCCGGCTAAGTAAATAAATGAAATTGGGCAAAGCTATCTGCTTTTGTATGTCTACGGTGAGCTAGCTAAGTAAGTTAGTCGAGGCGAGAGCGAACCTGTTACGTGAATTGTTGCAAATAGCGCAAAAGATAAACTTCATTTCTCACTGCCTGACAGACAGTCTTGCATTGGCAATGTTGCCGTTTCCTTTAATCTAATAGAGAGAGTGTAAGGGAAAAGCTGCTGAAGTTTTGGGATTATTACATAAGACAAGAAGGTGTCTGATGCTTAGATACTGAGCAGAAGTGAGTTGTGAGTTATACCTGTCTTCCGCCAAATTAACCACATTAAGAGAGAACACTAGTCACAAGAAAAAATAGTGTGAGATATTTTACGCTGTTTTGCTGGGAATTGGGAAACTTGTTTGGCTTATTTAATTTGAAGGAAATAACAGAGGGTATTCGGGATAACATTTAGACATCTTTGATTGTGTATAACACCTACACGTTTCGTTTGAGTATCTATATGCAAGTTTTTATTAAAAAAGCAGATTTTGAATTTATAATTTGCCACCTTATTTGCCCCAATATCATTATTTTTACCCCACTTTAAGGCCTAAGTTCTCCCCACTCACACTTTCCAAGTTTCCAATGGTAACCCTGTTTGGTTAAAAAACTAATATTTTAGGCAATTACAATCAAATTCTTTCATGCAACTTTGGTTTGGTGACTTAACAGGGATCCCTTGTTTCATATTTATGGCTATTTACAAATTTATATTCATTGTTGTTGCATAATCGGTCGTTCAATTCGCTTTATGTGAATATGCAGCATCGTGACCTTTTAGGTGACCTCAAATTGAAACGTTGGCAGATGAACCTGAACTAAGGGGTTTAATATATGCTCAATACACGATTTAGCATTAAAAACTACTTTTGGGGGCACCTTAAAAGGTTGTAACACTCCATGGCCATCAGCAACACAGATAACCGTATAGGTTTTGCTGAACTTCTTTCGGAGCGCAATTGCCAAAAGTCAACTTGTCTTTGACACTGCATATCTTACGCCTGAGCAATCGTGATCGCAAAATTTGATATTCTCATTAAACTAGAGAAAACGTAGATTAAGACAGGTATGCTTTCTTTGAGTATGCTGCAAATTTGGGAAAATGCTGGTCATCAAAAGAAAAATCACAGTTTGAAACCCCTGGAAACTTTTAAATAGAGGAAACTTTGGAAAATATGTCTGATAGAGACGTACACGCATGGTGACCAGAAAAAAGACGTCAGACAATAAATTTAGAATCTGCTCTTTCAATAAAAGCTTGCATATAGATACACAAACAAAACGTATAGCTGTTATAAACTATTCAAGATGTCTAAATGTTATCCCGAACACCCTCTGTAGTAAAGAAATGAAATATAACAAACCATCTTATCAATGTATGAATATTGTAAATTCTGAAACATTGTTTGAAAAAAATCTATCTATTATGTGGATATCGCGCGCTGGGATAAGAACAGAAAGAAATGTCGCTAGAGTTCTACACACTTTACCTATGTTGTCCTGACACATTAAAAATCAAAGTTTTCAGTCTGAAAATTTCAGAAAACTAAAAAATCGCCAACCAGCAGCCTTTCTAATTACATACTTAAACGTTCTTTACCCTTTTCTAATTTAGTTCAAATGTGAAATGTGAAGTGCACTAGCGCTTATAGAAAAAAATAAACAGGGTTTCTTCCCTTCTTCAGTTTTCTTGTCGTTTGGCTATTCTTCACTGTTGCCACTTTACTTTCCTTTCATCTTTTTTTCCGGAGAAAAAAAGCAAGTTCATGATTTTTGGTGCTTTTGTTCAGCTCTGGTAAAAACGGAATAAGTCTGGTATAAAAATTAATGATAGAATGTAGCATCAATAACGTCAGATCGCCATGTCACTGCCACTACGTTTTTTCACTATATATCCTTATTAATTTAGAGTTGCTTTCTCAAACAGTCAAACAGTGGAAACATCAAAGCTTCACCGACGGTAAGACAAAAAATGGCATTGCATAATTTCTTACATTGTAGTAAATTATATTACATTACATTACAAATTAGTAGAAAAGTATTGGAAAGCTATGACAGGCAGACGACAGCAATCCTTCAAAATGTGGAGAAAAACACTAAAAGCTCTGAGACCAGTACTAGATGCTTGTGCTGAGAAAAATGGTAGTCACCACTAGTGCGGAGTATATCAAACCGTTGTTTACCGGTAAATACCGGTTTTAGCCCAATAGACTTTGGCATCTTATCGTTCCATAAAAATGAACATATTCCCGTGTTTAAAAATACGCATAGAAATGTACGATTGAAATTATATCTACTCTATTTTTTAAAAAAGAAATGGGCGATTTCATTTGGAAATTGGATAATGATAAACCAAAAAAAAATATAGAATTTGATCTTTTTTTAAATTCGGGTTATTAACTTGGTATGCCTGAAAATATGTTCACACAAAAAAAGTTTACACTTGCGAAAATGAAGTGCTCTCACATTGTGATTAATAACTAGATTCGTTTTGTTTTCAGACCGGAAAATAAGTACCAAAAATTGCAGATATAAAAAAGCATGTTGCTGATTCTAGAACTGACAAAAACTTCTGACTGAAATGAACTGTATTGTGGATGCAATGACCTTTTCATTAGTCGGTTTATTGCTGAATGCTCGCTTACATTACTTCCAATAAACATTCGCTACTTAATAAATATTTCATATTTCCTTTCGTTGGGTTGAAGCCTTTAAATCTTTATTCCAAAATTGTTCTACGTACTGGTTTATTTTTGGCATGTCTGGTACTCACGTACACCTTTTTATGAATACATGTTATGCACCCTATAACCCTTCGTTGGGTTAAAGGGTGCACGGTGCACGACCTTTTTGGGTTGGGTTGTCTGAAAGGTGGATAAAAATAAAACAAGATCGATTACTTGTCAAATATACCCAATTATTCATAGGTCAAAAGGGTCAGCAGACTGAAATGTAAAGGCGGAAATGCAGTTGAAGCAAACCAGTTATTTCCAGAAAAGTGGTTTTGGGTACTTTTCACAGGTTTCTTCTCTTGTCGCAATGCATACTGGCTAGTGCTCAAGAGCATAAGTATTTTACCGCTTGGGAGAAAACCTTATTGCATTTTAAACCTGCAGTCTAATTTAGGCACACCAACTTCATTTTAAGTTTTAGGTATACAAACAGTATTAGGCCAGGTCAAGCTTCAATATGCATGCTAGTGTTCAAGTGTAAAAACTTCAACTTGTGCTAGGTTAAGTCTACACATGAGAATGATAAAAACGTTGCAACGTTTTGCGCATCATTTCATTACAGATCAGTCTGCTGACGTGTACGAGGCACACTGTCAGCAATCAGTATTCAACAAAGTAGAAAAAATTGTTTTTTAGAAGCTTTAGAACAAATTTTAGAAAGTGTGTTGAATTTTTTTCCTTGAAAAAACAGTTTTTATTTCTGTTTAGTAACCAAGAGGAAGTATTGGTACCCATGCGAAACATGACGTGTAGCATTGCAAATCCCTACGTCCTGCTCATTGTACTAATTGGGATTGTGCAAGGACAAACTGCTGCGGTAATTGTTATAAATGTAATACTATATTTGTATATAAAAATTTACTTTTTATTTTAAATAATAAGGTAAATTATATATTTTTAGGATGATGAATCCCCAACATTTTCCAAAAGTGTTGAAGCTTTGGCTTATCCACCGCTTCTGCAGCATTTCGGAATGACAACACCTTGTGGTGATCAAAAGAGGCTCTGTACTTCGTTTTTTGATTGTTGCGATGGAGAAACCTGTCGGAAATATACACCGATAAAATTTGGACCTAGCGTTTGCACAACATGTGTTGAGAAAGGTGAACGGTGTGACCCTGAAATACGTAGCTGCTGTCCAAACGTTACAAGATGTTACGAACGGGAGAACAAACGTTGGTACTGTGGAGACTGTAAAAAGGAAGGAGAAGCGTGCAAGGATGCTACGGACTGTTGTTTGGTCAGTTCCAATCGTGTTCTGTTACGTTGTCGAACAGTTCTGGACCCGCCAATTGCCTTACCACTGCCAGTGAATTTCCAACCGGGAAATAACTTGCCACCAGGAGTTAACTTGCCAACGGGAATTAATTTGCCACCGGGAGTTAACCTGCCGACGGGAATTAATTTGCCACCGGGAGTTAACCTGCCGACGGGAATTAATTTTCCAACAGGAATTAAGTTGCCATTGTCACTGCCACTTTTGCGTAAACAGTGTAAGCCTTGTGCGGAATTATATGAACGCTGTGCATCAGGTGACGACTGTTGTGGTCATATGCCATGTGTTCCAAAGGATGGAGGGGATCCTGATAAACTTTATTGTCAAAGGGAAACGTCGTCGTATTAGAGTATCTAACACTAAAAGGATATCTGGCCAACGTTTTGTTGTCCTTTTTTCTTTGTTAACTTCTCGTTCGTGTTCGTGTTATTTACTTATATTATAAATTGATGGTTAAAATAAAAAAAGCTTACTTTGTTTTCAAATCATAAATCCTAAAAAACTATTTTACTCATACATTTAATCTTAATACTTAAGTTTAAGCTAAATTATACTTATTTTTGCACATTTGATTTTGCAGTAAATTCGTAACTCGGAAATAGCTATCGTGTCTACATTTACTTTAAGCCAAATCATTCCTAAAATGGGCATGCCCATAATTTTTATTCGGCATCCGAAACTTATCAAGATCAGTCACTATCATATGACAAAACCTTAACACATGGCATAACTTACAGGAAATATACTAAACATACTGCCAAATTATCCACATTAAGAGAGATCACTAGTCACAAGAGAAGATAGTGTGAGATTATGTACCTTGCTTAGCTTGGAACAAGGAAAGTTGTTTGGCTTATTTACTTTGAAAGAAAAAACTAGTAAAGATGAAATGAAATATGACAAACCATGTTATCAATGTACGGGTATTGTACATATTTCTGAATTCTGAATGGATAGAACAGCGAAGAAAATCTTTGACTGCGATACAACATTTTATGACATGAACGAAAAGAAATGTCGCTAAAATTCTACAAACTTTAGATATCGTTCTTTTTGCTTACCATAAACGCCGTTGCAATCTGTTCTCGCAAAAGTTAAGCGAGTTTACAACTTTTTTATTTTGATTCCAACTCCAACTCTGTAATACTAACCAAAATTACTCAAGTGTTTTAAACTTTTTACTACTCTTTAAATATTTCTTTTGTAGAAAATAAATACCGGGATCATTAGATATTTTTTCAGGGGTCCATAAAGAAAGCCCCCAGAAAAAAACCACCGCGAAAAAATCTCCCGGAAAAAAGCCCCCTACGAAGAAAGCCTCCTACAATAATTACCACCTGCGAAGTTAACAACCTACCAAAAATGTCCCCTGCGAAAACTACCACCTACGAAGTTAACCACTAACGAAAAATTCCACTTTTTTAACTTGACATGTAATAAGTCAAATTCCACAAAAAAAACAAAAAACCAAAATATCGGGTTTTAATTTATTTTAAATGACACTTTACAATGGATATATTCACCAGGTGCCAGGTGGATTAGGCTAAAGCTGATAGCATCGTCCGCATTCAGTATAGAGAAATACGTGACAAAATTAATCGATTTTGTAGATACCATACGAGCTTTCTGCAAATACCAGCGTCTCAAATTTCCCCCTCAAACTCAAGTATACAATTACATAATTCTTGACAAGGTAATCCAATAATTCCTGGTTGCTGTTGCAGTACTATGACACGTAGGGAAACAGAAACAGGATTATCTTCCCTTGTGCTGCATTTTCTCTTTTTAGCTTTCATCGCTAGTGCCACGTTTCTATAAAACTTTTCCTTTTAGTTTTTTGGTGAAAAACAATGGGTATATGAATTTTGGTACTTCCTTTGAGCTCTGGTGAAAACGGAATCATGTCACTGCCACTATATCTTTTTGTTTTTTAAATTTATCTGTTTTGTAGTATTAATTTTATAGTTGCTTTTTAAACAGCGTAGATATCATTGTTTTAAAAACGGAGAAAGAATGAGATGGTATTTTGTATTTTCTCTAAAAAAAGAAAGAGAATGTGGAGTCGTGCCAGAGAAGCTGTAACGAGTTGCACTTTACTTTGGTATTTTGCTGTTTGGAATTTCAATGCCGGGGAACTGAAAAAATTGATATGGTAAATCTGCTGAGGCACAAGTTCATTCTACTTGATTTATTTAATTCAGTGGAATTTAGTTGGTACAAGTATTAACATGTACTACGCTTTCAAAAATTGACAATATTTAGATACTTGAAAAATTACACGTGGTTGAAAACATCTAGACGATACAGGAAGAAAAAAAACGCTTAGATGAATTATTATTTGCACGTCATTTTGTATGTGTTCCTTTCAAATTTATATTTTTAGGTTGCTGCTCATGTAATGATCGCTTGTAGGCCAATTTCTGCGCTAGGACTTGGGCAACAATAAAACCCTAAACTTTGGAGCATCATATTTGGAACATAATTACTTTTTTGAAGGTATTCTAGAACATGCATGCAGAATGCGTTTCCTTTACCAAGCGGAAGGGACTTTCCGAAAAGAAGTGGGTGGTAAAGGGTGATGAAAGTCCCCTACGTTTTAGGTAGTTGGTAGTATTTTTTTCATTCAGAAATGAACGCAAAGGAGCCCTGCCGATGTTCACACAGGATTTATGCATAAACAGCTCTTGCGCTGTCCACTGCTTTGCATGCTTAGCTGGATCAGAGGGAAGCACATATGCAATGAAGTAAGGCAACGAGCTGAAAAATTTTCAAAAATAATCCTTTTTAAGGATGCAAAGCAGTGGACAGCGCAAGAGCTGTTTATGCATAAATCCTGTGTGAACATCGGCAGGGCTCCTTTGCGTTCATTTCTGAATGAAAAAAATACTACCAACTACCTAAAACGTAGGGGACTTTCATCACCCTTTACCACCCACTTCTTTTCGGAAAGTCCCTTCCGCTTGGTAAAGGAAACGCATTCTGCATGCATGTTCTAGAATACCTTCAAAAAAGTAATTATGTTCCAAATATGATGCTCCAAAGTTTAGGGTTTTATTGTTGCCCAAGTCCTAGCGCAGAAATTGGCCTACAAGCGATCATTACATGAGCAGCAACCTAAAAATATAAATTTGAAAGGAACACATACAAAATGACGTGCAAATAATAATTCATCTAAGCGTTTTTTTTCTTCCTGTATCGTCTAGATGTTTTCAACCACGTGTAATTTTTCAAGTATCTAAATATTGTCAATTTTTGAAAGCGTAGTACATGTTAATACTTGTACCAACTAAATTCCACTGAATTAAATAAATCAAGTAGAATGAACTTGTGCCTCAGCAGATTTACCATATCAATTTTTTCAGTTCCCCGGCATTGAAATTCCAAACAGCAAAATACCAAAGTAAAGTGCAACTCGTCGGCAAAAGGATTATTTTTGAAAATTTTTCAGCTCGTTGCCTTACTTCATTGCATATGTGCTTCCCTCTGATCCAGCTAAGCATGCAAAGCAGTGGACAGCGCAAGAGCTGTTTATGCATAAATCCTGTGTGAACATCGGCAGGGCTCCTTTGCGTTCATTTCTGAATGAAAAAAATACTACCAACTACCTAAAACGTAGGGGACTTTCATCACCCTTTACCACCCACTTCTTTTCGGAAAGCCCCTTCCGCTTGGTAAAGGAAACGCATTCTGCATGCATGTTCTAGAAACAAGTCTAAAAAAATTGAAAGGAAACCATTTTGCTAAACTGTCTCTGCTCATCATCAGGTTCTGTTGTTCAGTACCAAAAAAGCACAAGTTTATGTATCCATTGAAGATTATGGCTCGATCGAGTAGTATTTAAATTGGCCAATATTATATTGTATAACATCCGTTTCCAGTTTCCTTACAAATCTACAAGATGCGCACCACATGGAGTTTATGTATCTATAATTCAGATTAAACAAAGGTTTGATTATTTTTGCATCGAATGACCTCAAAGCGTACCAAACTTCAGTTTTACTAGCGTCTACTGGTTGAACCAGTCTGGTTTACTAATTTGCAGTATCAAAAACTAATACATTACAATCCTTAGTGACGCAATCGCGTTTTATCGCGTATCTGCTAATACCCTATAAATTTTCTAATCTTAACAAGTCCAAATCCCAGCCTCCATTTAGGTTGGATGACAAGAAGACGCTTGTTTAGTTGGCGCTTTCATTTATGCTGGAAGGAAAGAGGAAAAGAGTGAAGGTTGTGTTGGGAAAGTGAACGGAGGTGAAATGTAGTCTTGCAACAAATTAACCACATTACGTTAAACAATTGAAGCAATTTTTGTGACTTTCTACGTTTTAATGCAACGATTTATATTGTCTAGTCTATAAAAATATAAAAGGCAAAAACAAAAATGAAAGTCGGCCTGTTTAACCACGGAAAATTTATAACTCTAAAAAGAATGGTTTTCAAAATTTATATATTAATTACAACGTATGTTTCTCTATCAGTATCTAAACAATCCGGTGTTATTTTCTACACTACGTATGTGTCTAACCCTCCAGTCAAAAACCGCTAAAGTATACCATTACGTAATTTTTGGCAACGTAATCCAATAACTTCTCATTTTTCCTGCTGCTATACACCTCCACTTGAACAACCAAACACATAAAAAGCACGCACAGTAACACGCATGGAACCTCCGCAAGCTTTTCATTGACGCGCGGCAACAAACTTTGACACTTCACTCCCTTCTGGGAAAATCGCACTTATTGTGGAAGCAACGCGTATTTCAGATATCCGTTTGAGATATATTACTCTCTGTTGCGTATAATCTTACTGGAAGATTTTACAACCGACGATTTATACTTGTGCTTAACTTTTCTAAAAACGGTTGTTGTTGGCTTTCACTTTTTATAATAGCCCGTATTTTCGAATTTGAAAAGACTGAGGCAAGAAAACTACCCAATTTCCGTTTGTTTTGCTGGCTGCAGAATTTTATATGCGTTCCAGTGAGATTTAACTGAAGCGAAAAAAAATATAAAAAATGAGATGGAGTTGATGTCCTGTTGTATAATTCTCAGGTTTAATAACCGTAACAGTTTTATTTAGTACAACGTTGCACGTTTTTGTTTGCTTGTTGAGAAATCAGTATTGTTGTACTGATACACACAGAGCGTGCTATTGCTAATCTATAAATTTGTGTAATTAAGACGTCAACAGCGCTTTTGAGCCTTACTTTCTAATGTATTTATTGCACAGGTGGAAGAAGTGGAAGTGGTGGATCATCTGATTCTGAGTTACTTTCAAGAAAATAAAACAAAGCTCATATTTTCTGCAAGCATTGCATTGCAAGATAGTAGTTTTAGTGCTCAGCCTAGATGACCACGTGAACAGAGAATCCGAATTACATTCAATTTGTAATTGAAATACAAATTACAAATTACATATAAAATTGGAAAGTAATTCAATTACAAATTACAATTACTTTGCTTTTTGAAAAAGTAATTGAATTACAAATTACCAATTACATTGGGTACAAAAAAGTAATTCAATTACAATTACTCAATTACTTTTCAATTACAAGTTCTGAGATTCTTTAAGACATTTTAAATCTAAATTCATAATGATCCTTATTTAACTTAAGAGTAGCTAACCATTCAAAGAGATCATTTGCAGCCTTGCTCTTTGAAGTCTCAAAATCAGACCAGATCACAAAGGAGTAGATAAGGAATTTAAATATGTTATACTTAACAAACATCATCGCACAGCTAGATGACTTTCAAGGAATATCATATCTTGAGTCTCCGAGTTATGTAGAAACTACAGAGCTTCAATTTCAGTTGATCAAACAGCAGCAATTAGCGATTATTTATCAATTCACAAATAACAAAGTACTTTTGTAAAATGAAAGGCAAGCACAGAAACTGCATTTGGTAAGATCAGGTCAAGAAACGGCATCCCCAACTATATCGTCACGTTGCTTGCTTGTCTCAAAATCACAATATATTTCTCATTCAAGATTATGATATCCATAATGTTAAAATACATTTCGGTAATAGTAATTCAATTACAATTACTCAATTACATCGTTTAAAAAAAGTAATTCAATTACAATTACTCAATTACTTCATTTTGAAAAATGTAATTCAATTACAATTACTCAATTACTGTAATTGTAATTGAAAATGTAATTAATTACAATTACAATTAGTAATTCGGATTCTCTGCACGTGAAAAGCTGGAAGTCACTGTGAGTGGTTCTCAGCATTTATGAATTTTGAGAGTGGGAGTTATCATCAAGTCCAGTTGTACCTAAATGTAACTAACGGTTATTTTAAACATATTTCCGAACTGTTCTTCCAAATGATATTCAGGAAATAAGAATTGACCTTACACCAGTAATGAGAAAACATGTTATTTCTTAATATAGGTATGAGATAAAAATGTTTATTTAGACATTGTACAAGAAATGTTAAATTCATTGTTGTGTATTGAGGACGACCAAAAAATAAAAACTTGAATCTAGCGTCTATGCTACCCAACAGATTATATTTAACTTTAAACGTTAGTAGCAAGTTGATTTGGTTTAGAGTTTAGAGCGATACTACAATTTCGTTGTGTAGTTAAATATGCATGTCAAGCTTTCTACCCAAAGTCTCCTTTTGAAAACTGTGCAAACGGACCATCCAACATGCTACGACGAACAAATATCAAATTAGCTAAGCTTGCAAATAGCATGAATGTCTACCAAGAATTCAAAAAAGTGTTGCCAAAGCAAAAAAAAAACTTGAGGGAACTTTGTGTGGTTACCTAAATAAAAATTGGCAACATTTAAAAACAAAAGCACAAAAGGACCATTTTGACTTGCCTACGAATACTTGTTCTTGGGTGTACCCCTAGACGCTATTTTAAAAAATTTACCCGGGAAATGGGGTTTTACGCTGAAACATTTAGCTTGTTACACCAATGGGGTAATTTAACTTACATGTACGCATAACCATATTACCCTTTAGCACAACACTCTACTCCTTTTTTCAAACAAAAACTACACAGAGCTTTTTTAAAGGCCGCAACTTGGTTTTGTACCTATAGAATGACTTGCCTGATCAAAACTCGTTGACTTTTATAAATTTCCAACACGGTAGAAAACACGCTTGGTAAGTTTTGGCTCAGCGGTATACTACTTAACCTATAAAGACTTTAAGCGCTTAATCCTGTTGACTTGAGTGATTGACTACTATACAACAAGATTTTTTTTCGAAAGGTGTAAAAAGTAGCGGCTACACTAAACACGCGACATAAACACTTATTGATATTGATTTATTTAACGTGTTTCATTGTAATTCAACATACAGTACAAAACCTTAAGCTGTTTTCCATACAACACACGCTCTAGTCAAAAGATCTTAAACGACCAGTAGCCACAATGGGTTAACTAACATCCCAGTAAACAATAAGCCCCGTAACCATAATATCACGTCAGATTAAACAAACAAACACTTGTAACCCCACTCGTGACGTAAAGCCTACCAAGCCAAGCGCACCAACTTCAACAGCCCATCTTCCATGTGGCCTATGCATGCATTTTGTGGAAAAGGAAAGAGAGCTGAAAAATCTCAGCTCTCCTACAAAAAAACATTTGACAATTCTTCACAGATAGTGAATGCAAGTGCAGGGGCTCTTTCAGTCTTCCCCTGTAGTGCAATATTTCGGCAAAACTATAAATTGTAGAAAATATTCTAAAGTCCATTTTCGTTAACGATAGTGTTATTAGCTCGCTGCTTCAGCAGAGGAGCTATTGCAGATGTCGGTGTCCGTGTGTCCGTCCGTCCGTCTGTCTGTCTGTCTGTAGACTTTATTTTTAAACCAGGCTAATCGGCTCTAGACCAGGTTAAATCGGCTCTAGACCAGGTTAAATCGGCTCTAGACCAGGTTAAATGGCTCTAGACCAGGGTAAATGGTGTCTAAACTAGGTTTTTCGCAGCGAGCATTTTGAATGGTTTACCATTGACTGGTTAGTACTTGTAATGATTTAAAATTTATGCAGTAGTTTAATTTAAAGTTTATGTAGTAGTTTAAAATTTCGTTTATTCCGTAAAAGGAGTTTAATGTATTCCGGAAAGTCATCGTCTTTCGCAGCGAGCATTTTGATTGGCTTGCCATCAACTTGTTAATAAATACACAAAATTTACTCTCAACAAATTCCTCCAAAGCGTTATTATTTCTGCATCCTAATTAAGAACACAGCAGGGTTATAAAGGAAGAATATTCCACCTGCTACAATGGTGCCTTGAAACTATTCGGTTAAAGGATTACGCAGATAACAATTTAACGCCCACTTCATAACAAATTACTCCTGTGCCAAAATGAAATCGGAGCCGCCACCACCGTCCTCCTATTTTCAGTTTCTTGTGCCAGAATCAGTTATGAATCTTCAACTGTGGTTAATAATTTCTATTCCTGTCATCGCTCCCATGTTGTTACATTATCTCTACATAATGGTCAACCGTCTCTACAGGAGTATCTGCAGGAGAATATGGAATACACCCACCACAGTTTCTACTACCCAGTTCCATCCGGACAATGCACCACCGACCCGTAAGAAATCCCCAACTTCCACCGAAGTGCTTAAAACGGATTTGGACGCGTTGGACAACAAGTTAAGTGCAAAAATTTCAGATGTTGAAACGGAGGCTCGGAAGTTCACTCAATTTACAAGTCAGCGTCACGACCTCCGGTACACTGATCTGCAAACAACATTCGAGGAACAACAACGTCAAGTTGACCAGCTTTCTCAACATCTGATACACATCCGGAATACAATGACAAGGGAATTGGGGAAAATTAGAGAAGATTTACAAACCGTAGAAGACTTTTCTAATGGAATCGAAGATTTTCTAGCAGGAGAGTTCATCCCTCGACCATTTGTGGAAAAAATGAAACAAATATTAGCTCCAGCGGTCCAAGTGTCCACATGTGTACCGGATCCCCCTCCAACTGGCCTACCTTGTTCTACCAGCACAACAATCATGTCAAGTTCACCGAGCACACCACACAAAAACTGTTTATCGGAACCACCACCTGTTGTCTACACTCCTCCTTCGACAATGCCACCTCCCAAATTTGATCCGGATCTCAACACAGCTGGGTCGTTCTTGGAGGAATTGGAACATTACATGAACCAAAAACGGATCCCACATCAAGAGCGACTGTCTCACCTACATCTCATTTTTGGGAAAGACAAAGAATTAAATTTGTGGTGGCAGTGCACTAAACTGCAAATTCAAACCTGGAGTGATTTCTGTGACCATTTTATGCGAATGTACGGTTCTGAATTCAATCACAACACTGCACTGGAAAAACTTTTGTTACGGCGTCAACAGAAGAATGAAAAGTTTGCGACTTTTGCCATGGAAATGGAGATACAGTACCTAAAACTCCACAAAAATCACAATCTTGGCAATAAAAAAGTTGTATTGGATTTTATTGCAGAACGGGCTCTTCCCTCACTCAAACCACATTTGATGGCGTGTCAAGCAGCTGACATTTATCAACTTATTCAATTTGCCTCAAAATTGGAGACACCACCACAGCCTTTTCAGAAAACAGTCCAGTTTCAACAAAAATCCTCTACTACTCTAACTACTCCAGCACAATCCGAACCACTACCAGCCCTTGACAAAACCAAATACCGCCCCCCACATCTTCGAAAGGAACCATGTGGCACCTGCGGTAGAAACAATCATACCACAGCAGAATGTCGACAAAAGTCCCCACAGCCCCGAGTTAATGCAGTGGAAATTTCACAAAATCCGAATTCTGCGGAGCATGAATCGTCTTCATCGGAAGAGGATGCATCCGGAACATCACCAAATAAATGTATGGGTTCGTTTTACATTAATCACTCCTTACATGGTAACGACTTTAATTTACCCATGATTCCAGTAAAACTTCCAGTAGTAGACCCCCATAACAAAGTAAATGACACAGTGACAGGTGACGGACTAGTGGACTGTGGTTCTAATATCTCTGCAATCGGAGACCAACGTTTATGGCAAAACAGGAAAGTTAAAATGTGGAAAAAGGGTAAAGTGAAATTAGTAAATGGTTCCACTGTGCTACCAAAAGGACAAGTTACACTTAAATTTCGTATCGGACATAAAGATTTTAAACACAAATTTGTGATACTTGATAATTGTGATTTTGTGATGCTACTAGGAACAGATTTTCTACAAAATAGCGGCATGCAAGTTGACTTTGACTTGTTTCAATTTTGGTTTAAAGACAAAGGACCGAATGTACGGTATCAATTTCGCACTTCCAGCAAGAACACACATCACATCCGATCTCTACAAGTGCTTACGGACTGGGAACAACAATTTCCAACTGTGCTAGACTCTCCACAACTGGGACGAACCTCGCTCGTACAACATGAAATCAATGTTACTGCTGACACTCCAAAATTAATAAAACCGTACCCCGTTTCTGAGGCTAAGCATCAGATTATCGACAAAATTGTACAAGAAATGCTGGATAAAGGACTAATAGAGGAAAGTAACTCCCCCTATTCCTCCCCAGTTGTTATACGTCCCAAGCCAAATGGAAATTGGCGTCTAGTAAATGATTATCGCTATGTCAACTCACTCACTATCCCTGATCGCTTTCCTATGAAAAGGATAGCCGACCTTCTCCGTCTGTTGGGTGAAGCCAACTACCTAAGTACACTTGACTGTGAAAGTGGATTCTGGCAAGTAGGTTTGCGGGAAACCGATAAAAAGTTCACAGCATTTCAAACTCGTCGGGGATCGTATGTCTACAACGTTATGCCTCAGGGATTGAAAAATAGCCCAGCGACATACCAACGTCTCATGAATAAGGCTCTTAAAGGAATGGATGCTTATGTTTTCGTATTTCAAGACGATATTTTGATTTTCTCCAAAACTTTTGAAGATCATCTTGTCCATATTCAGGCAGTAATGGAACGTTTGCGCCAAGCAAATTTAACCATTTCTTCAAAAAAGTGTCAATTTGGTCGTGAGAAAGTGAAGTTCCTCGGCCATATCATCTCCTCCAAAGGAATTGAACGAAATCCGGAGAAAGTAGAAGCTATCCGTAAACTGTCAGTCCCAAAATCTCGAAAGCAGTTACGAAGTTTCCTGGGCGCAGTTGGATGGTTTCGCCATTTCATTAATCAAATGGCTGAGATCGCTCATCCATTGTACACTTTACTGGAAACCAAGCGAAAATTTAAGTGGACAGCAGAAGCTAACACAGCTTTCAATCACTTGAAAGACATTCTTGCTGAGGATATAGTTTTACATCATCCAAATTTCAACAAACCTTTTGTTTTAAGGACGGATGCTGCGTCCCATGGGCTCGGGGCCTTATTACTACAATTAGATGATCAAGGATTAGAACGGCCTGTATGCTATGCCAGCAAAACTTTCAACAAGGCACAACAAAATTATTCCACTATTAAAAAGGAAGCCTATGCTATAATTTACGCATTAAATAAGTTTGCTGATTATCTTGACGGTTCAACATTTTCTATCGAGACCGACAATCAAGCCCTAACATATCTCAACAGCATGAAAAATACAAACGCAAAATTAATGCGATGGGCCATGAAGCTTCAGGAATGGAGCCCATCTATCACCCACATCAAAGGACGGGACAACGTTGTGTGCGACTATTTAAGTCGCTATTTACCTGAGGAAATTGATGATGAGGAAGAGGACAACTATCGTATCAATGTTGCCACCACACTCACATGCAACCTGGATAAAGCGGTTATCAAAGCTGCCCAGAAAAGTGATTCCAACTGCAGTAAGGCTGCATTTCAGAGTCCAGATCAGTTTTGTGATGTCAATGGGATATTATACAAGAAACTTCATAAAGGCAGCTTAGTCCCATTTATTCCCGATTCCTTGCGTTCGGAAGTATTGAAGTCTCTACACGACTCCCCAACTAGCGGTCATCTCGGCGTTGATAAAACTTTCAAAAAGTTACGTACACGAGCATATTTTCCGGGAATGCGCAAATTTGTGGAGAAATACATTCACACCTGTGATATATGCCAAAGGAACAAATATAGCAATCAGAAACCACATGGATTAATGGGTACCAAACCAATCACCAGCCCTTGGCATACTATCTACATTGATTTGCTGGGTCCATACACACCGACATCTCCACACAAATATCAATATGTGCTCGTTGCAGTTGACTCATTTAGTAAATTTGTGGAATTACACCCACTCCGGGATGCTACAGCAATACAGATAGGAAAAGTTTTGGAAAAGGAGCTGTTTTATCGTTACTCTGCACCAAACACAATAGTCACCGATAATGCCACAAATTTTAGATCAGGCCTGCTTCAAAATATTTGTAAACGCTGGGGTATTCGACACTCATTCCTTTCCCCATATCATCCACAATCAAATCAGTCCGAACGAGTAAACCGTGTAGTCAAGACCATGATTCGAAGCTATCTAGATGGAAAGCCGCATTCAAAATGGGCTGATTACCTCCCAGCATTTCAGCTTGCCATCAATTCATCTCCACATGACAGCACTGGCTTTTCACCGTCGCAAATACTGTTAAACTTGACTCCAAGTTTACAATTTGACACAAAAACTGGATATGACTCAACGAACGAAGAAGACGATTTGTGTGACTCTAACGTTAATGATGATGTGTTTATTTCTCGTTTTTCAGAATTTCAACGCATTATTTCGGAGGCTAAAGCCAATTTACAATCTGCCCAAAATCATCAAAAGAAATATTATGACAGTCATCATCAATCGGTCCCATTTGCTGTTGGAGACAAAGTTTGCTTAAAAGACACTACCCTGTCCAGTCGGGACAAGAAAATCACTGCTAGTCTATGTCCTCTCTACAAAGACATTGGCACCATTTCAAAAATTATTAATGATCTAACTTGTGAGGTGACCCTTCACGATGGCACCATAAAGTTTCCTATCCACATTCAGATGCTACGTCCCTACGTTCCCCGGGCAGATTCAACAACAGATTTCATGGACAAGGAAAATTGTCAACAATCGGACTCCTCACAAATTTCAGACAACAACCTGACTGCTCCACACAAAAAATCTGTGCCTCCCACCGATTCCATACTGTTATCCGCAGCCACCCCGTCCACATCCGCTTCACTTTCCTCCCCAACAAATTCACCAGTTCCTGCCGGCAGCCGAATACTTCGTCCTCGGAAACCCACAGATTATCGGGCTTTACATCGTGGGACCATGCAGAGACGTTGATTTGACCCGGATGTCCACAATCACCGCCTTGGTGGGGGGACTTTGTAACCCCACTCGTGACGTAAAGCCTACCAAGCCAAGCGCACCAACTTCAACATCCCATCTTCCATGTGGCCTATGCATGCATTTTGTGGAAAAGGAAAGAGAGCTGAAAAATCTCAGCTCTCCTACAAAAAAACATTTGACAATTCTTCACAGATAGTGAATGCAAGTGCAGGGGCTCTTTCAGTCTTCCCCTGTAGTGCAATATTTCGGCAAAACTATAAATTGTAGAAAATATTCTAAAGTCCATTTTCGTTAACGATAGTGTTATTAATAAATACACAAAATTTACTCTCAACAAATTCCTCCAAAGCGTTATTATTTCTGCATCCTAATTAAGAACACAGCAGGGTTATAAAGGAAGAATATTCCACCTGCTACACACTTATCGATCAACTTGATTTGGCCATGCAACATGGCCAGGTAAAATGGCAGAAACACGAACAGGAAGTGGACAAAACCATTCAACAATTTCTTTTATAAACTGGACAGGAAACACAATGGCAGGCAAACGGGTTTAGAGATTTAAAGAGCGGCTAGGATTATTTTGGAGAAAGAAGGCAAAAACGCTACACATTTTGCTAATCCTTTCTGTTCTAAAAACTTTACAACATTTTGCGAAAGCCTCAACGTAATTTTTTAAGCTGCGCGTATCTTCCTATCTTAAGAGCTTTCCTCCATTCCTTCCCCCTTCCCACTACCCCAAGTATATTCTCTGCAGCAATAGCTGAAACTGATTACAGGCTTGGTAGCAAGAGTCAAAACATTAATTCTGTACTTAAAATTCTATATATTTCTAGCCTGGTTTTCCTTCCCATAATACCTTTCTCTTCAACTTTCTGTTTTTTTGTTTAAGTGGAACCAAGTATTATTAAGTGGCTTGTGACTGAATACACAGAAAAATATACCCTTTTTAAATACAAACGTGAGAGTAGACTGTGCACACAAGCCTTCTTAAGATTTCCACTTGAGACACTCTTTAATTTCTAATCTTTCTTGTAACAGCGGTACGCAGGGAACGAGTTTTTGGGACAAGCACAAACACTAGAGTGAAGAGTATTTATATACTTCAGCGTATGTGTGCGCACGTTATCCAGCTAATATTGACATTGGAACAGCTATTGCCACTGAAGAAAGTCAAATTTAAATGAGAAGTTTCGCTACTCAAAGCTGACGCAGAGTAGAAAAAGAGAGCTAAATTGTATGAAAGGTACACATTAGCCATGAAGGCATAAGCTCTTCCTTTCTCTACATTTTCTTTTCTGTACGCAATCCATTTTTGGAGTAAGTAATGGCAAACGATTAATCGCGATTCCAAATCGATTTCCGATCCGACTGCTGGTGAAAACGTTATGATAATCGGAAAACCGATTCGATTATTGTATTAAACGTTTAGAAATCGAAAAAATCACGTTATCTACTAGCCATAAATTTCCTTTAAAATTTAGTCACAGTTCAATAAATAGCAACTACTAAAAATGAGATATATAAAAATTCGACAACAGGAAGCATGTGAGCACATTAATAAGCATGATTTTCTGTGTAAATCTATTTCTGGCTTTCAAGGTTTTAGCAAATCGGATAAATCGCGATTAATCACGATTAGTTTCCGATTTTTGCCATCACTACTAGTGAAGGCAAAGGATTAATCGCGATTCCAAAACGATTTCCGATCCGAATTTTTATGAAATCGTTTGGATAATCGGAAAAACCGATTCGATTTTCGAAAACATTTTTGATTCCGATCCGATTAGTGTTTAAAACGTTTGTTATTAGGAAAAATTGCGATTTTTGCCAACCACAGAACTTGTGTTGTAAAATCTATTTAAAGCCTTGCAAACTGAAACTAAGAGAATTGCATATAATAAAAGTTCGTCAAAACACTCGAAAACCAAAACTAAGCAATGGGAAACCATAAAAGTGCTCGCTGTTAAAGATGATAATATGAGAAACGGATAGTCCATTTTAGCTGGTTTAAAGCCTATTTCAGAAAATAAAGTAGACGGACAGACTGACACACCACATATTAATAAGCTCCTCTGCTGAAGCAGCGAGCAAATAGTTGGTGTAAATCTGCTTTGCAATGAAGTTTTTGATCTCCATAGCAACCATGTACAATGTTTGCCATCTGAAATTGCTGAGTGGAGTGCAAGCTCTGCTTTACACACATGCAGTAGTCAGGTTCACGGCTGTGGAAGTTTAAGTGGTTTGATATATAAGCTATTTGGAGGTGTGTTTATAGTAGAATGCCATTAACTTCCGAATAATTAAGAAAATGAGATGGTGGTTTTTGGGAGTTGTAAATAAACACGCGTAATAAATCCAATGTTATAAATTGTCTAGTTTGGAAATTGTTGTGAATGTATTTTAAAGTTAAACAGCAGCTAAATAATTTTGTCACAGGGTCTTTAACACCAGGTGCTTTTTCTTATCTATTTAACAGTTTAAATACCAATTAAATAATTCAGCTTGAAAGGGTGACCGGCACTTTCATACCCATCGTTTCATACCCATCATTTCATACCCGACAATTCACACCCATCTTTTCATACCCTGATCATTTCATACCCTAATCTTTTCACACCCATCAATTTAAATCCATCATTTCATACCCAAATTATTTTATACCCAAACCATTTCATACCCAAATCATCTCACCCCTACATCATTTCATACCCAAACCCAACTCGAATTTCAAAAATCAAACCAAGTCAAATTTGACAAAACCCGATTCAGAATAAAACCCAAGTCGAATTTCAAAATTTTCAAAATCAAACCCAAGTCGAATTTCAAAATTTGCAAAATCAAACCCAAGTCGAATTTCCAAAATCCAAAATCAAACCCAGGTTGAATTTAAAAAATTGCAAAATCAAACCCAAGTCGAATTTGACAAAACCCGTTTCAGAATAAAACCCAAGTCGAATTTCAAAATTTGCAAAATCAAACCCAAGGCGAATTTCCAAAATCCAAAAATCAAACCCAAGTTGCATTTATAAATTTGCAAAATCAAACCCAAGTCGAATATCAAAATTTGTAAAATCAAACCCAAATGGAATTTCGAAAATCGCAAAATCACAAAACCCATTTCGAAAATAGCCCATTTTACAAAACCCATTTCAGAGTCAAACCCAAGTCAAATTTTTACAAAACCCATTTCAGAGTTCTAACCCAAGTCGAATTTTTACAAAACCCATTTCAGAGTCGAACCCAAGTCGAATTTCAGAAATCTCGATTCAGAAACGTATCCAAGTCGAGTATCAAAAATCCGAAAATCAAGCCCTCTCTTCATACTTTATAAAACATATAGCTGTATCAATTGTAATTATCAGCAATGTGTTAAGTTTTAGAATTGTTGACACAGTATATTATTCACTTCCTATATTTGTAAAGTAGAAACACGTTTGTGTTTTACCTCTTCTTTGAATTCTTTTCAGAATAGCATATCGAAATTTTTTTTGGAAATCTGAATGCGTTCACTTTTATTTCATTCGTTTATTTATACATAAAAACAAACTTTTAAAACACTGGGGAAAAATCAGAAACCTTTTGTCTGCTAAAGTAGTGATTTTTGCGGATCCATTGGATGGCTGATTTAGCAGACAGGAAAAATAGGAATGTCTGATAAATAAGGAAATGGAAGAGATAGGGTCTTCTCTATGCTGTACGTGGTAAGATTTTCCTGTATCCTGTACAAATTTCAGGCTATTGTGTATTTACATTAGCCTGCTTGGGTTTGATTTTGGGATTTCCGAAACTCGACTTGGGTTTTATTCTGAAACGGGTTTTGCCAGATTCGAGTTGGGTTTGGGTGGGTACGAAATGATTTAGGTGTGAAATGACTTGGGTATGAAATGGTTTGGGTATGGAATTATTTGGGTTTAAAAAGATGGATATAAAATGATGGGTATGAAAAGATTAGGGTATGAAATAATTAGACTATGAAATGATGGGTGTGAAATGATGGGTATGAAAAGATGGGTATGAAATGATGGGTATGAATATTCCGGTATTCCTTGAAAGTAGGAAAACAAGGTGAGCAGCAAAAAGCCTTAAGACCTGAGTTTAAGTTGAGTCTTAAATCTGAATAATTTTTACAAAAAATATTGAGCCAGTAACGCAAACACCGTTAATGGTAAATGTTGTATTTTTTATAAGAAATGTTGAAACCGTAAATAAATTAAGCTTGTTTTGCTCTGAAGTCGGAACTATTATGTTTATTGACAAGATAATTAAATATGTTGGACGAGCTAGTTAAGCAGATTTATTTCTTGAGTTGTATTGCATAAAGCTTGTGTTATCTTAGAAGAAGATTCAGGATTATTTAGAAGACATTTTGCTTAGCTCATTTGAGTACGCTTCAAATTTAGTTAAGCAATTTGCTGCAAATGTTGTACATTTTTTGGACATCTTTGGAAAAGTCTAAAAATAATTTGGTGGGTAAATAAATAAAGAATCTCAAGGTGTTTTGATAAAACGGTGCCACGGGGACGGGAGTGCACGAAGTGCGCTGCCGAGTTGAGAAGTGCATTGAGAAGCACTTCTCAACTCCACAGAATCAAATTCTGATGCAATGTGAAATGAAATTTGAAGGCTGACTGCTGATAAAAAAATGGAATAAAATCGAGGTCGAGTTCTAGTTGAGTGTAAAAATAACTTTATTTCCCTGGGGTACCCAATTATTAGGTTTTTTTGTGATATATACATGTGCACAAGGCTGAGCTTGCACTTCACTTTGAGACTAACCGACATTGCATACCTAAAAATAGATTTGTGTATTTTATGGTTGTCTTTGTTGTTATTCATGTATGGCATTTTTTTGTGCTCTCATAAGCCGCCATGTTGAGCAAAAAACTTGCTGTAGTTTCCACAGTTGTACAATTTTGTATGGTTTTCAGATAAAATACCATCTAAACGTAACAATAAATTCTAATTTATAAACGTAATCTATACTTCAGAGTCTACAGCGATATCAATTTGTAAACACGCAATGATACAATTATTTTTGTGCGTTTCAGTTTTATTCATTTATGAATATTAAAGGAGTGCGTTAATGATATTGATGCTTGGATAAAGAGAGTAGTATTAACAGATATTTATTCACGTCCTTTACCTCTCACATACCGTACGCGACTGATCATCTTTACTTCCTTCTCAATCACACAATCCTTACATTGACATTGACAATATCCTTATTATTATTCTATATTAATAATATGCCTATACTAGGCCCGTAAGATCCCTCTCCGTCAAAATAATTTTGTCCTCAAAATTTTAAGCTCTTGTGGTTATTTAATATTTTTATCATGTAAAACCTTTAACCTAATACCTCTACTTTTTTTTGTTTATTTTTACGCTATCATATTACTAACTTCAATTTTATTATTATTATTATTTTTGAATTGACCACTTTCTCTCTTAAATAGATCAACTACCAAACCTTTCTGACTTGAATATATTTTTTCTAGAAATAATTATTTTTATGTTTATTATATATTTTATATGGCTTCTCTATAACTAACACTTCCTAAATACTAGCACTTTAAATTCTATTATTCTTTAAATATATTAATGTATTTTATCCGTTGTTGATTATGATGGTCCGATTTTGTTGTCCGAGGATGTTGATGGTCCATTGATGGCGATGATGATGGTGATAGCTTTTGGCACTTTTGCTTGTTGAAGGAAAAAGAAACGGAAAAAGGAATTAAAAATTGCTCAGTCATGATTTACTAAAGTTACACTACAGCCGCTACTTTTCTTTAAAATATTTGAATGAAAAGTCTCGCTTATTAACTTTAAAAAATTTTGAAAAACTATTTGAAAAATTATTCGTACTGGCCGATGCTTGATTTTTGCAAAAACTGTTTTTACTGCGGTTTTTAGCTAAGGTAGACTCTGAATATCCGTTACTGCAAAAGAAAAACGAACATTCTACTTATTCTACCACAGCCGTGAAACAGGCCGAATTTCTTGTAGCAGCTTTTATATAATTTATAAGTAATATTAGGTTAATAAAATTTTGAAGCGAGTTATTTAAATAAATATTGAGCATTTTTTTTTATAAAAAGGATCAATCGACTTGCCTTCGGCAATAGAAACTGGTGTGCCCAGGTTGGCCGCACGTGTCGCAAAACAAAAGTCCACGCCTTCCAATATTCTGGAACTGGAATCGGGGAGGAACCAATGGTTGGTAAACTGGCCGTTCTTGGTTTAATTGGTTTGCTCCGCATCCACAAGGGCAAACGTTGACATTCACAGTATTCCATCTCTGATATGGTTGGTATCTCCTCTCGTTGCGCTGTTTCCTATTTCCCCTTCTGTTCCTGGAATGTTGGTGATTGTTTGGTCTCCGGTTATTAGGTCCTTCAATGATCTCTCCTGTTACCAACTCGGACATTTGGAATAGAAATTCACGAAGTTGAATTAGAAGAATCCGTTGTTCTGCAGGAAGTGCCGTAAACGTCCGTGATAGCGGGCTGGTAAAATTTTGCACCATGTTGGTGAATATCAATAGTGTTGTCACCATCCTATTACGAGCTGAATTTGGCTGATGCCAGTAATCGTTTTGGTTGTCCATCCTCTTTGAATTTGAAATGTTTTAAAATTATCATTATAATATTGCTTTTTACGATTATGATTTGGTTCTATTATCTACTGCGGTTCAGTTTGTTTTACAATTAAACCTTATAATGTACAAGTAAAGAATCTTATCTTACCCCAGAGTGGTCAAACAATCTCAATAAATTCAACGAAACAAAACTTGTTAAATTTTCTTATTACTTCACTTAGCCAACTAAGTAATTACTCTTACTGTTAAAGCTTCCAAGTTGCTTCTGGTACTGATTATTTTATCTTCACGACTATTATCATAATCTTAATTCATAATGCTTAAGTATTTTTAAGGACATGAAAATGTTGACTTAAACAGTAATTATTTTATGTTATGTACAATTTGGTCATGTTACTGAATGTTACTTTGGAATGGTGTCAAACATTTGCGCACGTTCTCCTAATTCCAGAAGAATGCGTCCTCCATCATCAAAATTAAATGGTGTCACTGTGTTCTGTATCGGTTTCTGGGTTGTCCTAAATTCCTTCTTTATACACTTAGCATTGCTTCCTGGGTTGTTTTCATCGATGCCTACAATTTTAATCCTTCCTCGTGTGCATTCCTTACGTTCGTCATTGAAAATGTTGTTGAGTGTTGATTTTCGCATGATAATAATGATGAATACCAATGCCACTAGAATAAGAAGCAGCAACAAAATTTTCGCTGATTCGAAGATAACCAGAATATCTAGGCCGCTCTCAGATTTTAAACCGATAGCATTTTCGTTTTCTAGTGCTGCTGTCAGAGGAATTCGCTGGAAAAGGTAGCTCATCACTGCTGTTGCCAGTGCCATTGGATTGAGTGCTTCCCAAATAGCACCGACGACTGCCTTTCCTTTGAAAATAATGATGATGATGGCCAATATTATTAGAAAACTAATAATAATTGTTGTCCACGATATATAGGTTGCATGCTCCACGTGGGATGGTAGCTCATAAGGCACCGTTTTTGGTATGGTTAGGTCCATGGTCGGGATGCTTTTGTTCCACTCATGATTAAATATCGATGAAATATTATGATAATCCGAATACCTGGTTATGACTGTTTCCTCTGGAATGTTTGTCCATTGAGCTGCAATCAGATGAGTGATTGTAGTCTCCCTCCTCTCTGTCAAAGAGCAAGGAAAAATGCTTGGTATGATTTCCTCATCAATGGTTGCTTGGCATCCACATTCCAGATTAAAAGTTGTTAGTCCCACTCCTCCATGAGATTTATGTGTCCTGTTTTCTTTTCCTTTGCACTTGATTTGGACTGTCTTATTTGGTGCTAGCACTCCATATTCATTCAATCCCAAGTCCAAAATCGTTGTTCTTTGCAAACTGTACTTTGAGCAGGTAAAAGTACAAGCTGACTTCGAATCCCATAATGAGTTCCGTTCTGACAAAGCAATCTCAAGGCAAGATTGCTCGTGAGAATAAACAGTTGGAAAACCTTGTGTGTAGCACAACTGAGATGATTTTGCTGTGCATGAATCATCGTTTTCTTCTGTCACTATTTGGCCATTTTGTTTTTGGATTACAAACTTTTCAGGAATATCGACGCTGCATACATTGCCTTCGTAGAAGAATGGCAGCGGGTTAACTGAAAAAAGTTTGTATTTTGCTGATTTACGTATTACCGGAATCTGGACTCTAATAACCAGATTCTCTTCACTGTAAAAACATGAAGTTGTCTTCAAGTTATGATAACCAACAATATTGTCACGTTTTATTGCAAGCACGTAATCATGTTCCTTAAGCTCAGTCTCAAGTTTCCTCAAATCAGTCCCAAATGACTCTCCCAGAACGTGAAAAGGGAGCTTATTTTGCTTACACAGTTCAATAGCATTACCAAAAAACATTAACACTGCATGTCTATAGTCCATCTTTGCCAAGATTAATACAATTTCCTCAAGTCGTAGCACATGTGCTTGTAAAAGTTCCTCATTTTCTGCTAGCTGTGTTATACTACGGTTATTTTGCAAAGCATATGCGTTAAGATAATCCTTCATCTCCTTTGAATAGAATGTCAAAATTTGTGTTTCCTTCACCGCATGCGCATGATCTTCATCGATTTGGGCTTTCAATTGCGCAGAGTAGCGTTCCAGCTCTTGTTGGTTTTTCTGGAGCTCTTCTATTTGGCTGGTCTGTGCAACTCCGCAACAGTAGCGTAGTGGAGTAGTAAACCATAATATTCCTTCGCGTGGTTTTCTGTTTCCTTTCTTCTCGTCCGAAAATTCACTAGCCTTTGGCAACAGATTTTCCAGCATTTTCATTGCACTTAATTCCACTCTCTTCACTTCTTGGAAAGCACGGCAAATTTCATTCTTTTCGTCTGGGCACGTGTGATTAAATAGAAAGTTGTTGAGTACCGGTAATTCGAGCTTGTATACAAAATTTGTCGTGCTTTCATAAAATGTCTTTGGATGTTCCAAAATTCGTATTCCTGATGATAATTTAACTTTGTGCCCATATTTTACCAGGCACAAAGTAAAAGAATCGAAAGTATTGGGGCAAAATGCATGGCTACTTTCAACGTGAATTGCGTAGATTGTAGTTGTGTAAACTTTCTGACTGAGTTTGAGTTGGATAGAAAATTGCTGGAGGTCGGGTGTCAAAATGCACTCGTCGTGTCTCATTTGCAAATGGCAAAGTACTTCTCTGCAGCAAGGTTTGTTGTGGTGATAATACTGGCATTTCAGTGTCATGATCACTGTTACTATCGTCATCATCCATTTCTTCTTCCAAAGTTGGCATATCGTCATCTCTCCATTCATTCATTCTTCCTGTATTTTGTCTTGAATTGCCTAAAGTTGACTGCATTGCATTTTGTTGTTGAGACATAATATTATGTTTCACTCTGCCTTGAAAGTCAAAAGATTGCATATTATGACTTGACAGGGAAGTGGAAATGCGTTCATTCTTTTCGGCTGTTTCATGCTGTTGACTAGAATGCAATGTGCTTTCATGTTGTATGTTGTCATTATCAGCTTCGTTATTCTCGTCAGCCATAAAGCCAGAATCAAATAGCGATGAATCTCTCTCATGAAAAGGACGCATTTTTTCTACATGAGTCTAAAACTCTTGTAACTTGCCATTGCGATTCCATTGAACCTTGTAATTGACATTGATTTTTGCTGACCTTTCAACAACAGTCATTGGACCATTGTAAATTTCTTGAAATTTTATTGGCATTCCTACTGCAAAATATCGTTTTACCAACACTTTGTCTCCATTATTACACGTGATATCTCTGCGTTTTGGGTCTATTCTTTCTGCTTGCTTCAGTTGTTTATCTAGAATGGAATTTTGAGCAAAATCTCTAGCTATCATCATTCTGTCGTGAATCTCGTTAGCAGTGGCAGTTTTTAAAATGCCATATTGTGTTTCAGATGGCAATAAAACATCATAGCCATGCAAAAGAAAAAAAACTGCTGTAGCCAGTCGTTTCAGATGGCATTGTGTTAATGGCGTGTTGTATATAAGGAATGTAAACATCCCAGTTTTTAATGTTCTCTGAAGCAAATGTTCGCAGTTTTTGGTTGATGGTATCATGGCTCTTTTCTGTCACTGCTTGACTTCTCCACATATAGCCTGTACTTGTGGAATGCACAATGCCAAGGAGTTTAGCTACTTCCTTCATGATTTCACTCAGGAAATTCTTTGCCATGTCTGTCTGAATATGCTCAACTGCTCCATATTTTAAAACAATATCTTCCACTAAGAATTTTGCTATTTGTTCAGCCGTTGCTTCCTTTACTGGTTTTAAAACTACATACCTAGTTGCCACACAAGAAACTGTTATAAGGTATGCATTATTTTTCAATGTGCGTGGCCATTTCCCACAAACATCCATCTGAATATTTTGAAATGGTCTTAGTGGAATCTCCGTCATTTGTAGTAATCCTTGAGATATTTGTTTTACTGCCTTAGTCTTTTGGCATACTTCACAAGTTTTTATATAATGCCCGATAATTTTCTTCATGTTGCGAAAATAATATCTTGTTGATATGCGAGAGTAGCACTTATTGAAGCCAGGATGCATGGCTAACAATGAGTCATGACTTTCCTCCAGAACCTCTTTTCGTAGTGATGCTGGTAGGTACACAACGGGGTCAAGCATGTCAGGTTTTTTATACAATATTATGCAATCCTTTAAAAAACAGTGCTTCACAAAACCCGTGCATACACCATCCATTATCTTTGCTTTAATATGCACACATTCTCTGTCTTGTTCTTGCTTTTCCTTTATCTTCTGTGGTTGAAAGAATTTAATGCATGATGCGTTTTCTTCGGTTTGTTGTGAGCTGTTGGGAATTGATAAACTTCTGCCGTCTGAATTAAAAAGTGCATTAAGTTCTAAGATGATTTCTTCCTCTTCTTCTGGAGCTGGTTGGCTGGGGTAACGTGATAAAACATCACATACTGTCAGAGATTTGCCTTCTAAATGCTTAATTGACCTGATGTTATGCTGTCTGATGTACAGCAGCATTCGAACTAGCTTCGCAGGCAAGTCAATATTTTCCTTTTCGCTTTTGATGTGGTAACAGAGTGCTTGGTGATCAGTTATTAAGTCAATTGGCTCCATATAGACAAGGTGACGAAATTGTTTGAGAGCAAACACTATACCGAGTGCCTCGAGTTCTGTGACTGTGAATTTCTTTTCTGCTTTTGTTAATTTTCTGGATACGTACGCACATGTACGAATCTTTCCATCGTCTTGAATCTGACTCAAAGTACAGCCAAGACCTCTCTCATTGTATCTTGGTCTGTCATAATCTCTGTCTCTTCCTCTGCCGCGGCCGCCTCCTCGATCATTAAATCTGTCGCTCCCTCTTCTATCGCCATTGTCTCGATCGTTTTGTCGTCCGCGGTTATCATTTTCTCCTGTTGAGTTTCTACGAGCATCTGATCTACCTGGGTTTCCTTGCTGCACTGCTCGAACCTGGCCTTCGTTATTAGTCTCCGTTGCTGCCGCTCCACGCAACTGGGCCAGTACTTTGTATATCATGCTGAGACCTGCTCTTAAATCCTCAATCTCGTTCGAAGAGGTAGCAGCAGAAGTGCTCGGAGTTGAATCTGGTAATGCACCAAACTGTTGCGTTTGTTCTGCTATTGGTCTTGGTCGGGAATCTCTTTTACGTTCGAACTCTTTTACCAGAAGATTAAGCCCGTCGTACGTTACTGGACGATCTCTAAGGTCTATAAAATCTTTGACGTGTTGTGGAAAGTTGTTTACTAATTCGTCACATAAAACTTCTTCTGTCATGTCGTCCCATGTGTCTCCAGCCATGACCTTAATGCGTAGCAAATAAGATGATGCCATTTCATCGGCATTGGGCTTATTTTTTAGGATTTCTACTAGTGATCTTTGTGTGTGATCGTGCATTGGGCAGTCCACCAAGATTCTGTTAACAACTTCATCGAATTTCCTCCTAGGGTCGCAAATTAGGTCGGAGTTGATGCTAAACCACCTGTTTGCTTCGGCATCTGTTATCATCAGAGGTAATGCTAATTTCATCTGCTCATCAGACATTTTCTTGAGTCTGGCCCATATTTTGAAATTGCGTATATACAGGTTGAGCGCATTAGTGCTCAATTTTTGTGTGTATTTTGGGAATGTCAGTTGCATGCTTTCTCCGGACATCGCGTTGGTTATAGGTTTCTTCTGCTTTCTGGACTTATTTGGGGCTATCGGAGAGAAAGGTCTTGTGAATGTTGTATTTAGTTCGTTGTTGTTCCCTGTCGAAATCCCCCAATCTAAATCAGGCGAAATGTTCCTTGTGCTTTCGTCGCGTACTGATTTTCTATGTGTCTCACCAGGTTCCTTATCTGATTCCCGTACAGTGACTTTCTCAAATGTTCTGTTAATGTTTTCTTCAAAATCAGTTATACTTTCGTCTGATTCTTGATCTGAATCTGCACCGTAACTTTGTGTTTCTTCTTTGTCGTCTTCTGGATATAGAAACGGATTATTATGGGAAATATTTCTCCTTGTTGCCTCCAGATCGAATGTAAATGTGCCCTCGGGCTTTTTTGTGTCAACTGGTCTTCGTACTATGTTCCATGTTGGGAACACTGAGCGAGCGTGGCTCTTAGTGTTCTGTAGGATACGATCAAAGGCCGCTGCCTCCGGACCTTCAAAAGAAAGTGATATTCCCTGCGGGCTAGCTGTTGTTTGATTTTGCAGTTCAGTAGTTTCCTTGTTTGTGTGTGTTTCGTATGTCTGGCTTGTAGTCCCGCGTTCGGAGGACTTACTGGGCGATTTGATTTTGCCTTTGCTAGTTTCCAATGGACCTGTAGTATGTGATGATGGTTCCTTTGTAGACGTTGATGGAACTGGTGATTTTTTCGTCGCCGGCTTAACTGGTGATTTTTTAGGAGATAGGGTTGGTGCTTTAAATCTATTGATTATATCGGTCACTGAGGTGCAGTTGACTTCCGCGCTCTGCTGGTTACTATCTACTCTTGACACAGTTGTCAATTTTCCTTTCTTAAGAATGTCGTTAATGTGTCTCTCTGACTGACGGATACCTTCTAGTAACTGATTGTAGCTCGAGGATTCGTCCGAGTCTTCGTCGTCTGAACTAGATGAAGATGTTCTTATTGACTGTTGGCTTCTGTAATTTCTGGTGTTATTTAGTGATGGTTTCGATGTTTTTGGTACTTCGGTTAGAGCCACGTACTGGTTATCAACTTGTGGTTGCGTTTCAGGCAAGTTAATTTGCTCCTCTCCAGTATTCTCTACTACAGCGTTCTGAATATTGTTTGTAGCTGGGAATACTAGTACGCACTCACTCTCTTCGAATAGTGTGCGCTTAGTATTGCTTCCTTCTGTATTACTCGAAAGTCCAGGAGTATTTAAATTGGCGTTGACTAAATTGTCGTTCTTTTCAGCTGACTTAAGGGGTGACCTGATTTGACCTTCACCTTTTGTGTGAGGGGACGAATTCGCGGTGGTATTTCCTGATTTGCAATCTGTGGTCTTTTTTGTCGTAAATAATCCTTTAGTTGACTTCCAGATTGTCCCAAGAATCCCTGTGGATTCTTTTTCGCTTGTGTTTGGGCTTAAGTTAATTTTAGGTGTTTCTTCTACTACTGTTTTGACTTCAGTCCCGACAATATTACCCTGAGGTGGGGTTTTTGAATCGGTCTCAGACTCAGACTGCTCACTTGTGGGTATTTCCTGGGGATTAGTAGGCCTGGGTATTTCGGTCACCAAACAGTTGGAAACCTTTAGTCGTTTAGAAGTTTGGGTATTTTCACCCAGTTCTGGTTTGACTGGAGATAAATCAGACAAGCGAAAGTTTGCTGCTGATGTTCCAATAGGTAACGAACAGTTTCCTGTGTTATGCTGGTCTCTAAAGTATTGTTGTCTTGTTGCGGCACTAAAACCAAGCCCAGTGTTAGCGGCAAAGTTTTTTGTTTCCTGACAGTTAGATGTCTTAGGTCTTTGTGATGATTGTTTGTTTATGCTAAGTTTCTTGAGCTCCAAACCGTGTTTTGTTGCCGATGTGTTAGGCGTTTTAAAATATGCAACTGAGTACTCTGGGTCTAACACTTTCTTAGAATTTTGAGAAAAATTCTTTCTGACCTGTTGTAGCGTGTTTGGAATCTCAACCTGACTAGGATCCGGATGTAAACCGATACTACTTCCTTCTTCCACTTCCTGGTTTGGGATGAATGAGTTCTGAAGGATTGTTGCACTTTTTCCAGGATCCTCGGCGAGGACTAAGTGTGATTTTCCTTCCAAGTAATCAAACACTTTCACTGTGTCAGTTAGTCTGCTAGTGCCAGGGATGGTTAAAGTAAACACTTGCGAACAGTCAAAATTCGGGTTTCTATTCGCCCCAGCTACTGGAGTGGATGTACTCACGCTACCACTTTCTACAGTTTTGAAATCGGAGTCTGATTCAGTGTTTACTTCACTATCATGATCTCTCTTTTTCTTGCACCTTTTAGGGGGATCCCTGATCCCCGAGTTCTCTGGATTCAAGTTTTGAACTCGTCTACTTCTCCGGCTTTCGGGATTTTCTTTAGAACTCATGAGTCAATATTTACAGTTTCGTCCACTATCCTCCAACATCACACTCTTTGGACACTTCGGTATGTTCTTAATGAGGGTACTTATGTGTAAGGGACACTCGTCTTGGCTAGGCTTCGAGTCGCATGAAAGCCTAACGGTGTTCAAAACAAGCCTTTCGTATTTGTTTGCATCTCACAATGCACTTTTAGACCAACTTTAACGGTTTTTGTAACAGCAAACAAGTGTCTATTTATTGTTATTCATGGTGTTTTTTTTAGATTTATTCATGGGCGGATGTCTACTCGCTTTGGCTGCGGGTTAGAGAGAAAGCCCGCATCTTCACCATTTATGAATATTAAAGGAGTGCGTTAATGATATTGATGCTTGGATAAAGAGAGTAGTATTAACAGATATTTATTCACGCCCTTTACCTCTCACATACCGTACGCGACTGATCATCTTTACTTCCTTCTCAATCACACAATCCTTACATTGACATTGACAATATCCTTATTATTATTCTATACTAATAATATGCCTATACTAGGCCCGTAAGAATTCTGTAAATTTTGGTGGCCCTGATTCAATAAAAGTTTTGCATAACGTGGTTGGTATAATTATATGAAAACTAACCACTTTCCTTTACACTTCTCTAATATGGTATGACAATAATAGGCTCCAAAACCGTAAAATCTGGTTTACAGCAAAGCAAGTTACATAAGCTAAGACTTGTCCGCAAATGCACAGCCTCCGCCAAATGCGTTTTCTATTTTCAATGACAAGACAAACAACCGAAAACATGAAACCAGCAGCCAGAACTAAGAACAAAACTAGAACGTTTCCTTTCATATCTGGAGCCTTTAAAGGCATTTGAAGTGGAAGAAACTTATTGGATACCAGTACACTTTTCCACCATTCAAGAATACCCGAAGGATTTATGCGTTTTATGCGTCGGAGTACATAAGGAGGCACCATGTATATTGGGTCAATCTGTAGACTTGTATTTGTGTAAGTTTCAGAACTAATGTCTGCCGGAATACCGTTAAGATTAAGATTTTTTGTAATTTCGGTACTAAGATATGCCGGTAAAAAAACTGCAGTATTTTTGCAGTTTCTCAATTCCTGTGTTAAAACTGCAAGTTCAGTATCCCTGAAGCATTTGTAGTTGAAGCTCATACCACCAAATTCACACTTGGTCTGTGGCGTAAAGTTTCCAAAAGGCTTAGTGTCCACTTCACTTTGAGCGAATAACTCGACTGTGTTGTTAAGTAAATAGCTTGCGCTTTTAATTATTTCCATGTAGTCCGCAAACTTTTTTTTCAAACTATTTTTTGGAATGTGTGCTGTGTAATAAAACGGAGAAAAAATCAAATACAGTTTTCCTTCTTTACTGTGATTAAAATTCTTCAAATGTGCTGTATCAGGTATTCTTCCAATGAAACCTTTATATATGTTTAGGTCAATATATTCAATATCTCCGCTTTTTGCAAACATTGTGAACTGGTTTTCTAACAATTGCTTCAAGGTTTCAAAAGGAACCCTAGCCCGATGCAACATCAAGTTGTACACATTCACGTTTTTGTATGCATTGCTTAAAATCACTCCCATCAAAAGAAACAATCCGGTAGAGACACGAAACTTTGAGAACTTTACAAACATTCCAGAGAACGGATCCCCTTGCTCGAGCATAGCCTTGTAAATCGACATAAGGTTCTCAAGCGATGGATAAAGTGAGCGAAATATATTGGTACTCTTGGCCGCATTAAAGAAAATACATAGAGCAAGCACGCAAATTAGAATGCAGAGCCAAACGTAGCTTTGGTAAGCCGCTAATAATTCATGAAAGTGAAACGGAGATATTTGTGACTTTCCACAACTAACAAACTGAAGGTTTGCAACCGAAACATGCATGATTAGAGAAAACTCGTAGCGCTCTGGTTGGTCATAATCGTGTTTGTTAATTGCCCATTCCGCGGTATAGCTCCACGTTCTTGGTCTCTTTTCCATTTTTTTCAAACTGCAGACCTCTGAATCTTTCCATTCTAATTCAAAAGTGTAATTAACCATTATATCTAGTAACAGGAATGAGTATAGCTGTATTACTTCAATTTCCTGTTTGTAACGTTTTCCGCGAAAAAAGTTCAAGACTGGGTTTCCTAGGTCACATTTTCCTTGAAAAGCGGGGAACACGCTTGAAACCGCAGAATTTATACAGAAATGCCAAGTAGTTTGCTCATTTGGTGGTAGTGCAATTTCAGTGAGAAAATCGACAGAAAACTTTTCAATCCAGGTGTTCAATAAGAAGATGTGATTTCGCATGTAACCGTAGAAACTAATTTCCGGTAATAAAATGGAAATATGAGTTATACTTGCCGCTGGTTCGTGTAACCTCATTCGCTCTATCAGCAAATGAGCTATGCAGTAGACATCTTGTGTCAATTTTGAGATATCATACCACTGCATGTCTTCCTTTGATTGAATGCTGTTTTTGTCAATGTTCACATTGAGAATACCAAAATGAATGTGAAGAACTTGTGGCAGTTTTAAATATTGGGAAACCTGGTTCAATTGCACAAATAAAGGATGTCTTTGGTATCCATAATCTGGTGGAAACAATCCAATTTGTGCAACACACTTCCAAGGTTTTGTAGCAGCTGCAAATTTGACAATATTTATGGGAGCGCAGTAGTCTTGTGAATCGTACCATAAATTGCTTAGATAACGCGAAAGTTTACAAGTGAGTGTAATTCCAATAATAACCATCAGAAAAACTGTATTTTATGCTGGGTAGTCTTTTAGGAATCGTCACAAATTTTATTGTATCTATTTTTGATCCCTCATATATTGTGTACACAGCAGAAATTAAACTTCGTAGCACTACTGGAAACGTAGTTTGTAACTTTAGGTTGACATCGGGATAATTGTCGACAACAACCAGGCAATTTGCTGAAGACAAAGGGTGTAAAACCTGGCGAAGGTTTTGTAAAACTGGAAACGAATTCTTTTTCTTCACAAAGTTTGCGTGAATTATTTGGACATTTTTTATCTCAGAATGGCGTAAGCGCTTATTATCACCACCAGCCGGAACATAATCAAAGTTTTCGGGAGCTCCGTTTTTGGTGAATAAGTGAGTTATTGAAATTGAATAATTTATGTAAGAATACGAAGCCGTTACAAAGCAAATAACTAAACTTATAGCATACAGAGTAGATTTTAACATTTTTAAACCAAAACAAAAAGGTTTATCAATTATTATCAGAAAGTTGTGTTTAAAGTTTGATGGGAGCCAACAGGAAGAAGTACCCTGCAACGAAGGATTGTCCAAACAAAGTCTAATCTTTTCACGAACACACTCACATAAAAGTATAATTTGTAAAAATATCAGTTGCAATCATATTTTATGGTTCTTATGACTAATATAAATTATGTATTTCGAATATACCACAAAAACTAGTTGATACAAACGATTAACGAAGCACAAAGAAAAATAGGTTCGAGCACCAAGCAACAGTCCGTTGGGATAAAGGATAGACAATTGCGAAGGAAACTTATTACCTGACGTAAATAACTATATATTTAATTAACTGTGGATTCTAGTAATGACTTTTCGCGCAGCAACGCTTACTTCGCGTAGCAAAGCAATCAATATGCGCTATATCCCACAGGCGCAGGCAGCCATAGCTAAAAAGAATTCATGGTATTTCAAATTTCAGTAAGGTGCAAAAAGTGATAAAACTTCAGAACAATACACATGAAGTTGCTATAAAAAACATTATTGAAACAATAATTTACGCTAAAGGGCGTTCTACTCGAATCAATTCAAGAAATGCTTGCGAACTATGATTTTAATTAGCGCAAACTAGTTTTTCTTTTTGCAAAAGGTATCGCCATCCGTTCTGTTCTGACTCTGTTTCCGAATAAGTCTTGGCGGGAACATATAAAATCCTGTTTTAAAAAACAGCAAATACTTTTACAAATACTGTTATTTTAGGAAGTACTCGAGTATTCGAGGGTGAGAGAGAAACACCATTCTTAAAAGTGTAAACGTCATGCAATTTCTTCAAAACGCAGAAGTAAGGAAAGCCCGAATATTTTGAGATAGGGAAAGGAGTCCAACAGCTTTAATAATGTTTATTTTTGTGTATTAAATCATTCCTTTGTAAGCAAATCACGAAGACAAAAATTCAGCTTGGTAATAATTCAGAAAAATTCGTGTACAAATTTTTGTTTTACAGTTTCTCTTCACTTGCTCCAACTTAGTATAGAACTCTTTACAATGTGGGTTGTACAGTATAGATTTTCAACGAACGAGAACTTTTAAACGACCAATTGAAATTTTAATGCAGCGCAGCACGGCTCAGCATAATATTTGCTTTTATTTTGTTTCGTGTCTGAAATAGCTGGGCTTATTACATTGCAGCTCTGCGTCAATATCAGTTTAAATAAAACTTGCGTATTTATGCAGTTTATGCAAATTATACCACTTAGAAAGTTTCACTTGGCTTCCTTTAAAAATTTGCCTCAAAACCAATTAACTCCGTAGAAATAAAATACCAGAAGCATACAAGCTAAAGTTTGTACACAATAGGACCCAAGTATTTGAAAGGAGGTTAAACTAAGGTAATATCTTCTTCTACGTTTGTTGGTTTGTTATACACCACCAGCCTGGGTTATTACGCTGGCTGAATTGTGTTACCAGACAATGATACGTATGTACACGAGGCACTAAAAACAGAACTAATCCAGTATTAGATATGATAAATATTTATCGTATAAAAATATATTTCTCACTTCTCAGCCCTGGTAGACAATTACATACTAAAATTAGCGCTGTCTACAAAAACAACTTACCTTATTTATTTCGGACTTCAGCCGATGAGCTAAAAATGTGGAAACTAAACCAAAGAAGTAATCATGGCGTGGGCTGTGGAATTTTAACAGCAATAAACCGATTTAATGATCATTTGAAATACGTAGCTGAGCCAAGTGGATGTCTGTCTGTCTGACTCTCTGACTGCATTCACCATACTACCCCAGGGGGATGAGAAATCAAGTTAAAAGTCATAGAATTATTTCTCATGGTCCAATGAATCAATGTACCAAATTTAGTGCGATTCTGACCAAGTTTTATGGTCCGAGGGGTTACCTCCCCCTATTACCCCAGGGGGACGACCAATCAGATTCAAAATCAATAGGGTTCCTTATGATGTCACAATAAATCACGATGCCAAATTTGGTGCGATTCTGACAAAGCATATGGTCAGGAGGGTTACCTCCCCCTATTACCCCAGGGGGATGACCGAACAGGTTCAAAATCAATAGGGTTCCTCCTGAAGACCCCATGAACCACTAAGCCAAATTTGATGTGATTCCGACAAAAGCCTATCATCATAGGGGTTACCTCCCCCTAATACCCCAGGGGGATGACCAATCTGGCTCAAAATCAATAGGGTTCCTCTTTATGACCCAATGAATCACTGTACCAAATTTGGAGTGATTCTGACAAACCGTCTGACCTGTATCGTGCTCACACACACACAGACGGACAGACAGACAGACAAATATGACAATCTCAATACTAGCTTCACTATGCTCAGCTACGTAATAATTTGTGCTATAGCTTCGCTCATAAAGATAGTGGACCTCTACTTAAACAAGTAAACACTATATTTTTAGTTTCGTATTAGTCATACTTGGGACTGATAACCCGTTTCAAATAGCAGAATATATATGTATATTTATATATATGAATATATATATTTTAATACATACGCTAGTATGAGCATTACTACTGCTTGGCTGACTAGTTCAAGAAGGCTAAATTTATGTTCGTTTTTTGTTTCTGCAACGTCAGCACACGAGGCCATAAAAGCAGAATTTATTTATTATTGGTCCAAGTAAAGCTGAATGGTTGTTGATGCTATGCAAGTATAGTGTTTATTCCCAAATTAGTTTTTGTTTTTACAAAGGTACCTCTTTCTGCTTTTATCTAAAATAGCTGGAATAACACTACCTGGAATAACGCAGTACATGGACGTAATATTACAAATGTTATATTATAAGAAAGGAACTGTTTTCTTGAAAGTGGTTAACGCCAAAGCTTTTTTTGATAAATAAAAGTATTTACATTGAAAGATTTTTATGTAATGAATTTTGTATCACTTGGGACAGCTAAAAACTTAAGATTTTTAGACACTGTAATAATATCCAAGTGATACATGTAAATCGACGGAAATGTTCCATCGATTTTTCGACACCAAAACGACGTGGACCCGGCAGGAGAAAGCACGACATTGAAAATTTCCCTCAATTGAATTTTATTCTATTGGGGGAAATTTCCTGTTGTGTTGTCTGGAATATGGCATGTGCTTCCACTATGCATAAACTATTTACTATTCTAACCAACAAAATAGTCTGCCACTGAAAAGCAATTTGTTGGGTAGCTTGTTAAAGTTAAAGTAACATGCATAGTTGAATTTTAGAAGATGATGATGATGGCAAGCACCTGATTGTCAAAGCTCTCATTTGTGTTCACACTTGTTTTCTTTTTTACCAAGCAACCTCTTCGGTGATGCAGCGCAGGGTGAAACCTAAAAACTCGGACGGAACATTCATAAAGCATTAAGTTTCATGCATGGAATATACCATTAAAAGTTTTTACGTTATAACGCCTTTTCATCTTGCAGATAATTTTTTGTTAAATTTTGAAGCAGTAGAAATGCAACGGGCATAGTCAATGGTATAACAGTTAGATGTGCAAATTTCACACTGATGCTGCCAGGCCAAAACTAAAGCTTACTACCCCGGGGGGATAACCATTTTGGCTCAAAGTCCACAGGGCTCTTTGCTATGGCCCATTGAATCAATGTGCTAAATTTGGTGTGATTCTGATAAAGCATATCGATGGTTAGTTTTCGATTGGTGCTTTATGAAAATCGTTATATTAAGATAGGTGCTTTATGACTTTTCTCACAAAACTCAATAGGTGCTATATGACTTCTCTCACAAATTACGATAGGTGCCATATGCATTTTTGGGGTGATATGAGATTTTGGTACCAAAATGTGCGTAATTTTCTCGCGGATTTTTTCCATAGCTTATCTCATTTTGCCCCAAAATTTCATATGGCACCTATCGTAATTTCTGAGAAAAGTCATAAAGCACCTATCTTAATATAACGATTTTCATAAAGCACCAATCGAAAAGTAACTATCGATATGGTGAGTGAGGTTACCTCCCCCTATTACCCCAGGGGGATGACCGATCAGGTTCAAAATCAATAGGGTTTCTCCTGATGACCCAATGAATCACTGTACCAAATTTGGTGTCATTCCGACAAACCGTCTGACCTGCATCGTGCTCACACACACACACGGACAGACGGACAGACAAATATGACAATCTCAATACTAGTTTCACTATGCTCAGCTACGTAATAATGTAGCTCGGAAAAGTATCTTGTAATGTCATTACATATCTGCATGCAATATCAACACAATGTTACATGGGTCGGAAATTAAAACAAAATAAACGAAACATATCAGTTTTAAGGTTGATGGTATAGCGATAATATAATTTCTAATGGGACGTGAAAGCTATCCATATTTAAAGTCATTACTTTGACAATTTACAGGAACAGTCTTTGCATCGGGATAACACCATTGTTTACTTATGAATACAGTGCTTGTACTTCATTTACCTTAGATACACACTCACACTCGACACATTTATAGTTATTTTTAAACTGAAATAATATTCACTGAAACTCTAATTTGGTCATAAAATTAAAATATAACGTTTATATCGTTTTGGTTTTGGCCTCATGCGTAACACACTCTAAAACGTTAGAGATTTCGTATTTGTAAAAATTCATGTAGCCAGTACTTTTTATATTTAAAAAACCTTTTTATTAAAATGCTATAAATACAGGAAAAAAATATCAAATCGCTTAAGTTGGTTTAAACCAGGTTTCCTTAACCATTACTCTATTGAATATCCATCACACTCGTATTTATTCCTTCCTCCTGTTACTTAATCTCTAGGGAAATTGATCATTTTAATGGATGCTCGTTTACTTCATCTGGTTCATCTATCTTGCGTCCACTTCATTTCACAATGGACTGCAGAAGAAGGCAGAGCATCAAAGTCTTTATATCAGCCAAGGTAAAACTGCTGAGACATGCGATATATGTTTTATTCCACCGTATCCAGGAGTATATTCCAATCAAACCTGCTTTTAAGCCAAGACAACCCGATTCCTCTAGGAAAATCTACTTTTGTCGCATTTTCATCTGCACGCTTTGGTAGAGAAACGCAATCGTCCGTGAAAGCGCTTCAACATAAGCTTGCAAAAAAACTTTCTAAAACGGTGGCGGTGACGCCACTAAGTCTAGAAGAAGTATGTTGCTGGCTTGAAAAGTAAATTTATTTGAAGTTATTGGGCGCACAATTTGAATTTGTGAAATGCTACAAAGTTTCAAAATAATCTAATGTACCGGTTATAACTGAAATAATTTTTGAACGACAGTTCGACGTCACGCCCTAACAGAATAAAACAGCGAGGCATTTTAACGTTGCTTATGATGACTGAAATAAATCTCTTTGCATAATTCATAATATTAAATAGCTTCTTTTAAAAAAAAGGCTTTGCACTCTAACCATTAGCTACATATATTAGAAATTCCAAAAAAACTAAATCCTTTTATTTTCTTTATATAAATGTCAATGCACGTCTGGAAGAAGGCAGGGTTTTATTTTCAATGTTTTCTTTTGAAATTCTAGAAACTCATCTCATCAGACAGGATAATAATGCTTAGTGAACTACTCTGACTAGACTGCATAAGATACTCTTGTTAAGTAACAAGCATGCTGGAAAATATAATGAAAACGTCGCGGGTGGCCTTTCCTCATCTTTACACAAAGTTGTCTAAAGTGTGACATCCTGCTGGGTTTCTATGGTTGACAGGAAGTCAAGTGCGTTTACTATCATTCGTATAATAGATACAGTTACTTTAGAACTTACGACAACGGTAACTGGTAAAAGTTGAAGAGGGGAATATATGGGGTATGATATCAGCCTCCATTTGCATATTTTTGGTTATTTAAAGTTTGTGTTTTGTGATATTCTAAAGGTTGAAATGAAAATCCTTCCTCCATATAATTCCATTCCATATTTCATCAACCAAACAATTTTGTACAAAAAAACTAGTAAAAATGCAGGTAACAACAATGGAAATACATTTCAAGAAAAATATGTTATAGACACGTCTTCGTTTTCATACAAGCGTTTTTTAAATAGATCTATGGTCCTAGAAATACCAAGACAATGGTAGTGATAGTGATAATGCTGAGCATAAAAGCTACTAGTTTTTGTCTTTGTTGTGCTCTCTCCATATTTTCAACCATGCTCTTCTTGATCTGTTTCTGTTTACATTTTCTTTTTTCGTAAAAGCGTGACTGTAATCAACATGAGGAAGGAATGAAAAAGTTTGTCACTTTATTTGCTGTTCAAATGTAGAGTTGGGCAGGAGAAAATATCAAGTATTATCTGGCTTACTGTTTGAATACTTGAACCTGGGTAGTACCACAAAAAAGCAAAAGTGTCATAAATCATCCAAAGCGGACAATGGAGAAAAGGGTGAAAATCACAATGGGTTGGGATAATAAGTTCCTCGGGGGAAACCAATGACAGTGCAAATATTGCAATGCAATATTTTTCAGGAAAACTTAAACGACGTTAGAAAGAAAAATGTACATTTTGGAATATTACAAATCAAAAGATGTATAAATGGTTGAAGGTTTTACAAATAAATGTGCTTTGGCGTACGCCTTTTTTGGTCATCGGTTTTGTTAGTGATTGATGTTTGTTGTAATAATTATATCAGTGGATTTGTATGTAATTTGAATTACAAAAACAAATGCCATGAAAAGTAGAACAACAGATACACTAGCATATAAATGTCAATATACAGCAATTTGGGGATAACTTACAAGTAAGTAAGTATATTATAGAGAATATAAACTTCTGCTTACTGTTTATCAGATGTTTTCATGGTGATCAATAAACAATCTTATTTTCTTAATGCCTTTTCATATGACCTCCATAATTGCAATTATTGCATTATTATTTATGCAGTAACAATACCAATAACATTGCCAATCAGGACAGTAACATTATATTTTATATACCTATATAGATGTGCTACATTATCGTTTCAATATTTTAATATATAATCGTACTAGTAATAATAATCAAGTCAAACGCACCGCACGCCACGATGACACTCCACTAGTCTCCTTTTTTCTCCTGGTACTGCTTGTTATGTTTTCTCAGTTTTATTTACATACATTTATATAGTGAACAGGGTGAATATCAGGAACGCTTACAAAAATGGAGAGAAAATAACTAAACGACACTAGTAGTATTATCTTGAAAAAGATGAATAGAAAACCCACAATTTCTAGATAATTGGATAACAATTGTGGAGTGAATAGAACCCAGGTCCCGGCTAAAGGTTGCACTTGTCCCTGTGCTGTGTCCCCCCAAGCCCGTCCCTACCCCTGAGTCCCAGTCCCACCCAAAGGTCTATGTATGGTGAATGCAAGTGTGCAAAGTGACGCAATAATTGCCACCAACAAAACCAACATCACGTCGTAATAACAAATACTTTATTTCACTACTAGCACAAGTCACAATATATAATATAATAACACTTATACTTCCTCTGGCTCTTCCCGTTGTTTCCGTACTTGTTGTGTTGTGGTGTTGTCTTCTGGTGCTTTTTCACTCCTCAAGCATTGGACCCCAATCAAATCAATCAATCAAAAATCAAATGGCTTCTCTGATTTGCTACAAATTTCCCAAGTTTTACAACAAAATGGGTGTTCTTAACTACATTGGCATATGCAGAAAATAATCATCTTTCATCCTATGCATCTACCAATACTCTAATTACATAAATGACCAAGCTAATTGTAAAAAACTAACTAATGCAAAAATCGCAATTTTGCAGAGTGATCCTCGCTATGTGTGCAAAAAAAGTCTGTTGAGCATAGCGCCACTTGTTTGGCAAACGTGCAAAAGGCGTCGCTATGCTTTTCAATGCTTTCTGTTCTCTTGCCGTATCCTCACTATGTTAGACACAATAATAACTTAATGACTTTTAACGCTGCAGCGTTAATAACATTTTAACGCTGCAGCGTCAATTACATTAAATGTAATACATAGATATTGGCTAGTCCAATTCTTGCACATACACAAAGTCAATGCTATTTTCTCATCATTCAGCCAGTTTCTCAAAACATTTCTTTCCATTTCCGGCCCCTGATTTGCCCACTTGTTCTAGAACAGTGGCCAAATCACTACACGTAATCCCCGTAGGGCAAACTTTATTGCCATCCCTTCGGTAGAGGCGTCTGTGAATGTGTGCAATTGGACACTGGTTAAATTTCCATACCATCTGGGTATGGTGATCTGCAGCAGGTGTTTTAGCTGTTTCACCCACCGTGTCCATCCCATAAAAATTTCTTCCGTGATAGGATCATCCCATCCTATTCCAGTTTTCCAGAACTCCTGGAAAATCATCATGGCTTTTATCTTGAAATGAGCCACGAATCCCAACGGATCAAAAAGAGACATGATGAGTCCACACATCTGCCTCTTCGTCGGCCGTTCCCCGGCCATGATTCCTGGTTTGACCTTGTTGAAATTTAATCTGAAGGTGAACTGGTCGTTCATGGGGTCCCAATATAACCCCAAAACTCTCTCTGTCTCTCCAATGCTTTTCTGTTCTCCGTCTAAGCGTAAAGCATCGGGAATAAATTCCATGACTTTCTTGTTGTTGGACAGCCACTTTTTAACGATGAAGCCTCCAGCTTTATGTATGTCGGTAATTTGTTCTCGCAAGGTTGACACTGTCTCCTCCGTGTCACCCCCCGTTAGGCAGTCATCAATGTAAAAATCCTCCCTAATGGCACGCACGGCCTCGGGATATGTTTCCAAAAACTGCTCCGCATTCTTGTTTTTTACATAAATGGAACATGATGGAGATGATGTTGCGCCAAATATCATTACGAGCATTTCATAAACGTCGGGTTTCCTAGATGAATCACCATCTATCCACAGAAACCTTTGCTCCTGTCGATCTTCTGCTCGAATGAAGATGCGGTGAAACATGTCTTCAATATCACCACAAATTACAAATTTGTGTCGCCGAAAGTTCCATAGTATTGCGGGAAGCGGTCGTATTAAATCCGGCCCCGTGAGGAGAAAGTCATTGAAAGACTTTCCTTCCATCACTGCTGCACAGTCGAAAAGCCGAAATTTCCCAGGTTTATTGGGATTTACCACTCCAAAGTGAGGAATGTACCCAGTTCTATTCGTATGGGTATCAGCTTCTTCTTCAGACAATTTTCTAATATACCCTTTATCCTTATATTCTTTAATTTTGTTGTTGTAAATAAGAGCAAAGTCAATGTTTTTGCTCATTCGTATTTCCGTTTTACGCAAACGTGAAAGGGATTCGTCGTACATGCTTTTTAGAAAGGGGTCTGCAGTTTTCCAAAGCAAGCCTGTTTCCCACCGCCCATCATTTCTTCTTACGGTGGTAGTCTCCATAATCTCTAGGGCCTTTTTGTCTTGGACGGATAAGGATGATGAGTCATCCTCCTTCTCACCCACTCAGCTTGAAACTTTCTATGATTAATTTATCAAGAGTAACATCCATCTCAATTCCACTTAATTGAAATAATGAGCCAATTTGGTTTGTGTCTCCAAACTTTCCCTGGAGCACCCACCCTAAGACTGTTTTCACTGCAATTGGCTGATCTTGGTCTACATATAGCAGCTCCCGGTGCATCAATAAGTATCCGTGATCGCTACCTATGACGATCTCTGGTTGCACATTTCTAAGAGATGGCCCCTTGTATCCTTTCAAGTGTGACCAACGTTGTTTAGCAGCCTCCACATCTATGGAGTAAGGCCGCAATCCAATTTGCTTTACCGTGATGGCTCGTCGTACGTCATACCAATTTGAATTTTGTTTTTTCCCGCAAATAGAAAAGTCGACAAGTCTAGCGTTGTTTTCTTTTACTATACCACCAGACATTGTAATGTAGCTAAAGTTTTTTGGTTTTCCTTGAATACCAATGTCCTTTGCAAGGTCGTTCGTTATTAAGGTTCGCGTTGCACCTGAGTCTAGAAGTGCATGGGTTTTTCTTACTCTGTTCCCATACCTTACTTTCACCGGAACTATTGGTAAAGGGCCGTCGGTTCCCTTAATGATAGCTGCTTCTACAGCCGCGGAAAGGCCAATATTCCCTGTAATTGGCTTTTCTTCGGCTGTGGTGGTAGTAGTGGGCTCCTTTTTGCTTTGATTTGCCTTCAAATCACGTGATGCACTTGCATTTTCGCTTACAGGTTTGGAGTGTAGCAGCATATGATGCTTTCTAGTGCATCCATCAAGCCCACACACTTTGCTTTCTTTACACTCTATAGTGCGATGACCACCCTTAAGACAAGAAAAGCACACTCCAGCTTCTCGGACCAATTTCCAACGTTCCTCAATGGACTTTCTTTTTAAACTCCAACAATTGTCAATTCTGTGATTCTTTGCATGGCAGACGTTGCAATCATTGCTGCGGGGTATTTGTGTTTTAGAAGACCCCTCAGCCATTGCTGCCACACCGCCTCGTTTTGATCTATGAGGTTTCTCCTCTTTTTGTTCAGCTTGTCTACCCATGGTAGGTCTATGTCTCATTAATGCAGCTTCTACTTTTGTATTTAACCATTTCTCAAACATCTCTATGTCTGATGCATCAATATCCCATTGGACACGATAGTCCATCCAGTTATCTATTAAGGTGCTTGGTAGTTTGTCCAATAGCTCTCGCAATAATTGAGCATTTCTCAAGTAATCCGGCATGTTAAATGTTTTTATGTTCTCAACTAAGGCTGAGACACATGATCCAAACTCAATTGTTGTTTCAGGGTAACGTGTGTCTACACGCTTACAACCCTTTACTATCTCTGTAAGGTAATCTATAACATACTCAGGTCTCCCAAAGCGACGTTCCAATGTGTCCATGACGGCTTGCACGTTTTTGGGATTTGTCATTAAATGTTGAACTGCCTTTGCTGCAGTACCCTTTAAACTTCTGGCCAAACGAGACATGTTTTCGTCATTAGTAAGACCAAATTTTCTGTGTGTACGGTCATAATGAGCCTTAAATTGAATCCACTGCCCGGGATCCCCATTAAATTCTGGCAGGAACTTGTCACTTGGAGTCGTTCGTTGTTCTTTCAATAGCTTTGTCAGTGCTTCAATCATGAGTGTATCCTTGTCTGGTCGTGCAGCAACACTGGAAGACTCTGGTGCACGATATCCACCTCTATCCCTTATCTCGATTTCCCGCGGTGGGTTCTGTGCCCCTACTCTACTAACTGGTTGGGGTTCAAAACGGGACCATTCTTGCTGGCGCCCCGTACTCCCAGCAGGGGAAACACATCGTGATGCCACTGGAGGGACAGCGTCTCCTAGTTTAGCAGTTGCAGCTTTGTAAAGTACCACATCATAATCCGCCTTTAATTTCTCCTGGATTTGGTTAACGCTTCTTGCATAATACCCCTCAAGTCTTTTAAGTTTCTTTTTCTTAAGTTGTATTTGATAGAGTAATTCCTTTGCAATTGCGCCGGGCTGTGTACCTGCGAGAGCCTCCTCGTCATCCTCAATTTCGTGTTGCAGTTTTTCAATGTCATTTTTGTACTGCATATCTGCCTCTAAGCGTTTGCTCTTAGCTACTGCTTCGAGGCATTTTATTGAATCATCATGAGACGCATTCATTTCCCAGAATTGGTCGTCGTCGCGACGGCTGCTTCGGCCACTTGAAGCTGAAACAGGCCTATTGTTGGCTTCAGCTGCAGGCAAACCCATTTGGTTTTTGGGCACCAGTCCCTGGTGCTGATTGCCTGCAACATTAGCCTCCCCTTTCACCATCATATCCACCAGATGATTAATTTGTTCCTCATAGTTGCGAATATGGTCTTGGTGTGTGTCTATCATTTTTAAAACAACGCTTAGCCTTTTCTCTGCGTCCGTTTTTTCCACGATTTCCTCTTCTGTGAGGTTTTCTGGATCACTATTTTTATACTTTTCTACTATCCGTATTAGCGTTTCTCTTCGATCTTCGGCGGTCTCGAGATACCCCTTTTCCACCGCGATCTGATTCTGTAGACGTTCCATTGTCACAAACGAATTATGTGTACACCACACACACAATTTCAGTGAATTGGATTTGTTGCCCCAATCTGATGGCAAATTCAATTGCCCCGCAAATAACACTGCTGAATTTTAGCATTTATTCACAATGGGCGTCGTATTTTCAAAGTTCCAACTTGCCCCTCTAAGCAGTTAGAACTTGTCCTTGTGTGAAGTTCCAAATTTGCCGTGATCCTTATTTTGGAAACGCCCGTAAGTTTCCGAAAATCGCAGCGTTAAATTCTTTTTAAAGCTGCAGCGTTAAATCCTTTTTAAAGCGGCAGCGTTAAATCCTTTTTTAAAGCGGCAGCGTTAAATCCTTTTTAAAGCGGCAGCGTTAAATTCTTTTTAAACGTTGCAGCGTTAAATTCTGTTCAATGCTGCAGCGTTAAACTGCTGCAACACTTTCAATTGGGGAATGTCCGTCCCCGTCACCGTTGCGTTGTGCAGAAAAAACAGCTGCAACACTTTCACTTGGGGAATATCCGGCCCCGTCACCGTTGGTCTTGTGCAGCAAAAACAGCTGCAACACTTTCAATTGGGGAATGTCCGTCCCCGTCACCGTTGGTCTTGTGCAGCAAAAACAGCTGCAACACTTTCACTTGGGGAATATCCGGCCCCGTCACCGTTGGTCTTTGTCACTAATCACTAGTCACTTTCACACACTAGTTCCCCAAATCCACAGTTTCGGCACCATGGAGTGAATAGAACCCAGGTCCCGGCTAAAGGTTGCACTTGTCCCTGTGCTGTGTCCCCCCAAGCCCGTCCCTATCCCTGAGTCCCAGTCCCACCCAAAGGTCTATGTATGGTGAATGCAAGTGTGCAAAGTGACGCAATAATTGCCACCAACAAAACCAACACCACGTCGTAATAACAAATACTTTATTTCACTACTAGCACAAGTCACAATATATAATATAATAACACTTATACTTCCTCTGGCTCTTCCCGTTGTTTCCGTACTTGTTGTGTTGTGGTGTTGTCTTCTGGTGCTTTTTCACTCCTCAAGCATTGGACCCCAATCAAATCAATCAATCAAAAATCAAATGGCTTCTCTGATTTGCTACAAATTTCCCAAGTTTTACAACAAAATGGGTGTTCTTAACTACATTGGCATATGCAGAAAATAATCATCTTTCATCCTATGCATCTACCAATACTCTAATTACATAAATGACCAAGCTAATTGTAAAAAACTAACTAATGCAAAAATCGCAATTTTGCAGAGTGATCCTCGCTATGTGTGCAAAAAAAGTCTGTTGAGCATAGCGCCACTTGTTTGGCAAACGTGCAAAAGGCGTCGCTATGCTTTTCAATGCTTTCTGTTCTCTTGCCGTATCCTCACTATGTTAGACACAATAATAACTTAATGACTTTTAACGCTGCAGCGTTAATAACATTTTAACGCTGCAGCGTCAATTACATTAAATGTAATACATAGATATTGGCTAGTCCAATTCTTGCACATACACAAAGTCAATGCTATTTTCTCATCATTCAGCCAGTTTCTCAAAACATTTCTTTCCAAATTGTACATTATGTTGCTGGCATTTGGCATCAGTTTTCTTTCTTGGGACAACCCGTGGGAATGTCATGGAGAAAACTAATGACTATTCCAGATTTTGAAGTGCGCGTGCAACATGAGATCAAAATGTGTTTAAAATTTAGTTTACATGTTTGATTCTTTTATTAAAGCAGTAAGCAGATAGCTTACAGTAGTACTAATTTACGTGCTTCAAATTTGAAGATGATGTAATATTTCCACGCCACAAATGTAACTTTTGCAGCTGTTCATGTTTAGCTTAAATTTAGATACATTCTAAAACCATGGTCCTATATGTCAAGCATTCAAGCGGGAACATTGATTCTGTAATAATTTATACAACAATGACGTTTAATACTACACAACGTTTCGAATCATTAATAAAATATGGCGGTTTGGTAAATGTTAGTAATCCTGATATTTTCAAATAGTATCGACAAATGTAGTTTGTTGAATTCTACATGGCTTGCCGCATTAGCAGTTGCCTTACTATCTTTAGTTAAAGCCAAACCGTTTGTATATGTACGTTTTGAGATCCGCAGGTAGCCATAAGTCCTTGTTTCCCAGTAATGAATACAGGACTACTTGCATGCTTCTTATCAAAGCCGGCAACAAGTTTTGGCTTTCACTTCAATCGAAAACTTTTAGCTGGACTAAGAAGCAAAATATACTTTTAATATAGTAGTTCTAGTAAACGAGCAGCATCCAAGCTGTAGAACATTTTGTCCGGAATTTTTAATCAAGGCATAAAGTACTTAAGCCTTCCGCTTAACGCAGTTTTAGCTACAATTAGATTATTTCTTAAGTTATGGGTTGGGTGTTTTAATAAGCCTTTTAAAGGTTTTCTTTTTGGATAGCGGCTGAACATGAATTATGCATAAGAAATTAATTAAATCTGATAGGGATACAAGCAACATGACAGTTGGGTTAATAAAGTTAACACTCATACGCAAATGATGCAATTCACCAAAAGATGGGGAAAAGCAACAGGATTTCCGGGTCCGCTTTGTTGTCGGGGGATTAAAGCATTTATACAAAGTTTCACATTGAAGTGGGCAATGTTTTTATTTGTACATTGTTAACTCAGATGTTTTAACTACGAACAAATCTACGTTATATAATAACTTTAGGCATCGAAACAATAAAATAACAGCGTCTTATCCACACAATGAAATCTTGAAACCAGATTCTTTTTTAAACGACAATAGAAACTGCTAAGCATACAATTTATGAAATTCGGGGAAAAAAATTTACAAATGCAATTTCGCCATATCCTTGGCAAATTTACCACTTTTCCGTAAGGATTTTCTACCCCAATGATTCAGGTAATTGAGAGTGAAATGGATTAACAGTGATGCTTTTTTCTTATCACCTCTCATCTTTGCTTAGCCCAGCCCTCTCCCTTCCCATCTCTTTCTACCTGATCGGTGAAATTACAGTGAGTGAGGATCAAAATCGTGCGATTATATAGCATGCAATAAAACTTAAAGTCATTTTACTGTACCGCGAACTACAAACAAAATGAGCTGAAAAATGGTGGGCAGGTTAAAGAGAAATTTCTTATCGCCTGCAAAGGAAACCTGGATGCGCAAAAACAGTATCCTAGAACTGCATTTTAGAAGTAAACTTGATGATCTTTAGTCATGCAACATCACATCTAAACTTCACTCAACTTCTGGAAAACTATGGATTAACTAAGAGTAATTGCTGCAATTCCACACCTGTAAAAAATAACTCGGCCGTAAGAGTGCGTCCCAGCCCACAGATAAAAATCGAGCCTAATTAGTGAGACCAGTTTATTGGTGCAGGAATCTTAAATTGAGTTTGAATTTATGCCTTCATTGCATAAAAAGTGACAGTTGTGACAATTTTTTATACATAATTTTTAGTTTTTATTAAATAGCCTTACGAGTACTAGGTTAATAAATTTAAAAAAAATAAATTCCACTCTAACTGGAATAATTTCTCAGTTAATTTATGTAAAAATTTACTGCCGTTTGCAAAGTTTTATTGAAAGAAATGAATTTAACCGTAGGTATAGATTGGTAGGTTTCATTTTTATTTCATTCTATTCTGTAAGTATTCTATATACCCCTCAATCATTTTAAAATGCAAAGATGTTTTTTTGAATCTTTCAGAGTGTCATACTGTGTAATACATGAAATTCTTCTGTCCTTTTAAACTTGTATTTTTCGATGTTTCCAGATCACCATTTCTCCTTCCAGATATTTTCCATAATCGCAAACTCTTCCTGTACAATCAAGTCAGAGTCGCTAATTCTGCAGCTTTCCCCTCTCACCTGCAAACATGAATAAAAACCTGAAACCTAAAGTCACTCGCTGTGTTTCTCGCGTTGCCCACCACATCGCTCATCCCAGGTGTGCTCCGACAACTAATATTTTGCCTAACATTTTATTCGTTTTTCAGATGTTTGAATGTATTTAAGAATTTAAATGGCTAAAACTGAGTTAACTGGTGTTTCAGTGTTGAAGCAGTACCAGAGACTTTATTCGTTGAAAACCATCTTCTGTCAGATTCTACCTGTGCAATTACCTCAGAGTAAAATTGCGATAAATATTTAGAGATCTAAAGAAACTCAAAAAAAATCGTGAAATAGAAATGGTATTGTGTACCAGAATGTTGTTTATATACCAAATGAATCTCTGGCCGGAGGAAAGAAATGGCCATTTGCGCAATTCAAACCAGTCAATCACCTGATTTATACTCGTCTGTGGTTTTGCCAAAAATTTGAGGTTCTTTTTGGGCAAATATGACAAACCGCATTTTCAAAACTTCTTACATATACCTTCAGTTTTTGTTAATAAAATATTTTTAAAACTTCTCAAAATCAAACAACAAGATCTTCAAGATCATTTAAAAGCGAATCAGTATTATTTTTTATGCTTGGCGTAAAATTTGAAGAATAACAACTGCTTCTTTTCAAAAGTAAAATCAGTTGTTGCGCGCTTTGTTGTCTTACCTTCCAAAGTAATAAATTAAAAGTCATAGAAAGCAAGCGTGCAGTATAGCATTAAAACTACTTAAAGCTTCCAGCAACACTTCACTATTTTCTGTGAAAATCGCACTTGTTGAAGAATTTCCGCAAAGGAAAAAACGCCTTTTCCAGATATCCGCTTGATATAGCGCTCTCGACGGGATATAAGTTAACCGAAAAATTTTACAGCGTATAATAGGTCTGCTTAACTTCAGGAAACAATTTGTTGATTGCTTTCACTTTTTTATGGTCGGCCGTGCTTTTTTGATGCTAGAAAACGACTTAAACGTCTTAAGAGTAACAATTTGTGTTGGTTGACACCCCAAAAATTTTTTCTTCTGATTTCAAATGTTTGGCTGTTATTAAGTAGTACTAGGCCTACCAAAGTCGTCAAATGAGTTTTGGACCCCAGAGCCTCTCTACTTAGAAATGGCGGCCTGTTGAATATTGAAAAATTGGGTTGAAGAACTTCATTTTTCTTTCAATCAGGATTAGTTCGAGAGCTGAAATTTTTTGCAGTAATTGCGAAAAGTAATACCTAGATGGACATCACACTGATCACGCTGTAAACTATTACGGTGATTTTATTTAAAAAATCCAAAAATTGCAAAATTTTGGTTGAAGAAAAAATGTAATAATTTTTGCAATTTAAATTAAAATAAAATTCTAATTGCTCAAAATTGTTGCAAATTTACTGACAAACGTTAGGAGATGCCCTTACATGGATTGTGTTACTGTTTGGAGAAACCTCATGAGGGAACGCGGTGACGCAGGATAGAAATCACAGTTACCACAAAAAGTTCGCATTTTCAGTTTTGGCGTTTTACATAGTTTTGTCGGTGTATTTACAACAATTTTGAGTGTTTAGAATATTATTTTAATTTAAATTGCAAAAATTATTACATTTTTTCTTTAACCAAAATTTTGCAATTTTTGGATTTTTTAAATAAAATCGCCGTAATAGTTTACAGCGTGATCAGTGTGATGTCCATCCAGGTATTACTTTTCGCAATTACTGCAAAAAATTTCAGCTCTCGAACTAATCCTGATTGAAAGAAAAATGAAGTTCTTCAACCCAATTTTTCAATATTCAACAGGCCGCCATTTCTAAGTAGAGAGGCTCTGGGGTCCAAAACTCATTTGACGACTTTGGTAGGCCTAGTACTACTTAATAACAGCCAAACATTTGAAATCAGAAGAAAAAATTTTTGGGGTGTCAACCAACACAAATTGTTACTCTAAACGTAAATATACTTATGTTATAAGATCATGTTACCAATGCGTTTCTAGTATACATTCCTTTGATCCTTTGCCACTAGTTGTGTGTTGTCTGTTGTCAAAAATCTGGTGTAAACAGTGAACTGAATTTACGATACACTGGCGCTTACAAATGTTTTGTTAGTGCGGAGAACGTTTCCTTCCTTAGGCTCCGAAGAAACGCGAATAACAAGTGTACGTACGGAAAGCTTTTAATGTTTACGTTTGGTAAAACGTAATAATACGTTCATCGAGTACGTTTTCTAACGCGGGAAAACGGAAAATTCCGTTCTCGCAATCTGATTGGCTGAGTGGGAAAACGTACTATTTCGTTTACTCAAAAACGTTTTTCGAGCGGAAAAACGTGTTTATCCGTATCCCCTATTCAATCAGCTGAGCGGTGAAACGGATTTATCCGTTCTCGGTTGCCGTTGCGTGCCGGTGGGAAAACGTAATATTACGTTCGTATCCCTTGTATTACAAACAATTCCCACGTCAAGGGTTGAACCATAAGTTTTAAATTCCCATTCCAGCTGATAACTGCTCCAAAAGAATTCCCACGTTCACTGCTTGGGTTCCCCACTTTAATTGCCATGTAGGCTTTGACAACACGATAATTTTAACACCACTTTAACCACAAAATAGTCCTACTTAATTGCCATGCGAAAAGGTTAAACGATTTTTATCTATCATGAGTTTTAATCAACTACTGAATCTTTTTAAACTCAAAACAATAAGGAAACTTAAAAAACATTTTGGTCGTCTATTTTCCTCAATTTCAGACATGCCAAAGGATGTCACAAATATCAGCAGTGAATCCCGTGACAACTACGAAACTGGAACCGTACTTTTTCCGTTTTTTCCTCGTAAGATTTTCTACTCCAAATCTTAATTGAACCAGTATTAGAAATAAATAGGGTTCAGAGTCTTTCAGAAAGGAAAGGAAAAAAGTCTTTCATTCCATCTAAAGTCAACAGTCAAGAGATGGCAGCAAATCAAGCAGAAAAATGCGTTCAGAAACTCAATACATATTACTCAAAGATCATAAGATAACAAGACAGCCGGTGGTTTTGTAGATATAGTCCAACTTGCTTTTAAATTTAAATGGCCCTGACAGGTCCTGGCAAAGCTAAATAACGAAGCATTAACATATTGCTTTTGTTGATTTATGTAATTAAATTCAGACGCATAATTCATAATATCAAATAGCTTTGCTATAAAAAGGACTTTGCACTCTAGCCATTAGCACTTTATGACAAGATAATGGAAAACTAGTCCAAGAAAACTAAATCCTTTTATTCTCATTACGACTGTCAATGCACGTTCGCGAGAAGCCAAGGCTTTATTTTCAAGTCTTTCGTTTGAAATGCTAGAAACAAATTTTTGTCATATTATTAGTAATGCTTCAAGAACTACTCTGACTACTGATTGTATCTGACACCTTATTTCAGTTGCTGCAAAATATTATGAAAACACTCCTGGTGGCCCATTTTGAGCTTTACACAAAGTTCCCTTAAGTGTGGCAACCTGCTGAGCTTCTATGGCTGTTAGAAAGTCAAGTACGATAATTATCACCCGTACATATATTATACTGTCACTTTACAACTGACGACAAAGTTGTAAAGTAATAGTTGAAGAAAAGAATTTATGTTGTATGATATCAGTATTCATTTTCATATTTTTGCATACTTAAAGATATTGTAAAGGTCAGAATGAAAATAGTAATTTCTAATCCTTAGAAACATTACATACTTTTATTTGACTTTACTCATTACGCCCTTAACAGCTCCACATTTTATCCAAAATTGACACAAGTCATTGACTTGAAGTCAAGCACTCTCCTCTATAATTCACAATTCTCCTCCAATAATTCATTGATCTCCACTTTCCATTTCATTTTCAAAATGCATACAAACATAATGACTTAACTGATGACGGTTTTTCACCTCTGCTGCTACCGCCCTATACATTCACTCCATTATATGCATTATCAGCAGTCTTTTCTTTCTCTTTTTTAATCTTGTCACTTAAAGAAGCGTATTCTTAGCACCTGCAAACCAACCATAGTTTCTTCCATTAGTCGAATTTCTTTCTTTAAATTTCAACAACAATACAGTTTTCACAATAGAAAACGAAGAATGTAGGTACTCACAAAGGTAACGCACATTCTATGAAAAATATATTGTGTATACGTTTTTATTTCTTTTTCATGCAAGCTTTCTTTAAGTAGCTCTGTTGTCATTCTAATATAACAAAACAAATGTAGTGCTGTGTACAAAAAAGCTATTAATGTTTTGTTGTTTGCTGTATATAACATTGTAATAAAATAAAGTTTGCGGTCAGGTAATAAAATTTTATGCTAAGAGATGTGCTCTGAATATCCCATATATAATTATCCCAAATGGAATTTTCAAAATCGAGATCTAATCAAACTCCGCATCAATACGTCTAAGCTTTTACTTGGCGTCAGAGTAAAACAGAAGCGCACTGTTTAACATCAAATCTACATGTTTTAATAATAATTGTTTTTCGTTTGAGTCCTCAGATATCTCAAAACAGAACGAAAATTTTGAAAACAACAAATGCTTCACGTAATACAGGTGTTTATTCTAGATTTCATTAGTTTTCAAAACATGCGATTGTATGCTTCCGCGTAAGCCTATAGTTTATTTTTAATTAAACTAAGACCACAACATAAACACAAACCGGGGGAATACCGCACACTCATTTTAAAACGTCTATAGTCTTTAGTCTTCAGAATGAACACACTCTGAAATTCACATTTTATATATTCCTCATTTCAGACGAATCTTATTTTCTTCTCACTTATAAAAAATATTTTAATGTTTTTACAGGGCAAAAAAATTCCACCGGCATGCACAACTGAATGCTAATATTTGTGCATTTTGCACAATGTTATCATTCAATTGTTTCCGTTTCCATTAGGTTAATAGAGAGAGAGAGAAAATAAGGGAAAGCAGCTGAAGTTTTGGGATTACAAAAGACAAGAAGTTATCTGCTGCTTAGACAGTGAGTAGAAGTAAAATGTGGGTTTCTCCTGTCTTCCGCCAAATTAACCAGATTAAGACAGAACACTGTACACAGGAAAATATAGCGTGAGATATTCCAAGCTGCTTTGATGGGATCAAGGAAAGTTTAAATTTAAGTATTATAGGCGCAAAGTGTGTTTTAACAAATTTTTACTAGTAAAAATCTTTCCAAGCAAAGTGGATTGTCTTATTTACTTTGAAAGGAAAACACTACTAGTGATTGTAAAATGTTACAAAATAGGTTATAAATGCAGTTAAATTGTAAATTCTGAAAAACGAATACTTTCTAGTGGACATATCTATTACGATATTACGGCGCAAAAGGATAGAAACGAAATAAAATGTCGCTAAAATTCTACAAACATTACTACTTGTCATAAAACGTTTAAAAATTAATATTACAAATAACACTTTGATTTCGAAAAACGCATTAATACGTTTTGCCGGAACATCCTCAAACGCGGGAAAACATAATATTACGTTTCTGTTTTCAGAGAGTTGTTGCGGTAAAACGTACTATTACGTAGATTCGAATACGTTTTGAAAATGGTAAAGCGTAATATTGTGTTGCCTGAGCTCTTCCGGCGGAGTGGAAATACGTACTAATCTGCAGTTTTTGCCATTACGTTCCCGTGGAAAAACGTACTATTACGTCCGTTTTCGTTGTACTGCAAACAATTACCACGTAAGGGGCTGAAACATATTTTTGAAATTCCCATTCCAGCTGATACTTGTTCTATAGGAATTCCCACTTCGACTGCTTGGCTTCCACGTTTTAATTGCCATATGGGCTTTCGCAAAAAGATAATTTTAACGCCACTTTAACTACAAAAAAGTAATATTTAATTACCATGCAAAAGGGATAAACTAGAAGATCATCAACTCCATTTACCTTGCCAAATATCCTTTACGTTTTTTCCTAATTTTCGTCCAGTATAAAATAAAACGAAAACCGAACAACTTCACACTAAAATGTTTCATAGGTTCTTTTTGCAGCGTTGACCAAGCCATATCCAAGTAGTCTCCATTCCAATTCCATGTGCTTAATTTCAATTCCATTTGTGCAATTTTATAGATATTAAATGTTAACATTTGATGTTAGATTCCTATATCCAAACCAATATAAGTTTAGCCAAGATAACTTTTAGCTTTTGATCCAGATATATTAGTGAAAGGATGAAATACGTTACATGTGTAGGTAATACTTTTTGTTAGTACCGTACGATCCTTCTGTTAATCTTGAAGTCTCGTGTTTTTCCCCATGCTCAAGTTTTTCTGACATCGTAATCCAATACCGTCTAAATTTTTCTGCTTGTAAACCAACACTCGACCAACCTAATACAGAGAAAAATACTAAACAAGTTTTGTACTTTTTTTTATCTTTTTCTCTCTTTCTGCTTTCATCTGCACTTCACTTTCCTTTCATCTTCTTTTGTCTGCTTATGGTTTAGCCGGAAAAGAAAAAGGCAGGTCCAGAAATTCCTTTTTTGTTTCCAAGTGCATCCAGTGCAAAGTCAATGACACTTTGAGAGTTTTTTTCTAGTAGTGATAATAATCAAGTAAGAGGTATGCCATTATGACACTCACCACTTTCCCCCATTTTCCGCCTGGTAGTGGTACGTTCGTCAGTTTTATGTAATAAAAAATTGTAAATTTCAGCAGGGTTTAGACAAAAAACAGAAAATAAATAATGACATTGTTACAATGTAGTAGATTCTTGAGAAAGATAAAGCAGAACCCCGTATATTATTACAAAGGGTATAAAAAGTGCATATTATGTTGCTGGTATCAGTTTCCGTTTTGTGACAACCCCTGGAGACGTCATGGAGAAAACCATTGACATTCACTAATTTGTATCATAAAAGATTATTGACAAATGCTGCTAATATTTCTGATGTTTTGAAGTGTGACATAACCAAAAATTTTATGCAAATCTTTCACAATTTAATGTATTTCTATCTATTATTGATGCAGCAAATGGATGAGGCAAAGAAATATACTTGTTTATGTTTAAATTGTAAGTTATGCGCGCAACAAATGTATATTTTGCAGCTGGTCAGGTCTATGAATGTATTAGATATATCGCCATTAAAATCTGCGCTATTATTTGTTGAGCGAGAACTTTGAATCAGTAATAAATTTGTAAGGCTATGACGTACACAACGTTTTGACATGTCGAAAAAATACGGCGTTTTGGTAAATACTACTAATCTGAATGTTATCAACTGGATTCCACAAATGCATGCAACGTTTGGAAAGTTGTATCATTTTGACGCTGTTTTTAGAAATTTTACAATTTGTAGGACTTGAAAATTGACAAATCATTTATCCTTAAATCTTTCGTGTACTTTTTGGCGAAAGAGAGTGACAGTTGTCTTAAACTTTTTAGTTAAAGAGAAACCAAATATTTTTGCGTTATAAGCTCAGAAGGTATCAAAGTTCGTCTTGTCCAGTACTGCATATGGAGCCACCCGTAGGATTTCCATTAAAGTTGACAAGAAGCTCCAACTTTCTCCACCATCAAAAACGTTAAGTTTCACTAAGGACCAAAAAACGCTTTTATTGTAATAGCTTTAGTAGTAGAGTAGCACCTGAAACTGTAAAACGTTTTGACTGGAATTTTTAATGAACGTATAAAGTACTTAAGCGTTCCATTAGTCAATTTGAGTTAAGCTAAGCATTTTTCCGCATTAATGGGTTGAATATTCCAAAAGGCCGCCATTTCTGAGTAGCTGCTAAACATGAATTATGCTTCAAAAGTTAATTGCATAACTCCAAAATAGAAGCAGCAACATGACAGTTGCGTTAAAACATTACCATGCGAAATGGTTGAATACACCAAAAGAATGGATGAAGAGCAACACGGTTTCCTGTTCCTCTTTTTTGTTTGGAGGAAAACGGGATAATATGATGAGTAGGTCAATATTGAGCTATTAGATTTTGCCAAAACGAGTTTGAATGCATATTAAGGCAAAGTTGATAATTTTTAAGAAATAAGACTTAAAATATTTGAATGTAACAATGTTTTAGTTGTGCATAACGCAACTCAACAAAAATAATCATATGTGATCTACATACTATATAAGCTATGTGCACTAAAACAAATAAAATATCAGCCTTTTAACCATACAAAAAAGCCAGGGTTTTTTCAACTACAAAAGAAATCGTTAGGATAATATATGTTTTAAAATTTGTTATAAAATATGTACGGAATTTTCTTAATCTTTTGAAATCGCCATTTTTATTACAAACTTACCATTTTGTTAGGCTTTCCTACTCCATTGATTAAGGTAGTTGAGGGTGAAGTAAATACCAGTGATGGTTATTTTACTGGATACATTAACATTACCTCTCAACTTTTCTCAGAGCAGCCTTTCTCTTGCCATATCTACATACCTGAATGTTGAGGTTACAACAGCTGTATAAATTGTTGGAAATCAGCTATTGTTGTCACAAAATAGACGTTAATAAACTCAAACTCAATGAGTGACTAAAATTGTTCAATTTTTCTGTGAGTGCAATAATAAAAAAAGTCATTGGGTGTGGGTCATACCATGGACTTTCAACCAAATAAGCAGAAACAATGTCCTGGTAAGTTAGTGAGTTAAAGATAAGTTGCTGTTATTCTGGGTCCTGTTCTAGAATTTGTTTCACAAAGTAAACCTGACCTTTGGTCATGCAATATTACTTGGTGGAGCGTTTAGTCAACTTTCGGCTTCCGTTCAAACAAGCAGGAAGTCTTACACCTAATAATAAATCACTCACTTTAGGAAAATTAAGAATTAACAAAAAAATATTTGCTGCATTTTCACGACTGTAAAGAAAAACTTGACCATTGGGGAGAATTCCAAACCACAGATTGATACATTAAACTAATTGAGCTCAGTCAATCTGTGCTAGCAAACTTTAAAGAATATGAACGTTTGTTTATTTATCCAGCGTTTCCCTAGTGATTAATGCAAAACTACTTCTTCAATTTCTTTTTCAGGTAATCTCCATAATCGCATATCAAGTGTAGCAGCAAAACCCTTAACAATGCCGGTCAAGTCAATTACATAAAGGTTTTATGTTTACAGATGTACTACAGGATTATCCCAATATTTTAATGTTTTGTGATATAATTGCAACAGTTATATAAGAATGAACCTTTAATCTTACAATATTACCTGCGTCTCTACGTGTTTGTCGAAATGATCTAAGTTAACTCTGCATCAAAACCCGTACCGCTAAGTTTTTTATGGCGCCGGTGTTTTACATTCACGCACATTTAGTGTCTGGTCTACATGTTCTAATAAATATTTTCTCTTGAACCTTTAAAAATCTCCAAGGAAAACGTTAACCAGGGCCTAAATGTGCCCATTGCAATGAAAATAAAAAGAAAAAGGCAGGAGTTTTTATAACGTAAGAGAAAATGTTTCGTTCCCTAGGGAAATTCAAGTACAACACGCAATGGGACATTGGGATGGTATGTAAAGCTTATGTTGGTTTTTATGGAATGTAGAAAGCCATTTATTTTGGGAATTGGAGTGTATTTATTATGAGGAAACATATTTTTAATCCACGCACGTTTAATTGTATGCATACAAGTTTTTTAAAAAATTTCTTGACTTTTATATAATTTTAACATTTAAAATCGAGTGAAATACTGGACTGTAATCTAATACACAACTGGGAAGTTCAAAAACGAAACTATATATAAATTTTGTCGTTGAGTTAGCTCATTCAACAATAAATTTTCTTTCGATTCACAACTTTTCCCCAAAACAGCAAAAACACTTTAAAACTTCCTTCTAATCTGGTCTAATTTTTACGGCAACATTTACAAAATATTATCCTACTTTCTGTCTGCTTAAACCCAGCAAGTTAGTTTGTCTTTACACAGCAAACATTATCCTGTTAGTAAGTAAGTGAAATGGGGTAAAACGTATCTCTTTAGTCAAGTAGCTAAAGGAATTCCGTGGAGGCATGGAACCTAAGCAAACCAGTCACGCAAATAGCAAGTAGCGCAAAAGTGAAATTTGATTTCTCAAGGCTTGACTGACAGTCTTGCATTGGCCATGCTCATGTTTCCATTAATCTAGTGGAGAGAGAAAATATGGGAAAAGCTGCTGATGTTTTGGTCTTGCAGAAGCCAAGAAGATTTCTGCTGCGTGGATAGTGAGTGAGCAGAAGTCACTTGTGATTTTCTCCTGTATTCCGCCAACTTAACCACTTTATTACAGAACAGTAGTCACCAGAACAGACAGTGGGAAATAATTTACGCAGCTTTGCTTGGAACAAGGGGATTGTTTGACTTATTTACTTTGAAAGATAAAATTAGTAAAGATTATGAAAGGTTAAAAATATGTTATCAATACAGATAAATTGTGAGTTCTTAAATATGAAGAGCTTTTTTCTGAGATTATTATGGAATTATAGCGCTTTACGATAGAAAAAAAATTGAATGTCGCTAATATTCTACAATTTTTGCATATTTTTTCATAAAACGAAAGAAACGTAAGTTTTCAGTCTGAAGTGTTAAAACTTTTTATGGAGCAAAAAACGGCCAACTTACGGAGCCAAATAACTTTTATCCTTTTTCTAATATTCGTCCAGTGTAAAATAAACGAAAAGGCTTCACGCGTATATGCTTCACTGATTTCCTTTTTTAAACACCAACAAAACCATATAAATAATTAAGAGAAAATTAATCTTTCTGTTAACCTTCAACGCTTTCGCAATTCCTAAAAAGTTAATGGTGTTTATAATTTTTTTAGATTCCACGGTCAGATTAGGATTACTAACATGTTTTCAGCTTTACCAAATAACGAGTTGTAGGTTGTATTGATAAAATAAATATCCGGAAAATCGTTAGATACATTTTTGTATTTTTGAGGGATGTAATACGTGATAAACATAATACTTTTGTTAGTACCCCACAAGCTTTCTACTAAACCACACATCTACTAAATTTTGTATCAATGTATTAGTGCTATACCATAAGAAAACAACAAAGTGCTATTTCATATTTTCTTTGAGGAAAGTAAAAATGAATGCGTAATTTCGTTGCAGAAACTGTAACGAAATGCATGTAACTTTGCATGGGAAAGCAATGATGGGGATGTCGAGCCATGCAATTGCAAAAATAATACACCAGTACACAACGAAGGAAGGATCTACTGAAGCACAACTTCATTCTACTCTAATTTTTCTTTACGCGGAGTTTAGTTGACACAAACACCAAAATTATTACTCGCTTGCAAAAATTGATAATATTGGAAATTTAAAAAATTACACGTACTTGAAAACATTTACGACTTGATTGAGAAATAAGATGAATTACTATTTACTGAATGAAATAATCGTGCAGTAATAAGTTTTGCAACGTTCAATCAAGCTTCATCACAACAGTCCTGTGCCATTTGTAAATCTCATTCACAAGTCAGCTATCTAAGCAATTTTGCCTGACTATCGTTTTAGTAAGCTGTGGGCACTTAACAAATGTACTATTATCTAGTTATAATGCTAGTGTGAAAATATTACGAAAGGTATACGAAATACCGAAACATAAGTTTAAGTCCTTCAATATTATTGAAATAGAAAGGGCAACATTAAAAGAAAGGGCTTCAAAACATATGATCTTCCCTGCATGTTTCGCGTGCCCATTTTTACAATCCAATGTTATTTTCTGCCCTACTTTTGTTTTTCAAACCCTTTAGACAAAATACGCTCAAGCAAGACCCATGACACTCCATGTGTTTCACCATTTTCTTCTGGAAGGTCTTTTTTTTAGTTTTATGTTACAAAACCCGTAAATATCAGAAGGATTTGGAAAAATAGAGATAATAACAAGATGACATTAGTACAAAATAATATTTTCTTCAGAAGAAAGAAAGGGGAAACTCCTGTTGTTTGGAATAGGTATAACAAGGGCACACTATGTTACTGGCTTCAGTTTTCTTTTTTGTGACAACCCGTGGGGACGTCAGGGAAAAACAATGACATTTGGTAGTGCGTAGCGTGACAAAATACTGCTTCTATTCCTGGTGGATTGAAATGTGACGTAGTATGAGACTCAATCAACACATAATGGAAGGTTTTACAATTTAGTTTATTTGAATACACTAATAACGCAGTAAACCAATATCGAAAAGAAATAATTTACCTGTTTTGCGTTTAAAGATGCACCACTTCTACACCCTAATTGTAAATTGTGCGGCGGTCCTGGTTACTGCAATATCTAGATCTGCTTCTGAAAAAAAAAACATGGCTCAACTTGTCAAGCGTGAAAAATAAATCAGTAATAAACTTATGAACCAATGACGTTTATTAGTACACAACGTTTTAAAATGTTGACAAAATGGATGGATGTTTTCAAAAGGATTCTACAAATGCAGGAGACTTTTTTAAAGTGTAGCAGTTTGATGCTGTTTGTAAAGTTTACAATTTTTAGGACTAAGTAAATCATAGATGCTTACAAGCCTCGTTCACTTTTCAATGTTTGGCAAAAATGAATATCGATCTAATAATAAAGGTTACAATTTTATAAACGTTACAAGGTTTTGATAACCACTGAAGCTGGAATATTTACATGTTTTCTTAGATTAGCACAAAGCTGTTTTATACTTTAAAAAAATTGAGTAAACAACGTTTTTACTGCATTTTATCCGCTTGTCTATGTTTCTGTTATTTTATTTCCATAGGTAGCTGCCTAATATTTGAATCTTACAGGACGTTATACATAAGCATTGGGACTCAGGGAATTTCCATTACCTATGCAAAATTACAATTTTCCTTACGCCACTGATTCCGGTATTTGAAGGCAAAATAAACCATATTTGTTTGCAACAGTACTCAAACAAAGAAAATTATGTCACTTTAAAATTTATTATTCTTTGGTTTTTGGACCTACGAAAATGGCTCATTTCAGAAAACTGCTGTTGTACTCTAAAACGTTTATGACATTCATGAATATACTGGGGAATAACAGAGGCAAAGTGCGCTACAAGAATATTTATAAACCGCTTTGATTGGATTATTCTTGTAAAACTTATGGCTGAAAACATTATGTGTGCATTATATAGTTACTCTCATTCCAAAAGGATGTTCTCCACTTTGCGACTAAGTACTCGTTTTTTTCTTCCACAAAAGAAACTTCTAGTAATAATTTACTGCCAAAAGATTACAATAGAAAATTTTCAATTTCTTGTTATCTAAGTCCTTGTACAGGTTTGTACAAATCTATTATATTTTAAGCATCGTCAAAATGCATCAATTCTTGCATCATACAAAACTCCATCATTTGAAGCTGACTGAACTCAGGTAAACTTAGTTATTTTTTTAATTATGCTTCTAAATTCCCTAAATGGTTTTTGGCCCATTCATTTAAGAACTGATATCAAATGAACAAGAACAGAGAAAGTTTTTAGCACGGCAAACATAGAAAAATTGCGTAAATATGTTGACTACTGTTTTGTTAAAAAGCTGTAATGAGCTTGAAAACAGGCTCTATTTATTTTTTTATATAATGTGCTTTAGTATATTATGATACCAAAAGCTTTCTTTTGATTTTGGGTTTGCTACTATGTATAACTAAAAGCGTTAAAAATTGTAGAATTGAAGAACTGGAATGATCTTATCAAAAAAACTCTAATTGACAGAAGGAAATTAGCGGAAGTAGTAGACAGCTTAGTGTATAAGTTTTGCTCGTGTAGGCAGCGTTTTTGGATTCGCCATGACAAAATGGTAATAAGGGCGTTCACTAGTCAACCTAATTATTATTTTGAAATTGAAATTGTATCTGCTCATTTTGTTTAATTACCCTCATTAAAAATGGTACCTTTCTGTACAGCGCTTTGCGTTTTTTTGTGAAATAAATGGGGAAAACTGAGTCAGTTTGTGCATTGCCAGAAAATACCTGAATATTTTTGTTGGGCAGTGCTGATAGTTGTACCTAGTGGCTAAAATACCAATCCAAAGTTTAATTTTTATTAATGCATTTTGCTATTAACGGAAAAACGTATGATATTCCAATTCATAAAAAGTTTTGACTTTTTGATCATTCAAACTGGTTGACCAGAAGTTACAGAAGTTAAATATCGGAATTATTCAATGTATCAATCAACCACCAAAAAACCTATATGTTAAAATGTGGCTGGTATATTGGACTTTATTTCAGAGCGGTGTGCAAGTGCATCAAAAATGTGCACCAACAAAACAAATCAATTAACTGGAAGTGCACCAGCTAAAAATTACATTTCATTAATACCTTTTTATTCAAAGAACACGAGACAGTCAAAAAATTCAGGGGGAAACGAACACGAAGCAAGTTGCTGTGGATCGTTTTAATAACTTTTAATGAAACCTACATGACCAATACTTGCTGTAAGCCACTGCTAATCCATTTTCACACAGAAAAAACCATTCCCAAAAACATATACGAATCACTTTCACTTTAGTGCGACACAGATGTGCACTCAACTGATTTGACTATTCCCCCTGCCTGAAGTCAACAGTCAAGATATACAAAGATAAAGCTCACAAACTGACAAATGCTTTGGGGAACCCATAATGCATGTTACACAAACAGCATAAGACAATAGTTGTTTTGTACGAAGTTTGGTTTTTCTGTGGAAACACTTGAGTTAGAATAACAGAAACTGCATTCCTGTCATGTTCATGCTTCAACAAATTACCGTGCAAACGTAAATTATCTTTAGGTGTGGGAGAGGTACATGATGTCCAGGCAATAATGAAGCTCGTGAGAGTATCAAGTAATGAGTAACATTAGTTATTTGCATGTAATATCAATCCAATTTTGTGTAAGGATAATTTTAAAATTAAGACGAAATTAATAAAGAATATCAGTTTATGGTGGGAGGGCTAGAGGTAACATAAATACTAATGGGAAGTTAAAGCTCTCCTTATTTAAATCATATTTTTGACAATTTGCAAGAAAAATTTACATTATTTTGCAACAAAACGACACTATTGATAATTTATGAATACAATACTTGAACTTCCTTTGCGTTTTAGATCTATCGTTTATATCGTTTTGATTTTGGCGTGAATTAGCGTAACCCAATTCAAATCCAAAACCTGAGGTATCATTTTTGTAAAAAAATATGTAGCCAGTGCATTTTAAAATTTAAAACTAACGTTTTATTAAAACTCTATAAATGCACGAAACAATTATCATTTTACATTATTGAAACGTAATTATTCAAGTTTGTTTTAAACCAAGCTTTCTTAACCGTACTTTTTTGTTTATCCACCACACACACATTTATTAGTTCTTCCTTTTACTTCGCCTAGAGAAAATGTAAAATGGAATAAGGTAAGCTCATCATTTTAGTGAATGCTCGTTTACTTCAACTATCGTCTATCTTGCGTCCTCCTCATTTCCCAATGAACTGCAGGGAGATAGAGGGAGAGAGTGGCAATGTCATCAAGCCAGCCGAGGTGAAACTGTGGAGACGCTGTATATTTTATTCTACCGGATCCAGGAATAAATTCCAGGCAAACCTCCTTTTACCAAGGAAGGTAGTCACTTGAATCTTCTAGGAAAGGAAACTTTTGCCGCACTTCTGTCTACTCGCTTTGGCAGAAGAACGCAATCATTCGGAAAAGCGCTTCAAAACAAGCTTTCAACTCCATTTCTGATACGGCGGCGTTGACGTCATCAAACCTAGAAAAATTATGTTGCTAGTATGAGAATTAGACTTTTTACAGAATTAAAATTTGTGCAAATTCCCGTAAACGCCTAAATCTAAACAATCTAGCATGACTTTTTAAACCGGAATAGTTTTGAACGACAGTTCGACGTCACACCCTAGCACAACTAAACAACGTCTAGTATTCCCAGTGCTTTTGTTGATTTAGGTCATTAAATTCCGCTGCACATTAAAACATCCATGGTAACATTAATACATAAGGCTTGTACCATATATACTCGGACAAACCTTACACTTGTTGTTTTGCTAACAAAATTAAAGTTTTGTGATTCAACCTGGGTATCATAAGAAAGCTCAAACAGTGTACTTTCTTATAAAAATAGTTTTAAACCTATGCAGTGTATCGCATTTTGTACAGCATGCTTTGATGTTCTGCAACTCAGGTGGTCATTTTTCCAAATTGAATTTTTGGAAAAAATACATATATTTCAAACACGGTGAAAGTTTTTCAGTAGCACCTGGGCAATTGATTTAGTGCTTGTCTTGAAGCCTGTTAATTGATCCTCAAAATAGGTGGTTACGTATTAAATTACAACCGTGTATGCAAAAATGCCGCTTACTTGTTTGCAAAACATCGCGAAAATTACGACAAATTGTCATCTCGAGAAACCTAGCAAAAAATTTGTGTAAACAAAAGGTTTCAACAAATTAACAATGCACGGTCTAAACGAGCAAAAAACGTTCTTCAAAACCTGTGATAACATAACCCATAGAAACATCAGATGTAGAAATGGGAGGTCTTATTAATTTTGGTATGATATAGGACCCAATTTTTTAGCTTGAAACGGAATTCTCAAAAAATTCATAAAATGTAAATACCTGTAACTTTATCCTGTCTTTACAGAACTTAACCACTTATGGCTTGTTTGAAAGCCTAAGGTCTTTAGAGTATTCGACTGCTGTACTGGCATCTGAAAGCAAGTTCCAGTAGGAATGCCAGCTTGAAGATAAAAACCCAGGTTTTAAAAAGTGGAATAACGGGATGTTGACATGTGGTTATAAAAATCCAAGTAAATTAGTCAAATAAAGTGCTAGTGCCAAGTTATATTTTTTTTCTAAAATCTACACATCTGAGCCTCTTATTTAAAACAATGCATGCAGTTGATTTGGGTATCCTTTTTTGTGTAAAAACAAAATGAAATTTGTCCGAGTATATATGGTACAAACCTTACTCGCTGCTATGGCCGCATATTTTAAAATTATAAAATTAAAAAATATTTGCCAACCCTAGAAAATAAAGTAGACAGACGGACACACAACTGCTTAAATAGCTCCTCTGCAAAGCAGCGAGCTAATAACCTCTCTGATATCATTATATACCAACTAACCTTTTTTGAAAAGGGACTCTGCTCTCTAGTCATTAGCAACATGCAACGATATAATGGAAAACTAAAACATGAAAACTAATTCCTTTCATTTTTAGTGCAAATGTCAATGCACGTCTGTATGAAGGCAATGCTTTATTTGCGAGGTTTTCTTTTGAAATGCCAGAAACTCATTTTTGTCATAATAATAATGCTGAAAAAAACTCTTTTGACTTCTGTATATGATACTCTTGATAAGTAGCAACCATGCTGGAAAATTTAGTGAAAGCGCCACGGGTAGCCAATCCTCAGTATTACACCAACTTTTCTTAAGTGTGACAACCTGCTGAGTTTCTATGCTTGTTAGGAAGTCAACTGCGATTATTATCACCCTTACAATGTATGGTTACTGTAGACCTGACGACAGCGGTAACTGGTAAAATTTGAAAACGGGAATATATGGGGTATGATATCAGTAGACATTTCCATATTTTTGGCTATGTAACGCTTGTGTTTTGTGATACTATAAATGTCAGAATGAAAATCCAAGAAATCCAAAAATCCGAAACAAGCTGCAGTAGAAGTACTTCATTCTACGTGATTTTTTTACTTAAGCGGAATTTAGTTGATACAAATACCAACAAGTCTTACAATTGAAAAAGTACATAATATTTTCAACCTTAAAATCTTACGCGTGCTGGAAAACACCTACGACGTCACCGAAAGAAAAAAAGCTAAGATGAATTACTGCTTTGCACGTTATACTCTTAGGGTGCTCTTTAGATTTTACATTTTCTTCAAGGTTTTAGCTCATATATTCTACTTTATGAATAGCAACATAAAATATAACAACAAGAAACGGCTTCTGATTAAAGAGTTTTCTATTGTGTTTTAGAACAGAGAAGTACTTGGTCGTTAAATGAATTGAGGTAAAGATAACGTGGTAAGCAGAAACATATTGCGTATTCATTTTTTACAAAACATAATTGTGGTCAGTTAGTTGTCAACTTGATACAGATTTAGTGCGATGAAACGTACATTAAAATTCAATATTGGATTATGGTATTCTTTTAAAGGTTTAAATTATGACTACTAACCAATCTGACCACAAAACAATGCCAAAGTGAAGGTTGTGGCCATTGGTCAAATTTAGAAGAAAAAATATACAGAATAACGAAACGTAAGGTGTTTAAAAGGTTGAAAAATCAGACCAGGTTATTCCAATTTCATACCTTCAAAACATATTACCAAGTTTTGATCATTTTAGTATTGACTGACGTCAAAGTGTACTGACTTCCAGTTTCACTTGTATACAGATAGACGTGTTCTGAACACGTGGAAACTTTCCACGTTTTAATGCAAAGCATTGTATCGTCTAGTTATTATCTGGGTTACAAATGTATATAACTAGAAAAAACATGTCAAAAAACATGTGCACATTTGGTTCCTGGAATTTGGCACCTGTTTTCTTTCTTGTGACAACCCATGGGGATGTCATGGAGAAAAACTAATGACATTGAATAACTAGAATAGACCAGGACAGACTATTGGCAATATACTGCTACTATTCCCGATTTTGAAGTGCGCGTGCAGCATGAGACCCAACACGTTTTTGAAATTTAGTTTACATATTTGATTCTTTTATTAAAACAGTAAGAAGATACTAATTTACCGGCTTTAAATTAAAAGATGATGTAGCATTTCCACGCCACAATGTAACTTTTGCAGCTGTTCAGGTTTAGCTTAAATTTAGATTGCAAGAACCATGGTCCTATGTGTCAAGCATTCAAGCAGGAACAGTGATTCAGTAATTATTTATACGACAATGACGTTTATTACCACACAACGTTTCAAAATGTTAATAAAATATGGCGTAATGTTATTGCGTACCAGAATGTTGTTAATATACCAACCAAGTGTCTGGCCGGAGGAAAGAAATAGCCACTTGCGAAGAAACGCGAATAGCAGTTGTACGTACAGAAAGCTTTTAAATGATTTTTTATCTATCAAGAATTCAAAACGACCATTACATCTATTTAAACTCAAAACCATAGGGAAACTGAAAAAATAATTTGGTCGTCTATTTTCCTCAATTTCAGACATGCCAAAGGAAGTCACAAATATCAGCAGTGAGTCCCGTGACAACTACGAAACTGGAACCGTACTTTAGCTGGTATTTTTCCACGCAAGACTTTCCACTCCAACTCTTAATTCAACCAGTATTAAAAATAAATAGGGTTCAGAGTCTTTCAGAAAGGAATAGAAAAAAGTCTTTCATTCCATTCTTTACCCTTTCTCTCAAGTCAACAGTCAAGAGATGGCAGCAAATAAAGCAGAACAATGCGCTGGGAAACTCAGTGCATATTTTGCACTATAGCCATTAGCACTTTATGACAAGATAATGTAAAACTAGTCCAAGAAAACAAAATCCTTTTATTTTCATTACGAATGTCAATAGTGATGGCAAAAATCGGAAACTAATCGTGATTAATCCGACTTTTGTCCAAACGTTTAGTACAGGATGGGAAACGTTTTAAACAGAAATCGAATCGAAAATCGCGATTAATCTCGATTTCTAGAAAATGCAATTTTATGGCAAATATAACACTAAAACTTGGTTAGAATGCTTGAGGCTTAAAAACAAGAAATATATTTACACAAAAATCACACCAATTGATATGGTCACATGCTTCCTGTATACGAATTTTTATATTTCTCAGCTTCTGTAGATACTACTTACAAGTAAAGGCAGGGAGTGGTAACCCGCAAATTTTCAAATGGTTTATGTTTTCTGGATCACTTTTTTGAGCTAATTACGAATATAATGTTGAAAGTCCCGAATGCGCAGATCCTGTGACGCTAGTTCTAGGCTAGGCTTTGTTTTGAAATGCTAGAAACTCATCTTCGTCATAATATTAACACTGAATAACCCTGACTGCCGCCTGTATATGAAACTCTTGTTAAGTTGCGAGCATGCTGGAAAATATAATGAAAACACTCTTGGTGGCCCTTCCTCAGCTTTACATAAAGTTTCCATAAGTGTGGCAACCTGCTGAGATTCTGTGGCTGTTAGGAAGTCAAGTACGATTATTATCACCCGCATAATATTATACTGTTACTGTAGAACCGACGAAAACGGTAACAGGTAAATGTTAAAGACGAGAATTTATGGGGTATGCTATAAGTAGCCATTTCCATATTTTTGGCTATTTAGCGTTTGTGCTTTGTGATATTGTGAAGATCGGAATGAAAAAAATATTCGAATTCTTAGCAACAGGAAAATGAACCACACACTTCTACGTGCCTTACCTCATTACACGCTGAACAGCTCAACATTTCATCCAAAATTGACACAAGTCAAGTATTCACCTTTAAAATTCACAATTCTCCTCCAATAATTCATTGATCTCCACTTTCAGTTCTATGTTCAAAATGTATACGAAATACAAACATGACGCTTGACTAATGACGGTTTTCACCTCTGCGGCTACCGTCCTATATAGTTACTCCATTATATGCATTATCAGCAGTCATTTCCTTCTTTCTCTCTCTAGCCTGACGTTCCACATCTTGTGATTTAACGAAGCGTATTGTTAGCACCAGCAAAACAACCATAGTTCCTTTCTTTAGTCGAATTTGTTTCTTTAAGCTTATTTCAACAACCAAACAATGTTTCACAATAGAAAATGAAGAAAGCAGGTCATCACAATGGCAATGCACATTCTTTAAAAAATATACTGTGTGCAAGTTTTCTTTTTCCATACAAGCTTTCCTTAAGAAGTTTTAATATAACAAGACAATGGTAATGCTAAGCACAAAAAGCTATTCATGTTGTGTTGTTTGTTGTATGTAAATAGTTCTACTATGCTTTTGTGTTGTTCGTTTTCTGTCTACATTTTCTCTTGTAGAAACATGACTGTCGTCGTCGTTGAAAGAGAAGGAACAAGCTTTTCATTTGATTTACGTTTCAAAAGGAAAGGTTGGACAGGTGAAAACATGAAATACTGTCTGCTTGACTGTTTGAAACATGCGTCTATCCACAAAAAACAAAAGTGTAACAGATCATCCAAATCGAACAATCGAGAGTCAGAGGGAAAGTTACAAAGGCTTGGGATAATAAGTTTCTCGGGAAAATTAATGACAGTGCAAATATTGCACTGCAAATGTTTTCAGCAAACTTTAAACGACGTTTGATGGAAAGTCGTACATTTTCAAGAATGGCTAACCGAAAGATTCAAGAACGGCCTCATTTGTTTTTCAATAAATGTGCTTTTGCATTTTTCATTTTTAGTCATCGGTTCTTTTGGTCGTTAAGATTTGTATTAATACTTAGTAGTAACGATAGATTAGTAAGCAATTCGATTGGGATAAAGAATACCATAAAAAGTACCAGACAAATACACTAGCATCTAAATGTCAATATTGCGCGATTTAGGAATAACACTAAAATGGTGTAACAAAGTTTATGGAAAACGAGCATCTGTTTGTTTATCAGACATCCCCCTATGGACAAATACCAAACATTATTTTTTCAATTTACGTTTCAGATGACCTCCATATTTGCATTATAAGTGTAATAATAACATCAATAACATTGGGTCAGATCTTCAATAAATCTTTACGTTTTACACTCGTTGTCAATTCCTTTACTTTGTTTACGCCAATCAATAACATTGCCGGTCAGGTTATAAAATTTTATGCTTATATATGTACTATAGGAACATCCCAATAATTCAATTTTTTATAATGCAAGTTCAACGATGCTGAGTGAGTGAATCTTTAGTCTTACAATGTTGTCTGTTTACCTTTTCAAGTACATTTCAGAAGCACAAAAAATTGCTAAATATTGCACTTCAAACAAGCCATCATTTAATAAAACTGAAGTTTTATCTACTACTGATGTAAACATACGTAATTGCAAACAGTCGATAACGCAATCATAAAAATAGATTTAAAAGCGCATTTTCCACAATCCCAAAACAAAGTTAGGCACGAATTGATCTAATCAAACTACGCATCAAAACCCATACGTCTAAGGTTTTTCTTGGCGTCAGAGTGGAAGAAAAACGCCATGTCTAACATCACGTCTTCCTGTTCTAATAATTGCTTTTTTCCAGAGTCCTAAGAAACCTCAAAATAAAATACAAATCAGGTATTATATATATTTTACGAAATATAGATGTTATGGATATTTTAGGTTTATTCAAAGTGTCATAGATCAGCCCAAGCCGAGAATGGACAAAAGTTAGAAACATACAACGGCTTGGAGTAATAAGTTTCTCGAGATAAATATAGTGACAGTGCAGTTATTGCAATGAAATGGGTTCAGCAAAATTTCAACGACGCTTAATGACAATGTGCATATTTTGCAAAGTATGCAGCAAAAGATTCACTAATACTATACTCTTGTCTTGCGTTTTTCAATAAGTGGGTTTTTGCATCTCAGTTTTATAATGATGGGTTGTGTTGGTTGGAAACTCTTGGAATACTTCATATTATGATACGATATACTGAAATTAATGCGACGAAAAAAATTAGAATCGGATACAAAATACCATAAATAGCATAAAAAGTATAAAAATTTAGTGGAACATAAAAGTAATATAAAAACTACACAGAATATAAACTTCTGTTTATTTATTAGATCCTCAGATGATCTTCGTAACTGCGTTATAAGTGTAGTGAAAATACCGTTAACATTGCTGGCCAGGTCATAAGCATAAAATTTTAACTGAGCATGTACTACATGAATATCCCAATATTTTATGATGCAAATGCAACGGTTTTGGAATGAGTGAACTTTTTATCTAAAACGCAGCCTAATTGTCCAAGTATAACAGTAGTTTACCAAACACACATTTCTTAGTATCACGCCTACTTGTACTAATAAATTATTTCTCATGGGTCCTTAAAAATCTTCAAATAGAACAAAGCCAATGACCAAGCAGCAGTATTTCGTAACACAGGTGTTTATTCTACATTTCATTGGTTTTCAAAACATGCAACTGCATGCTTCCGCATAAGTCCATCTTTTTCCTTCAATACAGCTTTCACCACAACCTGGGGAATAACACCCACTCATTTTAAGGCATCTCTATTCTGTCACATGAACACACTCTATGAAATTTCATTTTGTATTCCTCATTTTACACAAATCTTATTTTCTTCTCACTTACATAAAAGTTAATATAATGTACTTGAAAAGAACGGTTTATATATAAGTTTTGAAATTGAAGAAATTGGGCAAAGCTATCTGCTTGTGTATGTCTACGGTGAGCTAGCTAAGGAAGTTGGTCAAGACCTGAGCAAACCTGTTACGTAAATTGCAAGTAGCGCAAAAGATAACCTTCATCTCTCACTGCTTGACTGAAAATCTCGCATTGACCATGTTGTCGTTTCCATTAGACAAGAAGGAGTCTGCTGCTTATAAGGTGAGCAGAAGTAAGTTGTGAGTTTCCCCTGTCATCCGCCAAATTAACCACATTAAGAGAGAACACTAGTCACAAGAAAAGATAGTGTGAAATATTCTACGCTGCTTTGCTGGGAAGAAAAAAAGTTGCTTAGCTTGTTTACTTTGAAGGAAAAAACTAGTCGAGAAAATGAAACGTAGCTAAATAAATTATAAATATAGGTAAATTGTAAATTCTGAAACATATTTTTGAGGAAACAAATCTGTTGTGTAGTTATAGCGCAGTAAGACAGAAACAAAATAAAATGTCGCTACAATTCTACACACTTTGCCTATTTCTTCCGGTAACATTTGAAAATCAAAGTGTTCAGTCTGAAACGCTGATATTTTGTAGTAACTAAAAACTTGCCGATCAGCAGCGTCTCCAGATAAATAGCTAAACGTACTTGACCCTTTTCTAATTTGGTTCCAATGTTAAATAAATAAAAACCCCACGCGTAAATGCTTCACTATTGCCTTTTTGGACCGTCAACCTAACCATCCCAATAACCTCCATTAATCTTTTTTTTTCTGCTTTTGGAATTTCTCAAAAATTTTTGTTTCGGTTTTAGTAGTGACCTAGCCCAGGTTTAAAACTATGCTTTTGATATTTTCTAAATAACTCGCTGCTGGTTTTTATTTAAAAAAGTAAATATTCGGATCGTTCATTTTTTGGAAGGAAGAGAATGGAATGCAATACGTGGAAAAAATATTAATTTTTGTAAGTACCCTATAAGCTTTCTATTCAGCATTTTCACGTATTCCCCCAAGCTCAAGGATACAATTACCAATTCTTGACAACGTAATCCAATAATTTCTTGCTGCTGAAGTGCATAAGCGCTTAGAGAAAAAATACACAGGGTTTCTTCCATTTTTCAGTTTTCTTGTCGTTTGGCCATGCTTCAATGCTGCTACTTCACTTTCCTTTCATTTTTACTTTCTTCTTATTCCTGCAAATAGACAAGTTCATGATTTTTGGTCCTTTTGTTCAGCTCTGATGAAAAAAGAAACAAGTCTGGTATAAAAATTAATGATAGAATGTAGCAACAATAAAGTCATATCAGATCAGCCACTGTGCTTTCTTTCTTGCTTGTATTCCTTTTATTTGTGTCGCTTTTTCAAACAGCGTGAAGGTCAAGGCTTTACGGACGGGAAGACAACAAGATGGCATTTCATATTTTCTTTAAAAACGGGAACCAGAGTTGTGTTACATAAAGCTGTGATGACTTGCACGTTACTTTTTTGGCTTAGAATTTCAATGTCAAGTATATTGGACTAGGTGGCATTAAGAATCTACTGAAGTACAAATTCATTCTACTTGAATTTTTTACTTATCCGGAATTTAGTTGGTACAAATACCAACATGTAGTACTCATAAAAAATTCACAATATTTGTAAGCTTAAATATGTTCACGTGTTTGAAAACATTTTCAACGTCACAGGAAGAAAAAACCACTAAGATGAATTCCCATTTTAAAGCAATTTTTGAGGTGCTCATTTACTGCTGTCCGTATTAAAAGTATTTCTACTCGCTTTCCTGTCGCAAAATGCCACTTTCCTTTGATCTAATTAGTGCTGTCAATCAAACAGAAGCTGAACAATGGAGTTCCAAGAAAAAATATTGCACCGAAGGAAGTTTGAAGAAAAGTGGAAGCTTGCATATACCTTCCTATACTAAACTTTGCTGTTGTTAGATAGTTGATTTTCGGCTACGTATAAATGCATTTTTGATGTGCGGAACAGGTTGAGTTTAGTATGGGAAGGTATATGCAAGCTTCCACTTTTCTTCAAACTTCCTTCGGTGCAATATTTTTTCTTGGAACTCCATTGTTCAGCTTCTGTTTGATTGACAGCACTAATTAGATCAAAGGAAAGTGGCATTTTGCGACAGGAAAGCGAAACAAAAATGACTTAGTAATTTCGACAGTAATCTTTGCATTTTCTTCAAGGTAGTTAATCACGTATCGTATTTTATGAATTGCAATACAGCAACAAAGAATGTTTCCTGATTAAACAACTGTCTATTGTTTCAAAACAGATCAACTTTTGTTCGCTGCCTGGGTTGAAGCAAGGTAAAGGATATGGTGGTAGGTAGAAATATAAAGCTTCTTCTGGTGTTTTAAATCTATATAAATTTTGCTTGACTATCATTTTAGTAAGCTCTTTGCAATCAACAAATATAGTTACCTTCTGGTCATTATCCTACTATGACAACGACAACGCTGCACTCAAAGTATATACCAAGTGCTAAATTCCCATTTTTATTCTTACTTAGCATCAGGATACTTTTTACATTCTGAAGCTGATACTTTAACTAGTGGAATGCCAAATTGACAACAAAACCATGTTACAGCGAAAGTTGTGGTCATTGTAGTAAAATATATGCGAAGTATTGATATAAATGAAAGATTCCCGGACTATTCATCGAAATCTTTTCATCAAAATCTCTTCATCGAAATCTTTTCATCGACATTTGTTAATCGCCTAATCTTTTCATCGACAAATCTATTCATCGAAATTTTTTCATTGCCTAACCATACATTTTTTCCTACTTTCGAAAGAAGCCTGTACTGCAGTGCCTCACAATATGCATGCACGGGCGAGGTCTCCTTGCCTGCATGCAGGTTTATGAGACAAGCATTTTGTCGGCCCCAGCATTTTTTTGTGCAGGTTCTGTCGGCCCTGGCTGCTAATATAAATATGCATAGCACAGCTCACCGCGGCCGCGATGCGTGGAAGATGCATATTGTGAGGCACTGCAGTACAGGCGCCTTTCGAAAGTAGGAAAAAATGTATGTGCCTAACATCTTCATTGCCTAATCATTTCATCGCCTAGAATTTTTAATCGAGTGATTGATTTAAAAGAAACTCGACGTCTGTCTTGTGTTTTAAATTACTGAGTCAAGAATATCAAAATTTGTCACGTAGAATGAGCTTTCAGTGGCAATGGTGCAGTTTGATGGACTTATTTTATAGCTTTGTGCATGGCAAAAAGTGACAATAAGAAGAAGTGGCAAGAGGACTGACCATAGTTTTTAAGATTTTATGAATCCAGTAAGAATTTATGGAAATATACAATCAGGTTTCTTTTTGCAAGTCATAGTTTAGACATTTATGTCAAGTTGTAAAAATACATGTAGGTATGTAGTATAGAACTACGTTTTCTGCTACCGACCTAACTCCATTTCTTATTTTAACAAAAAAATTACAAATTACTGTTTCGATTTTACTATGGCTACCTTTCCAACATTATCATGATCTATCAGGTGTATTAAAATTAGTTTCATAATTTCATGGCAGTTGAACTAGCAGAAAACCAACGACTGGCAATTTTGAATTTGCACTAAGCACCTGCTATTTAACATAACCCAACTTCATCTTTACCTGAAATATCTACTCACTAGTTGTCAGTCTGTAATTTGGCTGCCTTATTGACAAATTCGCAAATTGCAGCAGGGTTAGATACTACGGGTGTGTTATTTGTTAGATTTATAAACGGGATTTTGACTCTGCTTAGTCCTTGGAATTGGAAATTCCAAGCTGCTTATTGTTCTGTGTACAACTTGATTGTATAGGCTAATCTTCAATGTGCAGCTGCGTGAGGTACTAGGTACCTCAATCGACAATGCTGCTGCTTGTTGTTTTAAATGTGCTTATTGAAGAACAATTATCTATGTAGGTACATAATTTTATTTAGCACTTATATAATTCATTGACTACAATACCCAATTATTCATGTTGACCATTCTGTAATAAACCGCGATGAAAAGATTGATCGATGAACTGATCAAGCGATGAAGATGTTATTCGATGAAAAAATTTCGATGAAAAGATTATTCGATGAAAAGATTATTCGATGAAAAAATGTCGACGAAAAGATTACGATGAAAGTGACGGTCACCAAATGAAATATTAGTTCAAGGTTTTCAATATTATGGAAGTAGAAATTACGTTGGTACTCGCATATTGGTTTTCTTCCAACACGTGGACGGAGAAAGAGCGGAACAATTAAAAAAAACCCTAGGGAAAGGCATACTTTTAACCTAGCTGAATCTTCAATTCCTGAAATTTCTACACTAAGCTGAATGAAGAAAGGAAGAACCTATGATCTGGATAAAGGCAAGGTTTGACTATTTATGCATCAAATGACGTCAAAGTGTACCAATCCACAGTTTTACTTGTACCAATTGGTTTCCCAGTTTGGGATTTCAAAAACATTTTTGGAAAAGCTGAATACATTATACATATTATACAGCCCTAAACGACGTATGCACATATTGAAATTTTACCACTTATCTACTACGAATCTACAAATCTCCAAACCAAAAAAATATTGAACGTCACTAAAGTCAAAAGAGGAGATAATCATTTTACAGCGCTCCACTGGACGAGAAAAACCTGTTACGTAAATATAAACAAACGATTTTGATTTCTCTATTTCACATACAAGCCACTACACTTCATCCAACAAATTTACCACATTAGGCTAAAATACTGAAACTTCTTTTTAACTTTTAAGATATTAGTGCAAAAAGTTATGTGTATTTGTTATCCGGATTTAAACAATAATGCCACAAACAAACACAAGAAAAGTTCTTCTTAAATTTTGATCTTCCCTGCATGTATATTTCTCTAGCTCATCTTAACAATCTGATATTATTTTCTTCGCTACAATCATAATCTTTATGATGCAGTTCCCAAAAATGTAGTTGTCACTGGGGAACGAACCCAGATCTGTCAAGTAATACTCGTCAGTATATGCAAAACAGTGCCATATCGCGATTTTAATTTGCGTGCTAATTACTTTAACGCAATGGCAGTTACTGTGTTTGAATTTAACTGCTCTCATAAGAGCCTAGCGTGGTGGTGGCGATATTCATATGCGTGCCTATATGAACAAAGACTTGTAAAACATGTGCGTACTTGTTGAGCCATAGAGTGTCTGCTCAGTATTGGCTGTTGTTGCTGAAGTGTAGAAGCCGAGGCAGCCAAATGAAAGCGTCTGCTTTTGTCTGTTTTTTTCCCGAGACCTGTTGCTGATGCTGTGCGGATTAGCCAGCATTAATGCATACCTGTGTGTATCATAAACGTGCAATAAATATAATTTTACCTGTGTGATGGCGAGGTCTAAGCAGAGTGCGAGAAAGGTATGTTGTGTATACGTACACATACAAAATTTTCATTCCTAAGTATAGTGCTTCTCTGTAATTTAGCATTATTTTGTTTGCAGGCTAAACCAAAATACAATGTCGCCACTCGAGAGGATGCACCTGTTGCTGCAGGTAAAAAAGGAAAAGGAAAGCGGCCAAAAAAGAATGGCCAGTCAACACGTTCCAGAAAATATCTGGCAGGGTTTGATTTCGCTGCTAATGCAAAAGCCCTCGAAATACAAGATGTAGGTTTTGACTTTGATGCTAATGCAAAAGCCCTTGAAATACATAATATTGACCCCGGGTTTGCTTGGCGTAAGCAGCTTTCCAATGATGTAAAGAAAACCGAATTAGATAGTACGACCAATTCAACCTCTGTAATTAACGGTGATGCCGGAGTTCCAAGCTTGGCTGCAGCCCCTGAAGATGAATCACTAAAAGAATTTGAACCTCCAAAGCTTGTAAGTTTTAATACCTGTTTTTTTAAAACTCTTAATTTAAATCACACTTATTAACTCTAACTAATTATTGATAGGTAGAAAAGCTACCGTTCAAGAAAGTGGTGGACCCAAATTTGGTCCCTGTTCCACCTAGCATGCGTAGAATTGGCATATCAGTTCGAGGTGCGCCGCCACGGAGATGTAAAGGATCTGAAGAATCAGCAATTGATCAGCGCCATTGCTTTGGAGTAAGCGATATTCAAACAAATGTATTTTTCAAGAACGCGGAGGATTGGAGTAACTTTCCAGTAGGACATCCACTGTATTCGATGGCAGTACATAAAGGACCCGGAATCCTAACATTGTCTGGAATGTTCAAAATATGGTCCGGTGTGAACACCGTTAATACAAGGCCCATAACCAAGCAGATTACCTACGACAAAAACGCCAAGGACAGAAGATTGAAACATTGCTCAAAATACAAGAAAAAGAAAGCGCAAACAGTGGAACGCTTTCCAAAAGTGGTGACATGTTTGAAGAAGCCACAATGGGACAGTTTATTAGCGCACGTGGATGCTTCTAAGGAGAATTATGCATTCATATTTATGAACCGGGAATTTGTCAGTTCCCAAAGGATGGGAAAAGAAAATTTGAAAAAAGGTGTGCCGGCTCTTCCAACAGTTAAAGGGAAGCCTACTCATATTTCTGTCCTTGCGATCAAAGGCAGAACATTCAAATTGTTTGATTGCAATAACTTCCCTTTCTGCGAGGATTACTGGATTCCCAGTTATTATTTAATGATGAAAAGAGTCGCGGTACGTTACGTTTTGCAAAAGTTTAACTTGACGTACAAAACAATCGACAGTTTTGATATTCCTGTCACAACTTATTCGTTCGGGTATGTATACGAGATCAAGTCTAAGCATTAAAACTGTTTATGTTTATGATTTCTGTAGTTTTCTTCCTTTTTTAGCGTAAGCAATTCCTGCAGTTTATATTGCATGTACGCTGTCGAAATGTTTTCCAAGGGGTCATTAAAGGTGGACATGAACAAAACTAAAGCAATAACTATGCTTTATTTTGAAAAAGTTGCATTTTATGTTGGTGGTCACCTGCCCTACCATGAGTTTTGTTACAGAAACCGAGATTGGATGACAAGTCGTGATAAAGAATGGCCTTTTGAAGATCTGCTGCAGAAAATTATTGATGGAAACATAAACATGAGTTACGCGAGTCTGCAGCTCCAAAAAAAGAAGGCACGATTTTGTTAAACAATTAAAACAAAATTAAAACAACAATTAAAGTTTTATTTTTATTCAGTGGTAATTTGTATTGAATGCTTCTTGTAGGTTTTGAAGGAGCTTCAGGCATCTGGAAAGTTTTTAAACTATAAAGATGTCACTACGGTCACTGCAAAGGAAGTGCTGGCCATGTATCCCGATCCAGTTAATAGGGATGAAATTGAAGAAGACAGTTGCTCTGAATTGAGCGAATCGGAGGACTCCCCCTCAAATAGCAGTGGATCTGATAATTTGGAGGATTTGTGAAGTTATGTGATTTGTGAAGAAAGGTAATGAGTAGTAAAGAATATTGATGGGGATAAGAGATAATGGATGGAGAAAATGTGTTATTTGAGTTGTATAATGGAGATGAAATAGAAATAAGGATTTTCAGTTTCAATTAAATTTTATTTACAAACTTACAGTTTTTATAGATACCAGATACAAGTTGAATACATTTACTTACAGTTATTATTTGAATACAGTTATTAGCATACCTATACTTTATTTTGTTACTTTTTTATTTTGTTTTATACTCCACTATCAGTTATAAGAAGTTATTAAAATACGATTTTCCCAATTTTGTTTTGTATATGTTCATTTTTGTCATGCATTTTCTGATTTGGCTTAATCATTAGATTATTGCTTAGTTTCGATTAGAAAATCATACATAATTAACAAAACACTGCCAAATAAAAATCACCCATATTATTCATATTGTGTTGAATGCATAAAACGCACCCATCGTACTAAGTACCTGGATTTTTGTGAACATTGAATAGAGATTGAATGAACATTACCAGATTGGGAATAGCGATTGACCAAATTATAATCATAAGGGATTTAATATATCGCCCAATCATATAGGCTTAACGCAAAAGATACACCTTCCATACTAAACTACCTACATTACTGACGCTAACGTGCTCTTCTTACTGAAATAACTAACTTATTTTTACATTGAACTGAAAGATTATTATGCATTCAATATTATGGTAATAGCGATAGGGGGAACTTGGGTTATTAGTGATTTTAATTATCGCCCAATCATATGGGTTTAACACAAAAGATACACCTTCCATACTAAACTACCTACATTACTGACGCTAACGTGCTCTTCTTACTGAAATAACTAACTTATTTTTACATTGAACTGAAAGATTATTATGCATTCAATATTATGGTAATAGCGATAGGGGGAACTTGGGTTATTAGTGATTTTAATTATCGCCCAATCATATGGGTTTAACACAAAAGATACACCTTCCATACTAAACTACCTACATTACTGACGCTAACGTGCTCTTCTTACTGAAATAACTAACTTATTTTTACATTGAACTGAAAGATTATTATGCATTCAATATTATGGTAATAGCGATAGGGGGAACTTGGGTTATTAGTGATTTTAATTATCGCCCAATCATATGGGTTTAACACAAAAGATACACCTTCCATACTAAACTACCTACATTACTGACGCTAACGTGCTCTTTTTACAGTAGTAACTAACCTATTTTTACATTGAAATGAAAGATTATTATATGCTTGACATTTTAGTTATAGCGATTGGGCCAATTTAATTTATAAGTGATTAAAATTGACGCCAAAGTTTTCCATTTATCTACACATACTATGTACACACTAAACTAAACTACCTATATTACTGACGCTAACGTGCTCTTCTTACAGTAGTAACTAACTTATTTTTACATTGAAATGAAAGATTATTATATGCTTGACATTTTAGTTATAGCGATTGGGCCAATTTAATTTATAAGTGATTAAAATTGACGCCAAAGTTTTCCATTTATCTACACATACTATGTACACACTAAACTAAACTACCTATATTACTGACGCTAACGTGCTCTTTTTACAGTAGTAACTAACCTATTTTTACATTGAAATGAAAGATTATTATATGCTTGACATTTTAGTTATAGCGATTGGGCCAATTTAATTTATAAGTGATTAAAATTGACGCCAAAGTTTTCCATTTATCTACACATACTATGTACACACTAAACTAAACTACCTATATTACTGACGCTAACGTGCTCTATTTACAGTAGTAACTAACTTATTTTTACATTGAAATGAAAGATTATTATATGCTTGACATTTTAGTTATAGCGATTGGGCCAATTTAATTTATAAGTGATTAAAATTGACGCCAAAGTTTTCCATTTATCTACACATACTATGTACACACTAAACTAAACTACCTATATTACTGACGCTAACGTGCTCTTCTTACAGTAGTAACTAACTTATTTTTACATTGAAATGAAAGATTATTATATGCTTGACATTTTAGTTATAGCGATTGGGCCAATTTAATTTATAAGTGATTAAAATTGACGCCAAAGTTTTCCATTTATCTACACATACTATGTACACACTAAACTAAACTACCTATATTACTGACGCTAACGTGCTCTTCTTACAGAAATAACTAACTTATTTTTACATTAAACTGAAAGATTATTATCTGCTTGACATTTCAGTTATAGCGATTGGGCCAATTTAATTTATAAGTAATTAAAATTAACTCCAAAGTTTTCCATTTATCTACACATACTATGTACACACTAAACTAAACTACCTTTATTACTGACGCTAACGTGCGCTTCTTACAGAAGTAACTAACTTATTTTTACGCGCAACTGAAAGATTATTATCTGCTTAACATTTTAGTTATAGCGATTGGGATAATTTAAATTCCAACTATTTAAAATGAACGTCGTAACTTTCTATGTGTCCATAAAAAATATGCACATTGAATTTATACTGTGTAACTAAGTAGAATCCTACTTCTCAAAAAAGTTCTAATATTTACATTATCTAAAAAAAATTAATTAATTAATCTGAAATTACTGTATTTTTACCTGTAACATACTTTAACTTCCTATTTAGTCATCTTCGCTATCAGAATCAGAATCCGAGTCATCCTTCAATTTGTGGTGAAAAGCTGTGCATGGACTATATCCCTTGCATGGATACCAGCTACGGATCAAGGTGTCGTGAAGATTCGCAAAGCTTAAAGGAAATCCTTCCAGCGATCCATGTCTCGCAATTAAATCTGCCATTTCCTTTTGGAGAAACAAGTAGTAGTCATAGTTGAATGGGTACGTATCTTGATTTCCCTTTCTCCACTCTTCAAGCACCCGGCAATAAACTTGCAAGGCATCGTTAAAAAATCGGCTTGTGCTTTGCTTTCTTCGTTTCAGAAGAAATTCGTACAGCGGAATATAAAATATTTTCAGAAAGACAAACTTGCATAACTCTGCTGGAACTCTTTCACTAAATTTTAGTAGGACTGCTTTTTTGATGAATGCTTTTCTCTCGCGATTTCCGTGTGCACAGTCACAAACATCAGAATATTCAGAATCAGATTCATCTGAAGTTAACTTTGACTGACAGTTACCCGCCATTTTGGTTAGTTTAATTGAAGATTCCGCACAAATTATTTTGTTTCTGGCTCGGCTTCGTTTAAAACTCTCAAAACTTTCATCAACTCGATGAAACAAGGAACGCTGATTGATGCTGATGGCCCAAACCACTTAGTCCCGGAAGGATAAGTTCGGTGAAACTCTGAAGGGACTTCCTGAAGCATTCGAAATTGAATGGTATCAAAGGGGCTGAGATAAGGACGAATGTAGAAATTCTGAAGTTTGATTACGTCACCGTGCTGAAAGAAATTTTCAGATGAAAAATCTTGATAGGATGACACTACAGAGTGCCCGTCTAGCTTGTACTTTCCCAAGTAGTTTTTCTGAAGACGATGAATAATCTCTTCACCTCTTTGTATGAAGGTTGAATTAAGAATGGTGGGATACTGAAAGTAGGATGAGGTTCCCTTTTGATTGAGCCGACGTAAGTAAATGTTGTCCGTTAACCCGTCGCTAAAACGTTTGGCCATTAACGTAAGCAAAACAGCTTTTGTATTGGAAGTTGTCCAGAAGCTTTCAACTTCTGCTGGCCTTATGCGCTTGACTTTTGAAGCAGAAGGGACAAAGCTCAAGGTATGAGCAGAGAGTGTATTATCGGGATCAATGAGTTTTTCTATATCGATATCAGTATCAAAGTACCGAGGGAAAGTACGTTTGACAGCTCCGGAGCTTGCATTCTCAAGCCTCTCAATCTCCTTCAATTCCGATTCTGAAATCTCGTTTTGCTCCATTGTTAAAAGTTTGATCTTTCTCGTTCAAAATAGAAAAAGAGACTAATGGTACAGTTTCAAGATTAATCAGACAGTAATCCTCCTTATATAAGTTTTCAGACTTTTCAATATCCTTCAAGTTTGCAGTTTGTGGCCCAAATATAAATTTCAAAATGGAAGAAAGGAAACTGGGTAGCCGGAACATTGATTCATTTTTTGATTACAATGTTCCCAGAGACTTGTACCAGCGCGAGAAAAGATTCTATGTTGAGTTCTTGACTAATGTAAAGAAAGGAAGTGTTCAAAAGCCATTCAGCTTTGGAATGCACAAAAAGCGTTTGAATGAGGAGCAACAAAAATGTATGAAAGCAGTCTACAAACTTGTAGCAAAAACTCTCCAGGGACAGCCCACTTTACTTTCTCTCAGTGGAGGAGCAGGAAGCGGAAAGAGTGTAGTGTTAACGGCCATCGGTGATTACCTAACGCAAAAGCAAATACCGTTTGATATTATTGCTCCAACCGCCAGCGCAGCGGTTCAGTTTCGTGGAGCTACCGTGCACGGCTATCTTGGTATATGGAACGTGAAGAAAACATGGAGAGATATGATTCAAGAGAAAGTCCATCCTTCAGTGAAAGAAAAAATTAGCCGTTGCAAAATTTTGGTTGTGGATGAAGTGTATCTTCTTGGTTGTCACGGATTCAGCATGCTATTGCGCAGGATTGCACTGATCAAAGGCGTTAACACTAAGCTTCCCCTATCGCTAATTGTTGCTGGGGATGCTGCCCAGCTTGGTTGCGTAATGGATACACCGTTATACGAACAACCTCGTGACGGCATGGATGATATGGTCATGGAAGCGTTAGAAATCTTTCAATCTGCTGAATTTAAAGTAGAGCTAAATATTAATATGAGGCAGAATGGAGACGTTATGTTCCAGGAATTATTGCAACGGATGCATGATAATGAAACAACTGAAGCTGATATTGAACTGCTGAGTACGCGCCTAAGTACCAATCTCAGTTCCAGTGAACTTTCCCCGTTCAATGAATCAGTACACTTATTTAATAGCAACAAAGGTGCAGCCTGGTGGAATCAAGTATATTTGCTAAATAAAGATATACCAGTTAAAAAGGTTGACCCAGTACTTTTGCCAAACTGTGAACATTGTATGAAACAGTATCCTTCTTTTTTTGGTGGAAAGGGCGTTAGTGCTTTACTGCAGCGAAACTTGGTTAAATCTAAAAATCTTGTGAACGGATCATTGTTAAAAATTGAACATTTATTCTATGAGAAAGACGACGATATTTTACCTGCATTTGTAACATTGAAATCCGAAAGTTATACTGGAGCCTTACTCACAGAAGACCAATCATTCCCTATTGCACCTATAGTTGAAAAAATCCACTGTCCACACCTGGATGAACTAATTAAGGTAATTTTTATACCTTTGAAAAATTCCTATGGCAGAACATGTTATAAAGTGCAGTCGGCAACTCTGGACAGTGCCGTCATCTATTTTGATAATTTTGGTTATAAAGATAGAGCAATCTATACCTGTGTCAGTCGGACAAGGAAGCTATCTGACCTTGTAATCGTTTCTGATAAACCTCTGAAATCGTTCTTCTTTCGATAGATGTGTCTAGAGGCGAGAAACAAGTGTAACATTTGTGACGCTCTTTACTGTGGCTGCTCGGAGAAGAAAAGTATATTTCCTTCCATTTGCCGACTGTGTGCGGAGGAAGAAAAGTACAAATTTCCTGGGCTCATTTTAAAGAAAATCCAAGAATGCGGAACCATCAGTCCAGCATCAGACTTCGAACTCTTTGAGCTGTATCAGTCTGGAATCTTGGAAGGTTTTGGATCTCAGAGCAAGCTAGTACGTCGTCTTAAGAGGATTGTAAAGCACAAATTTGAATCATTTTAGTTTTCTGTTTTCATTTGTTACACAACGTGATTGAATAAGATGGCTAGTAAAGGTCTGAAATGTACAAGAAAGTTGCAAAAACATTTTTCCTGTGGAATTTGTGCAAATTTCAGCACGGATGACATTGAATCATTAAATGATCACTATCAGGATCTGCACCAATGCGAGCTTTGCGGAACCACCTACTACAATAAGCACTTTCACACTTGCAAATTTACACCTTCGTCCCAGGTAGGTTATGGACATTTAATTCAAATTCCAAAAAACAAAAATGGCGAGCCGTTTTTCATAAAAGAATCCGATTCATTTGGAGAAACCATTGCCACGTACTCGTACGTTTATGATCGCGATGATGTAGCATTGGTAGAAGATGCAATTTCTTTAATCAAAGAGCCTTGTATTGAGTTGCTAAATGAGTACATTAAAGTACACAAAGGTCTTCGTTTCAAATTATCACTCGAAATGATGTTTGAAAACCCAAAAAATCTGGACAAGGGGCTGGTAAAAAAGAAATATCCAAGTGCGCCTTTACGGATTACGCACAAAAACTTTATTCCCGATATTACTGATTCTGCTGGATCATACATTGCGGCATTAACTCAAATTCTTGCACATACTATCAGTGGATTAAACTTGAACCATATAGTTAAGGCGTTTTTTACACTTCAACGTTACACGCCGAGGAAAGCATCCGGTTATCTCCCTATTTGCGAAAGCTTGAAGAAAAAGAAAGGCATATTAAATTGCAAGACAAAAAAGAATCAATGCTTTCTCTTTAGCGTTACGGTTGGTCTTTTTGGGAATGAAATGAAAACCAAGAGCGGAGTAAAATACATCAATGCAAGAGGAAGAGAAAAGGAAGTTTTGAAGAGGCAAATGGAAAAGGAAAGTTTCTGGGTTGATATTGTCAAAGCACAAAATTATAAACTAGTTGATGAAGATTTTACTGAGGATTTTAGTTCCATAGAAAGCTTTGAAAAAGCAAACGATATTGGAATTTGCATATTCAAGCCATCTGGCGATGAAGATCGAGCTATTCCTGTCCGATTAACAAGACATGAAGGAAAAATAGTTTTCCTTTTACTTTTGTCCAGATCTGACTTACAAAAGTCAATGAAACGCCGTTTTAAAACCAAACTGGATTATGCGACCATTCTGAACCCGGAACAATTTTTTGGGTGTCGAAAACGTGGGTATCACGGAATTTGTCCTCATTGTGGGGGCATGTACATTGAATCCGGGCACAAAGAAAAATGCCTAAATGGAGAAATAGATATTAAAGTTCCAAAGCATGATAGGTTTCAATATACTGAGTTAAAGAGAACGTGTTTACCTCCAACCTATTTTGTCTATCATTTTTTGCTAACGTACGGGGCAAACGGATACCATTTTCAAGTAACTGGCTTTGGTTTACTGGGATTTTCATGCAAACACGAAGTCGTTTACGAGTACGTTTATGTTGGTGATGATGCTATGAATATATTTTTAGATCAGCTTTTTGTGAACGCAAACTATTATCTAGATAAGCTGAAAGATGAACAGTTGCCTCTAGAGCCTACTCCAGACGATGTGCAAGCTAAAAAGATGATATCATTATGCAGCTTTTGTCATAAGGAATTTACAAAAAAGAATCCGGCGGTACTACATCATGACCATTATAATAAGGATATTCCGATTAAAATCATTTGCAGCAAATGTAATATTCTCGCGTTTCCACAACGCAAAATTCCAGTTTTTGGTATTGGGCTGTCGGAGCATATTAATTTTATTTTAAATAATATTTCGGAGAGAGGTTTACAATTTGTCAGCGTTGTTCCTCAAAGAAGCTCTGGATCATTCATTTCTGTTTGCATAAATAACTCAGTAACCTTTTATGATGCTGCTAAGCATTTTAATGACCAGAACCTCTCTTCTTTACTTAAGATGCATGGGGAAAATGACTTGGATTTTCTCAAAAGTAAAACCAGCAAAGCAGAGTTTGACTTTATGAAAAATGGAATAGCATTTCCTTCAACAATTGTCCATGGCGAAATGGATATGGACAAACCGATTCCATGTTTCGAGGAGTTTGTAGACCCAAATTATCTTAACGCGTTATCGCAGGCAGACTACCAAAATGCTTGCAGTGCATTTTCTGTTTTAGGGTGCAAAAATCTTTATGAATTTGGACATTTGGCGTGTAAAGCTGGGGTATATGGATTGTCTACAGTTCTTATCAACTACACCAACTTTACAGTATCAAATTTCAATCTACATCCGCTCTACGACATATCTTTGTCTTCATTTGCATTTGCTGCGATGCATTATTTTAGTAAAAGTGACTATGAACAATTGCGCGATAGAAAAATTTTAAATTACTTATCTGACTCTATGTGTGGTGGGTTATCAACGTGCAATGTAAGACATGCTGAGTCATTTTCAAAACGAATGGGCGACGTTGATGCAACAGCAGAAAATACAACAGATATAATTTACTTGGATTTTCGATCATTATATAATTCTTGTTTAGGTGAGCCACTTCCCTATGCAGATTATAAACTGTGGAGTAAAATAGAGACATCCAGCTTTTCTTTTGAAAAGGCTAAGAATAATAAAGATACTGCATACATTTTGTGCGTTTCTGTTCAGTATGGAAAAGAAATTCATTTTCTTACTCATGATTTACCGCTGGCATTTTCTCGTAGGAAAGTAAGAAAAGCAGAACTGAACTCTTTGTTTAATAATATGACATCAGCGTTTAGATCAACGGATAATATTTCACTTTCCCACGTTGACTTAACTGTACATAATAAGGAAAAAATCTGGGTATCGTTTGACAACTTATGCTTGTTCATGTCTGTAGGACTTCGCCTTGTAGAGATACATGATGTTATATCATATACTGTGAAAAGTCACTTTTATCCATTTGCGCAGAAATGCACAGATATGAGAAAGGATTCTAAAAATGCTTTTTATGCTTTTATCTCAAAGACCCTTCCTAATATGAGCATTGGCAAGCTGGCCCAAAACCTTCAGAATGTTCGAGTAGCAGTGTGCACTACAAAGAAAAGAGCTGATTTTCTGCTAAACAAATGCTCGTTCTTAGATGCAACTTCAGTAAACCAGAATTTGGCCTTAATATCAATGCAAAAGAAAAGCTCAAGAGAAGCTAGAAATGTGCTTATTGCATATCATATACTTAATTCCAGCAAACATAAATTATATAAAGCCGTGTATTGCTATATAAAACCAACCTGGGGTCCCCGTGTAGACATTTTATTCATAGAAACGGATTCCCTTTTGCTTAGAATAAAGAAAGCAGTAAACTTATATGAAGATTTGAAAAAAATTGCACCAATAATAGAGTTTAGCTACAAAGAAGTACCCGGGTTTTATGATGAGAAGCGTAGTTTCTGCCCTGGTACACTTAAGATTGAGACATTATTTGTTAGAAGCTATGTTGGACTGAGATGTAAGGTGATGAGCATTGTGGAAGAAAAGCCCAACTGCCAAAACCACGACGGAAATGGCACATGTGCCAATTGCAAAATTCACACATCCAAAGGCGTGAGAAAATCATCCGTTACGCATGATAGATATTTAGCAGTTTTGAATAATCTCGACGATGGAAAAATTACATTCAGCAGTCTCGACAATAAAAACAGGGGTTTGAGAGTAACCACAAAAGACAAAATATTTTTGTCTCTCTCGGATTCAAGTAGAACATGGAGTTCATGGAACCATAGCAGGCCAATCGGATATAAAGGAGAGGATGCATGCTAAGATGGATAGCAAAAAACGGAAAAAACACTTGTCGTTTTCCCATTCCACCTACTACTATCTCCACGAAGACAGCAAAATATTTATAGAGTATAGGAAACCCTACTGGACTATAGTAGCCGCAGATAGAGAACGTTTTAATAACCGAATAGCTTCAACACTACACATATTACTACCAGTACTCGAAGAGTTGGAGAGAAAACAAGGGGAAGCAAAAAATGGACACAGCAGTTGACTTGCGGCTCAAGTCTTTTTGCTCCTTACAACTGACTGGGGCCAGTAACTCAGGCAAGAGCACACTATCAGTGTCTATTGCTTTGAATCGTAGAAAGGTATATGATCAAGATCACGAAACCGTTATCTACTACTTTCAACATGAACAGCCCCTAATTTCAAAAGCAAAAGAAGAGGATGACGGAATACTCTTTCTCAAAGACAAAGACCAAGTTGAAGAAGAATTAGCAGAGAGTAACAGTACATTACTAATTTGTGACGATATACTTGCTGCTAGTGGTACACAGGATCATAAATTTATAACGGATTACTTTTTGGCTAAGAGCCATCACAACCGTGTTTCCTTTGTTCTTCAATCTCAGCTTGTTTATCACCCTAGCACACACGCGCGTGCATGGATGCTAAATACAAATTACTTTTGCCTTTTTCGTAATTTTCATCAGCAGCAAATGGTCAATTTCTTTCGGAATCTGAGCCCAAAAAATTATAAATTCATTCATGAGGCTTACCTATATTGCACAGAAAATCAGAAATATGGTCATTTTTTTATGAGTTTGCATCCGGCAGACTCCGACTTGTACCGTTACAGATCAAACGTAATTCCTTCCGAAGGAATAAATATTTTCATGCCCAAAGATGGATCGGGTTTTAGCAAATTTTACCTGGCTTCTGTCGCTGGTCAAAACAAATAAAAAAACATACATTCGCCGCATTGATAGGGCAAGCTTTGAAGACATAAAGTCCATTTTGTGCTGCGTGGAGTCATGCGCTAATTTAAAAGTTGTTCGCGACCGAAAATCACTTAGACAGTTAAGGAGAAGGGTAGAAGTTGAAACTGCTAGAAGCGTGTTTAGAAGAAACGAAATTTGCGTAAAGGCTTGCATTGCTCTAGTTTTACATCGCCTGGTTTATTTGGCAGTTCAACATGTCATCGAATCTTGTTAACGCAGATCTTTACTACGTTGTAAAGAAGGATGATTATGACAAATATATGCTGAGGCGGCATTTAATGGAGGAAAACCTTGCAAAGTTTCCCAAGCGGGTTGTAAAGAAAATAAAAACCCTCCACACTTTTCTTTCTGCCGCAAATATAAAGTGGTCACTCATAGGGGTTGTTGAGCCCAATGATGAAGACATTCCTGATACCTGGAACGTACTAGATTATAGCAAGTTTGCTGTGACTGGAAAAGGAGACCCACCCCAGCATTTTGACAAATTTGTAAGTATTGTTTTAAGAGCAGATGTCCCTCTTAACATATTTTGCCTCAAAGTCCAAAAGATAATTCTCAAAAAGAAGAAAGCGCTAGCAAGAAATAAAAATGCCAAAGAGAAAGCAGAAACAGATACCAATTGATAAGTATGTTGAAAGATCGTAGAAATCGATTAAAGATCCTGGAATTTTAAGTTCTCTCACACAGTTTGCAAAGTCAAGAAAGAACGCTTACGACCTTCGTGCCCTAGAGAAAAGTTTATCAAGAATCGAGGCTTTCTCAAGACACAAGCGATTGAGACGAAATTACAAAAGACCAGCAATCATCATACATCAGCCTTTTCATTACTATTGCGCTGATTTAATTCAAATGACAGACTTGGCTCATCATAACAGTAATTTCGCATGGATTTTGATCGTTAAAGATATGTTCACAAAGTACATTAGTCTGGTGGCCATGAAAAAAAAGACCGCAGAGGAAACAGCCGCTGCTTTGGAGAAAGCATTCAAGGAAATGGCCAGAGGAAGGCGCCGTTATCCAGCCTTCCTGAATAATGATGGTGGATTGGAATTTAACAATTCAAAGGTCAGCGCTGTTTTAAAAAAACATAACTGTCATCAATACATAAGCAAAACTCAACAAAAGTCGAGTATGTGTGAAGCCGGGGTCAAATTCTGTAAAAATTTAATTTATCGCTTTTTAGAAGTTAATAATACTAAAAAGTGGCTAAACATTTTGCCCATCGTTGCCCAGCGGCACAATAATAAGCCACATTCCTCTCATTTAATGAAACCTAGCGAAATAAATGATGGTAATGCTGAATTGGCCTTTTCCAACATGTACCGAAACGTAATTCGCCAAAAACGAAAGCCGCCCAAATTCCAAGTAGGAATGCATGTAAGACTTTCTGGCCATAGAATAGTCTTCCAGAAACATTACAAACCACTTTTCAGCAAAGAAATTTTTAGAGTGAAAGCAATAAAACCAACTTTTCCTGTATATACATATATCATTGAATCGCTGGAAGGTGAAGAGATAGAATCTAGTTTCACCGAAGAAGAACTTTCTTTGGCCACAATTGACAATGACGGATGAAGCATTTGAAGCTACAATTGTAAGCGATGGCAATATCGAATCCTTCTCTTACAATACAAATTTCAACTTTTCAAACTACATCTACAAGCCACTGGACCTGTCAGAGTACGAAGTTGCTTTAAACTACATTAGTCTATTTCATCGGTTTCCAAAGCCAGTAGAAAGAGAGGAAATTCTAGATACAGTTCAAGAATCCCCCAAAGAACAAATTCCCTTCTTTAATGAGGAAAATAAAGACAATGAAATTGCAGTAGAACGCACACAGGTGGATGAAATTTGGATTAAGAAATATACAGAGGAGTGGGACAATTTTGTTGCAGAGTTCAACACAAAAATTCAGAGAGAGAGACTTCCGTTTCGGATAAGTAAAACGTTTGTGCTAGGAAATACCTTGCAAGAAAAAATAGATGCGGTCCGTATTTCCTGGCTTCCTGAGACTCCAGGGTGGGAATTAGAACTCCAGTCCCCACTTCCAAGAATTTTGGGTTTCACACAGTCTCGTTTCCCAAGTGGAACTTATACAAATGACTTAACACCCGACTTTGATTTTTTCAAGACTTTGACAGCAAAAGAGAATATTGCAAAATTTGTCACCTACAAAATAACTAGAGAAAACATTCTGCTTCAGCAAATTACTGGGAATCCATATGGATACGAACGAACGAAATTGTTACCGCGCTGGATGAACAGGGATATGATATTTCAATCTTTGTTAGAAAAGCCACAAGCTCTATCGAATACGACCTCGGTCCACTGATTAGAATCAAACTTTCTCCGTTCTTGAATTCGTTTTTTGAACTTCCGGAAAATTTCGTTTTTGCTAATGAAGGGACTGTCAGAATTCCAAGAGACATTGCGTTTCCTCAGCCAATCATTTCAGTTGGAAACGAGACTTTAGAAGTTGAGCACGTGCAGTCACTTCCCTTTAGAAAAATACTTGTCGTTTGTGATATTTTAGCACCACAAAGCTATCGTGGTAAGCAATTACAGCTCCTGGCAATTTTAGACAGAAACAAAAGTGAGGAATTTGAGGAAATATCATTTCGCCCCAATCCACTAGTATTTAAACCACTGATTTGTGAGAAGGTCTCGCAGATTAAAATTAGCCTTCTGACAGACAGGTTGGACTATTTAGAATACTGTGAGCTACCCACATTTGTTAGCCTCTATTTCAGAAAAAAGACAAAAAATGGCTAGAACAATATCATGTGATGAAGAGAGGAACTGCGAATTTGATAATCAGGATATGGAAGGTGGAGGAGCCGGAACAGACTTACCTGACGACTTGCTCCCCCTGAAAAATTTGAAAATATCAGGTGTGAAAAAAAGGAGGAAGCAAACTCGGTCAAAGGTACAAATTGGAGGAGGGAGAAGAAGAAAAGCCAGTTCTACTTTGACTTCCGGTGTGAAAAGACGCAGAAAGCGAAGCTGCAAGAAAAAATCACGAAGGAGGAAACAAAGATCAGCCAAGAAGACAGTTCGTCGTAGAAGAAGGCGATAAACATGCAAAGGGACGAGAAACGCTCGATTGAGAATCAAGCGTTACGTAGTTCTCCTACTTACAACGCTTCTCTTAACCTATCTCACCTTCCCCCATCTGATGTCACCGTAATTCATGAAGCCTATGAAACCGTCTTTCCTTCTGGATCTCCACAAGAGAATACTGTTGTCGAGTTTCTGATTAACGGCTCCCCGGACCATTATCTGGATTTAAGTAAGACCAAACTCTATTTACACCTGAAAGTAGTTGATAAGAACAATGCCAAGCTTGCTAATAACAGTAATACCGCCATTGCTAACTGCATATTCAGTACAATGTTTCAGTCGCTGGACATTTTTGTCCAAAACGTCTCAATTTGTTCTGGAACTTCCCAGTACGCATACGCATCAACCGAATTTTAAATTGGAATTCCAAGTCAATTGACCAGTTTGGTCAGTTTGAAAGATTGTACAAGGAAACTACAAACACGACAGTCGATGCTACAAATGAGGCATACAAAAATCTTAACAAACTTGCAAAACAAGATTCATTTGAAACATATTCAGTAATCAGTCATCCAATTTTCACTCAGTTAAGATGGATTCCTCCTGGAATCAGCTTAAGGTTAAGATTCCGCAAAAGTCCAAGCATTTTTTGCCTCCTGTCAAGTGCTTCTACATCTTCTACAGCTTTCACAGATCAATTGGTTATTATGGATGCGTATCTTGACGTAAGACGAATCATTGTGAATTCTGAAATTCAATCCAAGCATCAGTCCATCTTGTCTAAAGGCGGCCGTTTGTTTTATCCATACCTTGAGCCCGAAATCCTAAATTACAATCTTGTGAGTGGGACAGTAAGCAACACCAGCGATACATTGCTAAATTATTTACCACCGCTGGTAGTAGTTGGGCTCGTGGATACAAAAGCTTACAATGGCAGCGTTAATTTGTCACCTTTCCAGTTTAAGCATTACAATTTGTCAAATGTAAGTTTACTTCTTAATGGAGAAAACGTGAACTTTCAATCAGGCTTAAACTTAAGCGTAAATGACAGTGAGTACTTGCGAGCGTTCAGGCATTTAGTTACCCTTAGGGGTTCTAACGGAGAGTGTCCAGATTTTTCGGAAACTGACTTTCTAACAAACGGTTATTTTCTACTCCCAATGTCGTGGAGTGCAGAAGGAAAAGACGATAGATATAGGTTGAAAAAAGAAGGGCAACTGAAATTGAAGCTAAAGTTTACGCCGGCATTGGACACGAACGTGACAGTCATTGTTTACTACCTTGCGCCAAAAACATTATCGTTTGATAAGGAACACGTGTACTTGGAGCAGTAAATAAATATGAACGCAGTTACTCTCCAGACACTGACTGAACAGGTTGTCGGTAATAAAGCAGCGGTGTATACAGTTGCTAGAGACAAGATAAAGGACATTACATTTCCATCATTTCCTGCCATTGTCCATGTAAATACGGGTGACTCGTCTTCTAAGGGGATTCACTGGGTTTCGTATTATGTGTTTAGAAATGAAAACGAGGAAATAGTTTCCGATTATTTCGATTCATACTCTCTAAAACCAACAGCCTATAAAATTTCCTTTCCTTTCCCAGTAAGTACATTCAATAATTACGTTCTGCAGAGCCAATCAAGCAATAAGTGTGGATTCTTCTGTTTACTTTTTGCGTTCTACAGAACTAGCGTGTCTCCATTTAGTTTTGAAAAGTTTTATAAACATTTTTCTACAAACAAGACAAAGAATGATAGTGTTGTAATCGAGTTTTATAGAAATGTCATCAAAGCAAGGCAAAAGTGCAAAACTTTTAGTTGTGTGTCGAAACGCATTGCACTCTCAAAACATGGACAAAAAGATTAAGATGGAGCTAACAGACTTGATTAGAATAGCTTCGGATATTCTGTTCAAGTACATGATAAAAAATGTTGGAGTTTACGATATAAAACCTCAGGCAGCGATCAAAGCTATAAAAGAGCAGCATGAGAAAATGAAAAAGGAAACAAAGGGACAAATCTCTGCCTATTACTGGAAGCATTACGCAACGGAAAAAGACAAGCTGATCGAGAGTCTATTCTTTGCTAATTCACGGTACATGTATAGTCACGATGTGTACCGGATAGATACGCTAACGTTTTGCACAGAGCATAAGCTTGCAACTTTGCTCCTGCTTAAGCACCTCCTCCCGGAATATGTTATGAAATCAAAACCAATAGGCCTTCGCACGGACAACATGGAAATTGTTGACAGTATGATAACTGTGCTGATAAAGTCATTCAAGGTTCAGTGGTTCTACGCCGACACATGCATCACCTCCTACCCGGTGGACTTTCTCAATCATTTCGTCACTCATTGGTTCAATGAACAACATTGTGAGTACAGAATTGAGCGGATGAGCATTGACACTGAACCTTCGGACATTATTCTCGAGCTTGTTAATCAGATCAAAGCAGAAGCAGATAAATTATAAATATGCACCTTGCAAGAAATTCGTCACTTACTTTTCTTTTTCTCTTCATTCTGATCGGATGTGCCAAATCTGGAGCAATCACAGAGTGCCTTGACTGTCTTGAAACTTCAAAAGTATTTGTTAAATTATTATTTCCATTCTCATCGGTTCAGTTCCAGTGCATTAACACAACGCATGAGCTGGGCTTAGGCAACATTGCGCTTATGCGCGCCTGTAATTTCCAGGACTGCTTCTGCCTTCACCGGGAAATCAACCGTACCCTGAACAAAACAACCTTGTGTACGAAGGAGGATCCTGTGGGACCCTGTGCCTTTCCTTCCCATGTGAACCAGCCCAAGAGTTTTGGAATCGCCGTAACAGGTAGACATGGTGTGCCAGTTTTATTATTCCTTCTCTTTCTACTTGCACTTTCTTTAGAAGAATGAAATCAAAAAGCGGCAATGTAAATAAGAGGGTAGGATTAGGGATAGGCAAAAAATGTATAGCTTATGAGCCAGCGGAAGGTGAAAGTGATAAAGAAAATCAAGAGCCAGACACAAAGCGAAGGCAAATCACAATTAAGATTAATGTTCCACCTATTCCTCAAGATCATTCATTAATCTGTTTACCATGTCATCTTGAAGCGTCAGACGGTTTGCAAAGCATCTTTGAAAAGGGATTCGCCGACACAAAAGAATTTAAACTGCTGGTAGCACATATTTTTCAGATTGTCAGGCCCATAGCTGTAAAGTGCTATGAAGTAGAAAAAGCTAAAGGGGAAGAATTTGTGCAGGGCTTGCTAGCTCAATACCAGAACTTGGAAAATATCCAGACAAAACCAACTCAGTAACAAAATCAATACAGTAATTGTAGAAATGGAAAACGAAGAACAGCCAGGTTTGTTTAGAAAATTTCTTTCGAGAATAACATCTTTTTTTTCACGATGTTTTCAGTCTGCAAGAGATTGCGGCGATTTAGATATTTCTAGTGAGTGCTACCAAACTGGGCTTTTACAAGATAGTTTTCAAAGCGAGTGTAACTGCTCTGGGTGTACCAGCTATGACTTATAAGTTAGGAAATCAAGAAAATGAGGATAAGAAAAGAGAAATGTGAAGCAGATTCTAGTACATCTTGCGACAACTTTCGATGCGATGGCTGGTGCATAGATTACGATCATGAACCAAATTATGAAACAGTTTTGCGTGAGCTTTGCATAACCAATAATCCAGTCAGAACTTGCAATGATTGTTTTTATTTTTATTGCTGTGAACATGTAAAGATTCAACTTAAAGTTTGTGAGAAATTACCAAGGATTGATATTTTGAGTGACTCTCATCTTAGGATAATAGCAGAGGCATATAGAAAAGCGTTAGAAAGAAGTATATCATGCCGACGAGATCACATTAGGAAACCACCTTCCGCATTCTGTTTGCCTTGCTACAAAAAGTTTTTGGGGGACAATTTTGAAATTTACAAAACGTCTGGAATCATTAATGATCAGCCAATTAGAACAGATATGGCAAGGCTGTTTGAACTTAGTAACACGACGTGGTTTAATTGCCGAAATGGCTGTTTTGACCCGTCTCGCCGACTCTACTTCAATTGATTATGTGTCTATTCCAGAAGATGCGGTTAATTTTGGGTACATAACTGAGCGTTCACCAGATCTTGAGCGCGTTCTGGAAACTTATGCTGAGACCTACAACGTTAATCCTGCTTGCCGCTTGTGTTTTCAGCTTTTTCTTAAGTTTTTTTATTGTTTATTAAGAACTTTAGGGTCGCCTGAAGCATTATCTCGGCAAACTCTGAAAGAAATAGCTTTAGTTGTCAAAGATACGTATGACACAATTAGGAATCATCATTTTGATTGCTGCACAGAACATTTGCCCGACGTAAAGGTAAACTTTTGCATTATTTGTGAGCCACGTTACATAAGATACATTCAAACAGCTTACATTAAAATCGTTGGTGAGAGAGACGGATTACCAATTAGATTCGGTGTCAGTGCATCATATTTGATTAGCCACACTTTTCAATGCTGGTATGAATGCACACGAGACTGCGTGCCTGAAATGTACAGAAATATTCCAAGTCGCAGAACTCTAATGACTAATGGCTAATGAGTGTACGTGCAGAATTTATTTTTTAATAAAGACAGGAGAAACACGCATTAGGTTTGGAGACACGCGTCCTCTAGAGGATATAATTTTTAATTCAGAGATTTTGAAATATACTTATATTGTATATGAGAATGTAAAGCTATTTTTTGAAAGATGTGCACTTTTTCATGACGCTGAAGAGGGTGAACTAATGTGTCAAAAGTGCAAGGATGTATTGGAGTTTATAGCTTCATTTTCTAGTATTCCCCCTTCTACGATTGCAGGGAAATTTTCAATGAAACTTTGGCTGTGTCCTCAGCTTTCAAAATGGACGGAATGTCTAGTATGTAATCCTTTTCCAGACATTGCAATATTATCAGACTAACATAAAAATGTGTAGTTGTAAGACCCACTTTCAATTTCTGGGGATACATTTTCAAAAACGCTCGGGTCACCCTAAAAGTCTTGTACAAATGAGCAATGACAATGACGTTTTAAACGCGTGTGGTGATTTTTTTAATTTAGCTTTCTTGTGGTTTGACGAGTGCAACAAGTATCATTCACGTGGGCCACAAGAAGGAAACGGCGTACTTTGTAGCTTTTGCAATGTTCAACTTCAAAACGCAATCAAAAATGGTTGCAATCTTTTGAATTTTGACTTTAACTTGGCAATGAATGAGTGGATTTACCCGGGGCTAGAGAAAATGTACAGATGCTGGTGTAATTCACATTTTAAAAATACATGGATGTCAGAAGAATAACTTTGTAAATATGGCAGGCTGCATTTGCAAAGAGTTTATGTGTATTCAAGCTGCAAAGGTTCATTTATTGCTTGGACATCCTAGTACTTTAGAGATGTTAATTTGTGATTTTGAATTCATTGACTCTTGTGACCAGTTCTATGACTCAATTTTCAAACTCTTGAAAGATTGCAATGAAAACCATACAATAACCCCAAGCGAAGGAAGAGGACTTCTTTGTAAGCCTTGTTTTACCAAGCTTGTAATTAATATGGGCCTAGTCGCTTGGGTTAATAAGTGTCCCGTATTTTTGTTGATGGAGCTCTGGATTATCCCTTTACTTGAGAAACTGTACTCTTGCTCATGCAACCCGTATGTAAAAAATGGCTGAAGCCAATGCTTCGGAATGTGTAGCTTGTGTGTGGCATTTTAATGTTCGAGCTACGTTATTTGTAGATACTGTAAAATATAACAGTTACCTGTACTCACTAAATGCATCAGACTCTGTTTCTATTGCCCTGAAGGCTACGTACAGGGCACTTAAGAAACGGTTTATTAACTGTAACTTGCATCACAATAGAAAGCCAGAGGAAATTTTGTGCTCAAGTTGTTTTTGCAGCTTACTATCGGTAACTTTATTAGTGCCAACGCGTGTGTACCCACAATCATTAATTTCAAATGAAATTCTCTCTGGGTGGTTAATGCCACAGTGTATTCGTTGGTATAAATGTGCGTGCAATCCATTTAAAATGCAAACATGATTGAAGACTGCGAACAATGTTCTGGGCATTTTGTATGGCGAATGGTTTCATCTATGTACATGCATGGCAATCATCCTAATGAATTTCACCTGCAACTTTTTAAGGTAGGGTACGTAACAATCTCTCGTATGTACACTCGGTGTAATACAGAACATAACCGCCTTCCTGGACAAGTTTACTGTGGCGTGTGCCAGATGCACTTTGGTGTTGTCTTTCATGTTGGCGGTGATGCAGTTACTGAAATTTTGATTCCCCAATTCGAACAATTTTACAAATGTAGTTGCAACCCATTCAAAAAATAGAGACAATGGATCCCCGGCGAGCGTTTCTGAAATCACTAGGTTGGTCAGATGAACAGATTGCCCACATCCAAATGCTCACTAAAATGTTAATTGATGGAATGCCGCATAAATGCCAATACTGCAGCAAACACCAGCAATCAAAGCTTGAAATTCCTAGTTTCCAATCCCCAGCGAATCACGAAAACTTTAGAAATGCAGCACGGGAGATAATCTCTTCAGTTATACTCCCATTTCATCAAAAATTTCTATGCCCCTGCGGCTGTGTACACGAGAGCAAAAATGAATCAAAATGACTGATGATTGTAAAGAATGCTACGAACATTTTATGGTAGTAGTTTACGCGTTTGTTTGTAAGAAAGGTTACACTGGATCTTCCCACCCCACAGAAGCTTACAGAAAGATTTATCGTAGTGTTAGTTCCATGTACAATTATTGTAATAAAAACAAGCATAAGCGCATCACTGGACAACTTTTATGCAGAGCTTGTAAAGGCTCAATTGACATTGCTTCGCGTGTTTCTGCCAGAAACTTTGAATCGCCCAAATTCTTGGGAAATGACATAACAACAGGCTTTGTGCTTCCTCAGCTAAAACAATTTTATCAGTGTGAGTGCAACCCCTACCAAAATGACAATGTCCAACCCCCAGAGCTGTGTTGAATGCCTCGCCCATTTTGTACAGGTTGGCGAACTTTTTGCACATTTGAAAGGCTATCCCCTTCGCTTACCTCCCCCAATTCATTGTTATCTGGAACTTTACAACACAGTTTGCTTCATGTACAATTACTGCAACACTTATCATAAATCACCCCAACAATGTGGAATTTGCAAAGCCATTATTGACGCCAGTGCTCAAAGCGTTGCATCATCAAATTCATCACATCTTCTTGCTGGGAGCGACCTGTCTACATGTTGGATTTTACCTCAGTATGAACAGTTTTATCGATGTAATTGCAACCCACACAAGAAACCATAATGGCGTGCATGAATTGTAATGTTTGTTACGATTACTTTACGGCCAAAGGATTAGCTTTGACTCAAAAGCACGGTTCACCAATCACTACCCCACCTCCAGAGTTCAGAGAAATATACCTGTACATTTTGGTTCCATATTACATGTGCAACCAGGCCCATCATCGAGAGTCTGGAAAGCTCTTGTGTGACGCGTGCGACAGCATCATGTTCGGCACATCCTACATTTCCAACGCACCGATTCCCTTTGTAGTATCAGTAGAAATGGATCTCGAAAATGAATGGGTGAGACCCACATATGAACAATTTTACCGGCACAACTGTAACCCGTTTAAGAAATAGCCCCATAATGTCTGGTGAATGTGAAAGTTGCCTGACCTTTTTTAAAGCCAGGTTCAGCGCTTTTACGATCAGTATTTGCGGATATCATGTAACCGTCGAGGAACTAAATGCTGATGAATTAATTTGTTCATTAACGACACAGTTCTATAAAGAGTTGAAGCAACATTTTGAACTTTGTAATCAGCTTCATACTAAAGAGCCCACTCAATATATTTGCAGCGTGTGCTATGCACAACTCGGATTTCTATCCGTTTTTATAAACCATGCTTTTAGCATGCACCCCCATGTTGCACCTGCAATGTTGAATGACCTATTTTGCGCATTGTTTGAAAAGTGGTATAATTGTGTATGTAATCCATACACCATGTAAATATTGTAGTATTGTACAAGAATGCCCCTTTTCTGTGACTGTAATAAATACTTTTTAGTCGTAGGAGCTACTTTCTTTAAGAAATATGGAAATCCGTTATGTGTATATGCCATTTTAGATGATGAACAATATCTCAATCTTGCGGATAAGTTATACCTGAGCTGCAGGCGCGTTTATAATTTTTGCATACAGAATCATGCATTGGATAATATAAATATTGTGTGTAAAAGTTGTATCGATTCTCTTTTAATGATATTTGCAAGTTCGTTTGCCCACTTTCCGGTTCCCAGCATGGGAACTGATATGATTGTATCCTGGTTTATTCCCCAATTCAGAAGATGGTATTCGTGTACATATTAAAACTGTAAATATGGCGTGTGGCGTGGCGTGTGACTGTAGATCATACTTCCATAATTTGGCAGCGACTTTCATTCAAAAGACCACATTCCCGTTACCAGCACCAATAATTCTCAGGATCAAAGGTGCAAGATCAAAATTTGATACGATGTATGCCCCCTTGAAAGGAATACACACCATGTGTATATTATCCCATAACCGTGAAGGTGTACAAGACGGCTTGGTATGTCAATCATGCGTAACCCAGTTGAAACAACTTTCAAAAGACACTTTCCCTCCCTATCCACACTTGGATGAAGAATTCATGAACTGGATGAATGCGATTTTCTTAAAGTGGCACATATGTAATGGATGGTGACAGGAGTGTAATTTGCACTTGTATGCAAACTTTTATGCTACTAAGTGCAGACGTGTACAATAGTTATTTTGGAAAGAAACATAAAACAATTTATTTATTGCAAAATCAAAAGGTAGTAGATACTGACCTTCGCGTTTATCAAGCATTAAAGATTTTTTATATTGAATGTAACACATGGCACGCAAAGTCAGAAGATTATGTTTTGTGTGATGATTGCATAAGTACCCTTGCTTCTATTCTTAAAAACGTTTTAACATTTCAACCAAGTAGATCTGCAAACATGTTCTTAGACAGGCTTTATTTCCCCATCATGTTCAAGTGGAAATCGTGTGAGTGTGTTGGTTATTAAGTGTTTGTTTCAAAGTGCTAGATAGGGAATTTAGTTTTTTCAAATTAGATCGGATTAGGTTAGCTAGCCCGGAGTAAACCAAAAAATTTGGTGGTACCTGTTATATCACCAAACTTTTTGATTTAGTCCGGGGACACAGCGGGTTGGGTGGGTGGTGTGTCGTTTGGAAACAGATTAACATGAACTTTGTTCGTGTTCATCTCCCGTATCAAGCCTGATGATGGCCTAGGGAGCTGGTGATACACTCCATTAATTGGACTGTTGAAGCTATAGGGATCGAAACACACCTGTTAACGTTTTACGTTAACGCATTTCCAAAGATTTTTTGGGAATGCGTTGGCGTCTTTATTTAATGCCTTTTCTTGTTTATTTCAGATAATCGCGGCCTTCACTGAACACAGGGAATTTGTCATTAATATTACTTGGCTCTGCCAACCGGTGTTTTAAATTCAGTTGGCAGAGCTAAGCAATGTTTATGTCAAGTAACCTACACCCAACTTTTTAATTACATGGTAATTTTTGAAGATGATTCTACTGATTATGACAATTTCAAAACCGGTTTAATCATTTGCAAGAATCACTGTACATGCATCAAACTGGAGACTCAAACAGAAGACTGGCGGTTCAAATATGAGCAAAATGATACCAGTACATGGGCAGACTCTTTACCAAATTTGTTTTAAAAGTCTCTCCATTTATTGGTACCATTTAGTTCAGATAAAATCAGCACTTTCTCGTCCTATAATTTAAGTATAATGAGAACAGGTTTGCAATTTGTACTCACATGGGATTTGGGTTACATTTGCAATTTTGTAGCTCATTCTATGTGGGTATAGTTTGCTTATACTTATACACTCTACATAAAACACTCCTGCTTTCTCCGGAATAACGAGTCACATTGTGGCTGGTATCGGTAGGATGGATTTCCAAGCCCCCATGCCAAGTCAAAAATTCCCAGTTGGGCTGTACGTTGAACCTCTGGAAACAAATCGCCAGCGTAGCATATAATCCTGGCCAGGCGATGGATGTCACTTTCCTTTTTTTCCTATGAAACGTATATATTGAAAACATTACGTATTTATTATTATTCAAAGCATAAAAAATGATTGGTTGTTTATTACCTCTGGATTGCAGAATAGAAATCGCTTGACCTGTCCAAATATCCAGCTTCGTGGCCCATATACCATTCCTGGCCTTGGCTGACGCTGGCGGTTAGAATCCGGAATTCTACATTTTTTTCTGTATCTCCTAATTGCAGCACATGTGCCGTTAAAACGTCTCGCTTGATTTGACATTAACCATCCAGCTTCAGTTGATGAGAAATTTGCATAACCTATGCGGTCACTTAGACCGGCTATTGAGCACATTGAACTTGCATACCGAAAAAGCTGCGTTTCATTTCGAATGCCCTGCAAAAAAGTTATGAAATGAAATATATACTGAAACATACAGTTACATAATGAAATACATTGCATGAAATTCCTTGCCCAAAGCTTGCATAACTTTTCTTACATCTTTGCATTCTAAGCAGGTTGGAACCAGGTAAAACAACTCTGGTACATCATGGATTTCAGGAACTTCCAAATGCCAATCGATAGTAGGATGGACAGGTACTGATGACGGGGATACATGGCTAATATTCTGCTTGGTTGTTCTATTAGCTTTGTCGTTGTTGGTGGGGGAGAGTGTAGTAGTTTTGGTTGTAGTCTGAGTAGTTGTGGTTGTTAGTTCTGTAGTAGTCACTGTAGGTACTAATGTAGAGCTTATCATTGTTGGGGGGGGTTGTGGGGTATGCAGGTGTCGGCGGTGTTAATTGTTTTGCCGTAGTTGTTACGAATGCTATAGGTGTACTAGTTTGCATTGTCGAAGGTGGGATTGTTGGAGTAGTGGGAGGCATTGTGGGGTGTGTAATCGGTAGAGGTATGAGAGGCTGCATTGTTGGGTGAGTAAACGGTGGAGATGTGAGAGGATGCATTGTTGGGTGAGTGGACGGGGGAGTTGTGGAAGGAGACACAGTTGGCAGCACAGTTGTCGGTATTGTGGGTGACTGCATTGTTGTAGAAGGAATTGTTGGCAGCACAGTTATCGGTCCTGCAGGTGGCTGCATTGTCGCAGAGGTTGGTTCGGTAGATGGCTTCATTGTGGAAGGAGGAATGGTAGGTGCTTGATTTTCTTGGGCACCATCGTATGGAAGGCTTGAAAGAACTGCCAGGTTTCCAAACTCTTTAATAAAAGTAATGATTAATTAATTAAAGCAGATGAATATTTAAAATATTATTTAGTAAAATGGTCATTTAAGTAAGTATTTACTTTTGAAGTAAAACTGAATCCGCTTGCAACCTTTCACATCATACGCCACTGTCTTCATATTTGAAACAGTAAAAGAGTCCTTAACGCACAAATGGGTTTTTTCTTTTGTCAAAACGAATTCGCATGACGATGAAATGCAGTCCCCGCAAGTTGAATTAAGTTCACAGCAGTATGCTGTGGTTAATAACAACGCAACGAAAATAAGTTTGGAACGCATGATGATGCTTTTCTTTTGCAAATCAAACTTAAACTAAAAGCAAACTAGAACTAAAAGCAAACTCAAGTGAAAATGCGAGTGGTCAGTTTTATCAGAACATTAAGACTTCCTTTCCTAAAAGTATCATTTTACCTTTTATCTAATATGCTGCTGATTAAGAATAATGTTATGCTATTTTGGAACTCAGCTACGCATCATATAACAAAGCTTTGCTTGCTTGCTAGTAGGTATGCATAAAACAAAATGATGAGATGCTGATACGATGTATGAAATATGTGATGACTATGCAACTTTTAATGTAACAAAAACAAAATGAGAATTTTTATGAGTGAAGAACTTTTATCAATTTGCAAAACATTTGGCTTTATTTTTGAACATATTAGTGAACACATTACTTGACTTTATTGAACACAAAAACATCAGACTTATTTATTGAGATGTGCATATTATTATAATGATAACAGCCAATTGATACTTTTAATACAAAATGGATAAATGCCAATTGAATAATTATTTAATTACAAAATGGAAAACAGCCAATTGAAAAAATATTTAAATACATAATAGAAAACAGCCAATTTACAAAAATTTAGAATTAATCATTTTTAGTTTTTGGAGGACGAGGAGGTGGATTGTCAGGATATTTGAACACCGGATGACGAGTACGCGTAGATCTTCTTAATGTTACCTCAACTACAACAATAGATTTATTCAATTTTATTAATCAAAAATTACACAACTAATGTAGGCTCAAATAATCTATTTCTACCGGTGTTTGTGGTAACACTATTGCCTTTGGGACTGGTAGTAGTAGTCTGCATCGGGTTCATTAAAACAACTTCCTCGTCGTCATTTTGGGCTGGCATGTCAATGGTATGACTTTCATTTAGGAGATTTTGTTCCTGTAGACGCCTTTCCTGGTTGCGTTGTGTTTGTGCACGCGTGCGTCGTCGTCCAATCTGCACATCCTTTCGGTAGCCTAGCCAACGGCAAAACTTGTCGAAAAGGACACAGCACACCAATCCGATGACAATTGACGCACAGGCAAAAATGACACACCACAACAAGATGAAAAGCCAATAATAGTCAGCTGAAACAAATAAAATGCATGATTAGTTTAGTTAATAGTTTTAAGTTAGTTTAGATATTATGCATGTTACTTACCGCTGGTATCAGTAAATGCAGCAAACGCACTTGGCTTTGGAGTTGTTGTGGTGGTTACCGGGCAGTTAAAGGCCTGATCTGGTCCAAATGACGTTTGCTGTAAAACAGAGAAAAACACATTATTTTAATCATATAATACATAATTGATGACACAACAAACACATACACACTTACCCTAAATGGATCTCCTTTATAAAATTTCCACAGGACGCAGTAACCATAATCCTCCTCTTTCTCCCGTATCCAGTAACATCCTGGTGTGGTTACACACGGTTCACATGTGCGAAGGAAAGAGCACTGAAAAGTCACAAAAATATAAAAATTACATGATGATAATGATGAAATGCTGCTGCTGCTGATGAACCTGTAAAAATAAAAAGAAATGTTATAAAAATTAGATTTTTAAAATAAACTTACTGCCATATTGTTGATTAAGATGATGATGATGCTGCTGCCACGGAAAAGTCGTCGTCTTCCTTCTGGACCAGATGAAACCCAAGTGTAATGATTTTAGGTACATCACACTTGAGCTTGTCATTTTCAGGTGTAAAAATGTGTACAGGTAGCACTTCATTCATAATGCTACACGTACACGGTAAAACAGTAAGCGTAAAACGATGCACCGCATGGCTCACTAAAAGGTAGAACGAGACATCTACCCATGAGCCATGCACAACACAAAAATATCATGAAAAGCTTATTTTGTTTAGTGACAAGCATTTATCATTATACTTGTCACTAAACACACATTTCAAACACATAGCGTTAGCTCGTTCCTTTTCTACGCTTGTCCAGCAGCAGTGCAAGCAGGCGTACAAAGGAACAAGCACAAACGCAACATGTGAAGCAAGCACGTCATCTATGTGCTTGACTCACCATCATCATCATCGTCAATCGTCACCACCGCTAGGCTCTTATGAGAGCAGTTAAATTCAAACACAGTAACTGCCATTGCGTTAAAGTAATTAGCACGCAAATTAAAATCGCGATATGGCACTGTTTTGCATATACTCTCGTCTGTATTACAACTTATGCTATGACACACTCTTGTAAACTGCATCTTAATATCGAGATGATCTGTCGCGTCTTGAGGTGCCTACATGCTTAGGAGGCATGAGTGGTATATCACGCTACCTATTTGTTTAGTCTCCCGGACAAAAATCCCCAAGTATACAATTACATAATTTCTGACAACGCAATCCAATAACTTTTATTTATTTTTCAAGTATACTACCACCCAAACAACCCAACACAGAAAAAATGCTAAACAAGATTTTCTATTTTTCTACATTTCTGTATCCACGTACGCTTTTACCCCCACTTCCCTTTCTTTGCATCTCTTACTTTTCTTTTGTTCCAAAGAAAGTCGAATAAATCAGATCGAAAAAATCCTTTATTGTTTTCAAATGCATCTAGTAGAAAGTCAATGATACTTTATCAGTTTTTCCTAGTCGTGGTAATAATCAAGTCAGACACAAGCCATGATGACACTCTACTCCATTAGTCTCCCCATTTTTTCGCTAGTAAAGCCTGTTATGTTTTCCCCGTTTTATGTAGTAAAAAATCCTAATCATCAGAAAAGCTTCAAAAAATGGATAGAAAATAACAAGACGACATTTTTACAAAGTATTCTCTCATAAATAAGGAAGGGGAAAACATTAGTATTGTAGAAAAGGCATGCCAAGCACACTGATGGTATCATTTTTTTGGTACAACCAGTGGAAACGTGATAACTTATCACTGATAAGTAAAGCAATGACATTCAGTAGTACGTAGCGTGGCAGATAATTGACAAAACCCTGCTACTGTTCTTGATGTTTTGAAGTGTGACATGACGCAAATGTAACAAGTTTCTAGTGTTTAGAAATCGTATAAAAATACTAATTTTACCTGTTTTGCTATTGAAGATGGAATATTTGCACGCCGCAACTGTAATTTTTGCAGCTTTACAGGTTAATTAGAAATTTAGATGCATTACTTAGATATGACGGTCTATCGTGATTAATGAATCAGTAATGATTTTATAAAGCAATTACACTTATTAGTACGCATCGTTTTCGTAAATGTTACTAATCCGGATGTTTTCAATTTGAATAGACGAATGCAGGAAAGGTGAAGAAAATTGTTTTATTTTTATACTGCTTGTATAAGTTTTACAATTTGTATGACTTCATTCATCATACGTTGGTAATTTTTCTATACTATTTGGCAAAAGTGTGTATCAATCTAATAATGAAACCAATAAATTTTCACCGGACTGTTTTGCATGTATCCGTTCAATTATGAGATTTAAAAACCCTTTAGCTTAACTAAGAAGCCAGAAATACTATTTACTTTAATAATTCTTGTGGTGGGGCAGCATCCAAAACTATAATGCATTATGACTGGAAATTCATAATGAAAGTATGAAGTACAGAAGCGTTCCACTTGTCCACTAAAACATATTCCTGTGTTTTAAAGCACATAGAATTTCTAATTTTGGGTTATTGACCCGGTATACCTGTAACTATGTTAAAACAGGAAAACGTTAACATTTACAAAAATGAAGTGCTCTCACATTGTGATCAATTACTAGATTCGTTTTGTTTTCATACCAGAAGATCAGTACAGAAAATTCCAGATATAAGGAAGCATGGTGCTGATTGTAGAACTGACAAACACTTCTGACAAAAGTGCATTCTGGATACAACGACCTTTGCACTTGTCGGTTTATAGTATAATGCACGTTTACATTACTTCCAATAAGCTTTCGCTACTTAATAAATATTTCATATATTTCCTTTTGTTGGGTCGAAGCCTACAAATCTGTATTACAAAAGTTTTCTACATACTGGTTTATTTTTGGCATGCCTCGTACTCACGTACGCATCACCTTTTTATGATTACATGCTATGCACCCTATAACCCTTCTTTGGGTTAAAGGGTGCACGGTGCACGACCTTTTTGGGTTGGGTTGCCAAAAAGGTGGATAAAAATAAAACAAGATCGATTACTTGTCAAACATACTCAATTATTCAGGGGTCAAAAGGGTCAGCAGACTGAAATGTAAAGGCGGAAATGCAGTTGAAGGGAACCAGTTATTCCAGAAAAGTGGTTTTGGGTACTTGCCACAGGTTTCTTCTCCTGCCGCAATGTATATTGACTTGTGCACGTGAGCATGAGTATTTTACCGGTTGGGAGAAAATCCTATTGTATTTCAATCCTGCAGTCTAATTTAGGAATACGAACTTCAGTTTACATTTTAGGTATACAAACAGCATTAAGCCAGGTCAAGCCTTAATATGCATGATAGTGTTGAAGTGTAAAGCCTCAATCTGTGCTAGGTTAAGTCTAGACCGGAGAATGATAAAAATGCCTAAAATGTTTTCGGCATCGTCTCATTACTGATAAATCTGTTGACGTGTATGTGGCACACTGTCGGTAATCAGTATTCAAGAAAGTAGAACAAGTTATTTCTAGAAATTTTAGAACAATTTTTTAGAAAGAGTGTTGACTTTTTATTTCCTTAGTGATTTATAAGATTAGAAAATAGCTAGTTTTTGTTTGTCTTCAGCAACCAAGACGACCTTTACGAAACATGACGTGTAACATCACAGATCCCTACGTCCTGCTCTTTTTACTAATTGGGATTGTGCAAGGACAAGCTGCTGCGGTAATTGCTATAAATGTAATACTATATTTGTATATAAAAATTTACTTTTCATTTCAAATAGTAAGGCAAATTTTATATTTTAGGAGGATGAATCTCCAACATTTTCCAAAAATGTTGAAACTTTGGCTTATCCACCGCTTCTGCAGCATTTTGGAATTACAACAACCTGTGGAGATTTAAAGAGATTCTGTAGTTCTTTTTTTGATTGCTGCGATGGAGAAACCTGTCGGAAATATACACCGATAAAGTTTGGACCAAGCGTTTGTACAAAATGTCGTGAGAAGGATGAACGGTGCGACCCTGAAATCCGTAGCTGCTGTCCAAACGTTACTAGATGTTACGAACGTGAGAACAAACGTTGGTATTGTGGAGACTGTAAACAAGAAGGAGAAGAGTGCAAGGATGCTACAGACTGTTGCTTGGTAAATTCCAATCGTGTTCTGTTACGTTGCCGAACAGTTCTGGACTCACCAATTGCCTTACCACTGCCAGTGAACTTCCCAACAGGAAATAATTTGCCACCGGGGATTAACCTGCCAACGGGAATTAATTTACCACCAGGAGTTAACTTGCCGACGGGAATTAACTTTCCAACGGGAATTAAACTTCCATTATCACTGCCACTTTTACGTAAACATTGTAAGCATTGTGCGGAATTAGGTGAACGGTGTGCATCAGGTGACGACTGTTGTGGTGGTCTTCCATGTGTTCCAGAAGATGAAGGGGATCCGGGTAAACGTTATTGTCAAAGGAAAACATCGTCATATTATAATATCTAACGATGAAAAGATATCTTGCCAACGGTTTGTTGTCCTCTTTCACGTTGGTTCTATTTTCTAATTACTTGTTTTATAATCTTGGCAGTTAAAATAAAGAAAAGTTGACTTGTTTGTTTTCAAATCATATATCCAAAAAACTTACTTTTAATTATAATAATTTCGATTAAGCTAAATTAAATTTATTTACGCACAATTGATTTTGCAGTGAATTTGTATTTCGAAAATAACTCTCAAAATAGTTGCAAAAATAAAAAAATAGGTGCACGCGAAACTTAACTGACTAATTACCTATTACTTTGTATGTACCCATTGAAATAAAAACGGAAAGACAAGAAGAGAGAGTTGGCATAACGTAAGAGACATTTTGTAGTTCACGAGGGGAATTTAAGAAAAACATGCAATGGGACACTGGAATGATGAATTATACCGTTAAGGTTTAAAGGCAATGCCAGTTACATTGGGAATTGAGGCATAATATCACGAAACACTTTTTTTTGTAAATTTAAGTACGTTTATTCTCTCCCATGGAAATTTTCAGTTTAAGTTTTTCATATAAAAATTGTAGTATTTACGATTGAGTAGAATGCCGAGATATAGACAACCTAATATAATATTTGAGCGTTTAGAAGAAAACTTAAAATTAATATTGTCGTGGAGTTAACCCATCCAACAATAAAGTTTCTTAAGACCACAAACTTTCCCAGAAATCAGCAAAAACACGTTAAAACAATTCTACTTCTTTCTAATTCGGGTAAATTTCATCTGCAACTTTTTGCAACTCTTACACAATATTATCTGACCGTCTGTCTACTAAAAGCTAAAAAAAATTTGTCTCCTAAACACACAAGACATTATCCTGTTAAGTAAATAGGTGAAATGGGGCACAGTTATCTACTTGTGTATCTCTCCAGTGAGGAAAGTTGGTTGAGGCATGAGGAAACATGTTACGTAAATTGCAAGTAGCGCAAAAGATATACTTCATTTCTCACTCTTGACTAACAGTCTCGTATTGGCCATGTTGACGTTTCTATTAATCTAATAGAGAGAGAGATAGAGAGAGAGTAAGGGAAAAGCTGCTGAAGTTTTAGGATTACAGAAGACAAGACTGTGTCAGCTAATTAGAGAGTGAATAGAAGTGAGTTTCGCCTGTCTTCCGCCAAATTAACCACATTAAGAGAGAACACTAGTCATTAGAGAAGATAGTGTGAGATAATTTACGCTGCTTAGCTTTTACCAAGGAAAGTTGTTTGCCTTATTTACTTCGTCACATATATACGTGGTATATTATGTGATGAGGATTAATTATGTATAATAGATGTAATCATTAACATCATGACTAATCTGCGAGTGCATGATATATGCATCTTGCAATAAGACAATGTAATGATAGTAACTCTGAAGATGAATAAAGTATTCAGTCTTACGGCTGGAGAGCTAGAGATAACATCACTCTTAAAATGTGCAGTTAAAGCTCTCTTTATTTCAAATATTTTAATTGTGACAACTTTAAAAGGAAAAACTTGTAGACATTACAAAATATTACATACCATGCTATCAATGTATTGGTATTGTACATAATTCTGATTTATGAATGATTGTAACAATTCAGGAGACCTATGACTATAATACAGCGTCTTATTACATGAACGAAAGGAAATGTCGCTTAAATCCTACAAACTTCAGATATCGTTCTTTCTGCCTAGCATCAATACTGTTGCAATCTGTTCTCGCAAAAATAAACGAGAATACAATTTTGGTTTCGATTCCAATAAAGTAAAATTACCCAAAATTAATGAAGTGCTTGAAACTTTTTACACTTTAAATAACGCGGTGTATGTAAATATGTTTAGTTATTTAGCAAAAAATGAATATCGGGATCGTACGATATTTATTTTGTGATGAACCATACGTTACAACCTTAATCATTTTTGTAGATACCCTACGAGCTTTCTGCAAATATCGGCGTCTCATATTTTCCCCTCAAGCTTAATACTATTACATAATTCTTGACAAAGTAATCTAATAATTCCTTGTTTCTGTTGAAATACAATAACACGCACTTAAACATAAACAGGATTATCGTTCCTCGTGCTGCGTTTTTTTAGCTTTCGTTGCTAGTGCCTAGTGATGGCAAAAATCGAAAACTAATCGCGATTAATCGCGATTAAACCGATTTTTGTCCAAACGTTTTATCCAAAAATCGGAAACGGTTTGGTCTGCGAAAAATCGTTTGTAAACGTTTTATACAAAAATCGGATCGGAATCGCGATTAATCACGATTTTTACAAATTGATTAATTTATATGTGATAAACGAAACCTGAAGAAATTATTGCTACGTCGGTCAGGAACTTCATGACCAAGCATATGTACACCAATTACTTGAGTTCATTGTGCGTTTGGACCATTTTTTATTACTTGTAATTCATTTGATTTAAATTTGTATAGCTTTGGGTAGATTTTGCGAACTAAGTTCTGTAGTTGGGCAAAATCGCGATTTTACCGATTAACAAACGTTTGAAACAATAATCGGATCGGAATCGAAAATGTTTTGGAAAATCGGATCCGATTATCCAAACGATTTCATAAGAAATCGGATCGGAAATCGTTTTGGAATCGCGATTAATCGTTTGCCATCACTTTGAGCCATCATACAATTTTCCATCTGCTATAGAAATGAACACGTTTTAAAATAAAAATATTTTTGATTGTGTTCATGTGACCCCAAAAGTATATATTGGTTGCATGCAGCATGCAATATTCAATTTCTTTCTAGATTTTCCTTTGGGCTTCAGCATTTATGACATGTGATTCCTAAATGGAATGGAATGCAATGCAATGGGACAACGAAAAGAAGACAACGACCGAATTCTACTATAGCAGCAGTACAAAAGGCTTGAATTGCGTGGCAAACTCGCCACCTCTTCAGTGCAGCAGGGAATCTTCTCTTTTCTGTAAAAATTTTCTTTGAAAGGTCAATGGGTAACACTTTGTAAACAAATCCGGATTATTGTACTGTTTGTGAACCCATTCAATTTTTTCTGAATGGTTATGAATACCAAATATGAAAAACTGGTTACATTACGAACCCAGCATTTTAATTTATCAGCCCGATACTATTATATGATAAGATAATTTTATATAAAACTGAAAATTAGGAAACAAGCGATTGTCCTAACTGTAATTTTGGAATAAGAAAGAAAACTCAAGTTTTCAGAGAAAAATCCGTGTGTGGGATTTCTTTCTGTCAATCCTATCTGTAGGTTTAGATACTATTATAACATTGATTTTGAATTTACCGGCGTGGAAATCAAGCAATTTTCTTTTTTTATCTGTAACTGTCTAAGGTCAATGAGTGAGGGCTGTGGTGTGAAATCTTCTTCTTGCATCAGCGGAAGTAGCCCAAATGCTCCACCAAGTAATGTTGCATGACCAATATAGTTAACCATGTTAACTTTCTTAAAAACCAGGTTAAGATTCTTGTAACTAATTTGTACATTCAAATTAAGCTGTAGCATGGCTTAAGTTCATTTGGTTTATAGTTCGTGGCATAACCACATGATTTTAGTTTTGATTGCATACAATAAAGCTGTACGGTGATTTTAATCAATATAATTTAACCTAGCAAGTTATAGGAAATGGGAAGAGAAACGGCTGCTCAGAGAAAAGTTGAAAGGCAATGAATCGCGGGAGTTTAGTAAGGAAAGCTATTTTTGCAAATTACTTTCACCCTCTTTTACTTTCTGGAGTATGTAAGCCCGAATAAAAATTTGTAAATTTGGTCTTTAGAATTAGGAATGTCTAAACGTTTGATAAAGTTGGAAATATTTTCTTAAATTTAACGGTTTAAAAAATTATATTAACGAGTTAGCCGTTTGTATTTCTACGTAAAGACTAAACTCAGTTGGTTAACCTGTCATTCTATACAAAACTGTTTTTTGCTAGTTAGTTTGCCGTTTGTTTTATTTAGTTAAACATGGGGTATTAAACTAAAAGCTGGGTAGGCAAAACGCTGGGACATCAGAAATCTGAGCACTGAAATCAGAACAAAGGGCCATATTGCGAACCTTATGGAATGTGGGCCCAAGCCGCTCCGTAATGGGTCATATACCAATCGAAAGCTCTTGAGGAGCTTATCAAAAGTGATGCTGGGCACAAGTTCCAATTCCGTGAACCATTGGCAGTTTTGACCTCTTGAACTTACGATTTTTCCTTGTAAAATCCGTTACACCGTTTTTCAAGAAAATCAGAATACCAAGAAAACATGAAAATGTTCAACTGATAGTTTGATTTTGACTAGCTGAAGAACTTTTACACAGGTACTTGACGTCTAAACTATGACAAGCGGTTTTTTGGCAACTTGGTCTGAAGCCCCTCCAGACATGCACATCACAATGTGGTGCTGCCATAAGGTTTACATGCAAAACTTCTGACTTCAAGAGATCAAAACTGCCAATGGTTCACGGAATTGGAACTTGTGCCCAGCAACACTTTTGATAAGCTCCTCAAGAGCTTTCGATTGGTATATGACTCATTACGGAGCGGCTTGGGCCCACCCTCCATAAGGTTCGCAATATGGCCCTTTCACAAAAGTTGGCCTTTGACTAGTCGAATTGCCGTTAACTTTATTTAGTTAAGCCTGGGGTATGAACATAAATTTCAGATTGGTAGAAATAATTACAAAGCCAGATGTATGTGTGAATTAAACAAGCATTATATGCTTAAAAGACGCAGCTTAACAAAAAGATCTACTTTATACTGGTTTTTATGGAAACTAATAAATAAACTTAACATAACGCTGCCCATAATTTTATCCCATTTTACTTCTGAGAAGTAAGCAGAGACCATGTTGATGTTTTACCCATCCTTTTTGTAGTCTCTACTATTTTGCGTGTAAACCTTATTAACCCTACTGTCATGTTGTTGCATCCGCATCGGACTTAATAAATTTTATGCATAATTCGTTTTCAGCAGCTACTATGAAAGATCCAACACTTTAACGTAGAAATATGCATATTGTACTTGTACTTGTCCTTGTAGATAAGGTTGACTATCTGACTAACGAATAAAGTACGAGGAAAGCTTAAGTATTTTTCACGTTAATTAGAAATTACAGTCAAATGTTTTACACTTTTGGATAGTGATGGCAAAAATCGAAAACTAATCGCGATTAAACCGATTTTTGTCCAAACGTTTTATCCAAAAAACTGAAACGGTTTGGTCTGCGAAAAATCGTTTGTAAACGTTTTATACAAAAATCGGATCGGAATCGCGATTAATCACGATTTTTACAAATTGATTAATTTATATGTGATAAACGAAACCTGAAGAAATTATTGCTACGTCGGTCAGGAACTTCATGACCAAGCATATGTACACCAATTACTTGAGTTCATTGTGCGTTTGGACCATTTTTAGGGTCCATGAAGAAAGCCCCCAGAAAAAAGCCACTGCGAAAAAATCCCCCGGAAAAAAGCCCCCTACGATGAAAGCCCCCTACGAAAATAACCACCTGCGAAGTTAACCACCTACGAAAAATGCCCCCTCCGAAAATTACCACCTACGAAGTTAACCCCTAACGAAAAATGCCACTTTTTACTTGAAATGTGATAAGTCAAATTCTACAAACAAAAATTTACAATTTCAATTTAATTTCCATGAGACCGGCTGTGTTCACAAAGCCAAATGGAATTATATAAATTGATTTTTTCACAAAATTCAATACTGCCAACAATGTAGTTTAATCTACTGTGATTTAAGTTTTGATCAGTTATAAAACTAGGAATTAGAAGTCCAGCTAAATGTGGTGCAGTTGCAAGTTAATTAATATTTTTCATCCATAGTCCTTAGTTCACTTGCCCTTAATTCTCACTGCAAATAATTAATTAAAAGCCACAATTTCCCATTAATGCAAAACAACCTTGTTATGCAATGAACTTCAGAGTATGAAGTACATGATAGTAAGCAATAGGTATTAAAATACACATTATCTACCAATGGTAGTAGGAATAGGTGATAGGAATCGTCTGAAATCTTAATTTGTAATATGCAAGTTGAATATATTTATGAAAATCAGAAAATTGGACTATGTAATGTTAGCTTTGTAGAAAACGGAAAAATTATTGTAGCTATAATGTTGTTTTGCGCTTGGCTTTATGACAGCAAAAACTTAAATATATGCATCCATCTGAATTTTGGATATATAGCAATATAGAAGTAATATTAATACTGAGCATTTTTTTTGAAAATCTCCAACTTTTTTCTTCATACTCTCCAAAACGTACCAAACTTTCAGGATTGATAAAATAGCATGTTAAACTCCCAAATCTGAAGTACTGGCTCGAGATGTTGTCATAATTCGAAAAAATCGCAAAAATACTGAAAAAAATGAGTTGTCCCAGCTGAACATCTGTAACTTTTTTGTCTTTCAACAGAAACCTACCAAACTTTGCATGCATATACAAGACTAAACAGGTTATTTTGCTGCGGAGTATCAAGTGGCTCCGTTGGCAATCGAGAAAGTTACAGTATACAAAATGCTCACTATATATTTATGTTTGTGGCATTTGACTTATCACATGTCAAATTTTAAAAAGTGGCATTTTTCGTTAGGGGTTAACTTCGTAGGTGGTAATTTTCGGAGGGGGCATTTTTCGTAGGTGGTTAACTTCGCAGGTGGTTATTTTCGTAGGGGGCTTTCTTCGTAGGGGGCTTTTTTCCGGGGGATTTTTTCGCAGTGGCTTTTTTCTGGGGGATTTCTTCGTGCTTCCCCATTTTTAATACTTGTAATTCATTTGATTTAAATTTGTATAGCTTTGGGTAGATTTTGCGAACTAAGTTCTGTAGTTGGGCAAAATCGCGATTTTACCGATTAACAAACGTTTGAAACAATAATCGGATCGGAATCGAAAATGTTTTGGAAAATCGGATCGGTTTTTCCGATTATCCAAACGATTTCATAAGAAATCGGATCGGAAATCGTTTTGGAATCGCGATTAATCGTTTGCCATCACTACTAGTGCCACTTCACGTTTCTTTCATCCTTTTCCTTTTTTGGCTTTTTGGTGAAAAACGAAAGGTATGAATTTGGGTCCTTTCTTTGAGCTTTGGTGAAAACGGAAACAGGTGTGGTAGAAATATTAATGATATAATGTAGCATCAATAAAGTCAATAATATCACTGCCGCTACATCTTACTTGTTTTTTAACTTTGTCTTTGTAGTATTCTTTTTATTATAATAATTTTTCAAATTTAGCATGGATATCAGTGCTATACCAACGAAGAAAAAACGAGATGGTATTTCATGTTTTCTTTGGAAAAGGAAAGGGTGTTACAGAAACTGTAACGAGCTGCACTTTACTTTGTTAGGAATTTCAATGCCGGGCAACTGAACAAATTGAAATGAAAAGCTGCTGTAGCACAAGCTCATTCTACTTGATTTGTTTACTTCAGTGGAATTTAGTTGAGACGAATATTAACATGTAGTACGCTTCCAAAAATTGACAATATTTGGAGACTTGAAAATTTACAGATGGTTGAAAACATCACAGCTTAGATGAATTACTATTTACACGTTATTTTAAGGGCGTCCCTTTCAGTTTTACATTTTTTAGGTTGTTGCTCACGACTTGAGCGCTTGGAGACCAATTTGTGCGCTTAATACCCTAAACGCGATTGGAGCATAAAATACTTTTATAAAGGTTTTCTAGAAACAAGCCTAGAAAAAATGAAATCAAATCATTTTGCTAAACCGTCTAAGTTCATTACATCGAACCGTCGCTCAGTTCCAAAAAAGCACAAGGCACGCAAATTTATGAATCCATTGAAGATTAAGGCTCGATCGAGTCGCATTCAAAATGGCGAATATTATAAATATTATATTGTATAACATCGCTTTCCAGTTTCCTTACTGATATCTACACAATGCCCAACACGAAGTTTTCTCTATCTTTAAATCAGTTAAAGCAAAGGTGTGATTATTTTTGCATCGAATGACGTCAAATTGTACCAAACTTTGGTTTTATTTGCACCAACTTGTTTACTATTTTGCAATTTCTAAAACCAAATACATTACAACACTTAGTGACGTATGGTGTTTCTTTATCTCTATCTTAACAATCCGGTGTTTTTCCACACGGTAATTTATGTTATTCTAATACTCCGGACAAAAAAATCTTCAAGTATACCATTACGTAATTTCTGACAATGTAATCCAATATTCTATCATTCTCTCTGCTGTTATTTACCCCCACTCGTACAACCTAGCACGAAAAAAATACTAAACATAATTTTCTCTTTTTTCTACGTTTCTCCCTGCACTCCAACTTCCTTTGACCCCCTACTTATCTTTTTGTTCCAAGTTTAACCAAAAAAAGCAGAAATTCTTGTGTTATTTCCAAGTTCAAACACTAGAATGTACAACGTCAATGACATTTTGACAATTTGTTTGTAATAGTGGTAATAATCAAGTCAGACATGGACATGATGACACTCCACCCGACTCGTTTCTCTTTTTTATTCTTCTGATAGTTCTTGTTATGTTTTTCAGTTTTATATAGTGAGAAATGTGTACATCAGAAGGGTTTTGAAAATAGAGAGAAAATAACAAGACGACATTTTTACGAACTGGTATTTTCTTAAGAAAAGAAAGAAACAAGAAAGCCGTATTTTTAGAGATGGTATAACAAGTGCACATTATGTTGCTGACATCAGTTTCCATTTTTGAGACAACCCGTGGGGACGTTGTGAGGAAAATCGGCGATATTCAGTACTACGCTGCATAACAGGTTATTGAAATACTATTACTATTATGTTCTGAAATGTTACATGAGATTCAATGCGTATTAAGGGTCATTGAAACTGTACATTTGAATCTATTGTCAAAATCCTTAGGTGTTTTTATGCGGATTTTGATGGAAATAAAGAAACCATGAGACAGTGCTATATAGTGCAAAGTAAGGGTGGTTTTATTGAGTCAGTTGGGCTAGGAAGGCCAGAGGCCAAGCCTAGTATTAAGCTAATGAGCTCCCGTTTCTGACTGAAGATTTCAGCCAAAAGTGCGGGTTTTTATACAGGATTTTAGTGGCTACTTTAACATAGAAAAGATACTAAACACGGAAATAATGTACAAAAGATGAAGCAATTTCTGGTATAAAATTTCGTCAGATAATACACTTATATGCTAAAATATACTCTGGAAAATTCTACTAGGAAATGGTTAAAATAGTGATTAATACCTTAAAATACCTATTATCATTTTACCTTTGTTTCTACCTATTTTTACCTAAATATTCGCATAATAACGCTATTGTGCATTACGCATGTGCATAGTGTTTACCTATATAAATATACCTATAATATGCCTACTAAGCTAGTTTCAGTAGTGCGAAGCGGAGCTTGCGCACTGGAGCGTGGAAACTAAAGAACGTTTCGGAATATACTATCTTAACGCTTGATTAATAATACTTGGTTGAAGACCAGTTTTATTACACTATTATTATTGCAGTAAACTGATATTGCAAAGCATTACTAATTTGTCTGTTTTACGTTCGAAGATGTAACATTTTCACGCCAAAAAATAAATTTTACAGCTAATCAGTTCTATGAATTAATTAGATACATTTTTGACAATAAAAGTTTGGATGAACAATGAATCAGTAATAATTTACTAGACAATGACACAATGTTTCGGAGTTTTGACAAAAAATATGGTGTTTTGGTATTGCAGTATTTCGAATTTCATAGGATTTTCCGCATAAACGGATACCATAAATTTTTTGGTTAGCGAAACTATGTGCATGCGTTAAAGGCTCAGCAGGCAGCCAAGTCCTTTCTGCCCAGTGATAAATATGGAATCCCCGTATGCTTTTCATTTTAGCCAACAACAAACTTTGACTTTCTCTGCCATCCAAAATCTTTAGCTCGACTGAAAGAAGCAAAAAAACTTTTTTGTAATAGTTTTAGTATTCCAGTAGCATTCAAAACTGTAAAAAGTTGTTTTATTTCAAATTTATGAAAATGAACTCAAATAAGCTTTATGCCAAAAATTTGAGCATTTAAAAAGTAGGAATTAAATACTAGAAGTAGACAGTTTCTTTTTTACAAATCTCAGAAAATGTCTTTAGTTACTTGTGATCTTCATGCATTATTGATTATGTGCATTGCAAAATATAAAACAACAGCCTTCCAACCACACAAGAAACGTTAAAACCAATTTCTATGTTAAACTAATACAGAAACTATTAGCATACAAAATGGAAAATTTAGGGAAATTATTTTTTAAATTCTGTCTTTAGAAATCGTCATTTTCATTGCAAAATTACTCATTTTTTGTAAGGTTTCATGCTTACGGTAGTGATTACCGGTGATAGTTTTCTTACTGGATTTGCTGTCAACTCTACTTTTCCCAGAGCAGTCCCTTCACTTTAAATTGCCTTTTTAGTGTAAAATAAGAATCCTAGAAAATTTATTTGTCTTGAAACTTGTGTAGTTCTAAAGCAAACAGGAAAATTACATGTTGGCGAAATAAAAGCTGAAATAACTTAATTTTTAAGTACTCCAGAGCGTATGTTCTTAGCACACAATTTGGTTTCCTTTCCATTCTCGCCTCATAAAACACAAGCTATCCACTTCCATTCCAAAATAAAGAAACCTTGAGTTTAGCTTTCTATGCAAGTGGATTTACATTAAGTTGTAAAAACCCTCTATTCCGAGAACATTTTTTCTTGAAACAGAAGGTGCGGTCATTTTACACCCAACCTTACGAGAAATGTTGCCAGGCGATTTACAAATGGCGAATGACTCTCCAGACCAATATTCTCACTAGCTTTTTATTCGTTTTGCTGATGATGGAATGTAGATGGCTAAAAGAAAGTTGACTGGAGTTTTGTTGTAGTGCAAGCATGTCAAGAGACTTTATTCGTCGTTAACTTTCTTTAATATTTTCTACCTACCATCCTCTGTGTAAAATTGCGATGAATATTTAAAATTCCAATGAAAGTCTGATGAAGAAAACTCGTAAAATCTAAATGTCATTGCTTACCGGAATGTTGGTAATGTACTAACTAAGTATGGATGGCTGAAGGAAAGAAATAGCCACTTGTGCAATTCAAAGCCAGTCATTTACCTGATTCGTACACGTCTTTGGCTTTGTCACTAATTTGAGTTCCTTTATAAGCAAATCCAAATAACATTTTCAAAATTTAAATTTACATAAATCATTGGTTTTGATAAAGTCACATCATTTCAGGAAAAACTCAAACATGCCAACTCAATTTACATCTACAAGTGCATATAAATCCGAGCCAGCAGTATTTGTATTTGGCCGGCGTACAACTTGGACAAGAACATGTGCTTGTTTTCAGAAATATCAGTTGAAGTGATCAATAACAATCAATCGGCGATCAATATAAGTGTGTTTGCATTTTTCTCATCTATACGCTTGCTTTGTTTTCTTTACTCTCGGCTCGCCTAAGTAATAAATTAAAAGTTAGAGAAATCAAACGTGCAGTATAGCGTTAAAACTGTGTAAAGCTTCCAACAACACTTCATTCCTTTCTGGGAAAATCGCAATTGTTGCGGAAACAAGGCCTTGTCCAGATATCCGCTTCAGATACCATTATCTAACTGCGTATACTGACCGGAAGATTTTACAAGATTTTACTTGTGCTTAACTTCTCATTAAACAGTTGCTGTTGGCTTTCACTTTTTATAGCTCCGTGTCTTCTAATCTGATAAGACCTAAGCAAGGAAACTATCCAATTTCCTTTAAATTGTTTTGCTGGCTGCTGAATTTCATATGCGTGCCAGTGGGATTTAACTGAAGCGAAAAAACTATAAAAATGAGATGGAGTTGGTGGCCTGTTGCATAATTCTTAAGTTTAATAAACATCACAGTTTTATTTAGTACAACGTTGCACGTTTTTATTTGCTTGTTGAGAAAGCAGTATTGTTGTATTGATACACACATAGGTATTGCTAATGCACAAATTTGTGTACTTAAGACGTCAACAGCGCGTTTGAACCTTACTTCCTAATGTATTTATTGCGCAGGTGGAACCGGTGGAGCATGTGATTCTGACTTACTTTCAAGAAAAAACAAAACTTATATTTTCTGCAAGCATTGCAAGGTAGAAGTAGTTTTAGTGCTCAGCCCACATGACCACGTGAAAAGCTGGAAATCTGTTAGTGATTCTCAGCATTTATGAATTTTGAGGGTGGGAGTTAACGTCAAGCTGTACCTAACTGTAACTAGCGGTTATTTTTAACAAATTTTGGCAAACTGTCCTTTCAAATCATATTCGGGAAATAAGAATTGACCTTACACCAGTGATGAGAAAACTTGAAACATGTGATTTCACATAGACATGAGATATAAATGCTTATATAGGCATTGTACAAGAGACGACTATGTTGAATTCAATGCTGTGTTTTGAGGACGACCTAAAAAATAAAAACTCGAACTCGAAATTTTACACAACAGATTAAACCGATTCTATATGGTTGTTTAAGTTAGTAGCACGTTGATTTGGTTTTGGATTTGGTTGGTTTGGTTAGTAGCGATACTACAATTTCGTAGTGTAGTTAAATATGCCGGTCATGCTTTGTACTTAACATCTCCTTTTAAAAACTTTGCAAACAAACCATGCAAAATGCTACAATGAACAAATAAAAAACTTAATTGAGCTTTTTATGGATAAAACGTATTTGTCTCAAACAATAGCTCTTCGTTTTCCAGTTATCATAGCTATCATAATATGTTGTTGGAGGTCATTAACTCTGCATGTTATTACTCATTCAATATAAATACTTTGTTGGTTCCTAAATTACATTAAATTTAGGAAATTTTCCAAAGTAAATTATCTATAACTAACCTTAATCACTAATCCTAATCTATCTTGCGTCTTCGTTTAGCATTTAATCATCTAATCACCGGTGATTGGGATTGATATTAATCACTCATCACCAATGACCGTATGAAAAGCGTGTCCATTTAATCCCAATCACCAATCACATGACAAAAATGGAGTGATCAGACAAATCTGGTCTAGTCAGTCTCCACGTCATGCATTTTTTCTCGCAACAACTATTTATCTTTCAGACGATCGAATAATAACCATAACGAATTACGCTTTGCTAGAACAAAGTGGATGATGCATTGCACACCTACAAGAATTTTCCGTTGAGACCTGGGTGCTTACGTGACACCCTTTGTCTGGGCTAACCGCGTCAATGTACGCATACACTGATCTTAATAAATTAAAGTATTAAATATTTTTTATAAATGTCTGGCATATTCATTCCAATAAAAGCCGACAAAAGCAATATATAAAGTGTAGTAATAAAATGCGGGTGTTTCTGAACCCAGTTTACTTAAGAACATATAGTACGCTTTAAAGCAAAGGTTTTTTTCTACCAATGCATTAACTCGCTGGCGGTGACAACAATGACTAATAAAATGAGTCATCATCATATATTCCCGATTCTATCATAATATAGAAAAGTCTAGACTAATAATCAGTTATGTTTCACACGTTAGAAGAATGAAATGGAACTGAACGCGGATAATGTACAAACAGAGGTACATTCCTGTCATGGTGCTTTATGAGATTTTTTGGTATAAAAGGCCTGGGTTTGAACCCAGCTTGGCACAGTCACCGGATCACACTATCCACCACAGCAAAGAAGTACCATCATCAGTAGCAACAACTACTCATTTTCAATTCAACAAAATGAAAGTCTACGGAGCACTCTTAATCTTCATCTTTGCCGTCTTGGGCAGTAGCGTAAGTGTCTCAAAATTTAAAAAAAGTTTTATGGAATTCAGATTTTAAAAGTTTTTCTCTCTTACAGGCCATGGACTCTAAATCTGCACCGATGAAGATGTCCTCAGGACCGGCCCCAATGAAGATGTCTTCGGGACCGGTCCCCATGAAGATGTCCTCGGGACCGGTCCCAATGAAAATGTCTTCGGGACCGGCCCCAATGAAATTTAATTCGGGTGGAATCAGTGCCTAATTTTTCGGAAGCCATTTGGAGAACATTAGATTTTGATCAAGCTGGAAAACTCTTTATACAAAAAAATATTGACAGGCTTAATTTATATAATATAGAACACTTCAGAATCAATCAGTGTTGTTCCTTTTATTGTGCATAATAAAACGTTTCATAAAGATGTAAACTTTTGATTTTTTAAAAAGATTTTGCTGGGCTACTAAACCACGCAGTTACTAAAGGTTTTTAGGAAGTCATTGGTTTGTGCTTTTGTGTCATATTATTTTGTCGGTCCGGTGTTCCAAAATAAATTGAATTGTAAGCTACTTGTTTTACATAAATCATATTTAAGTTGAAATGGCTAGGAGTTTCAAGTTGTTTACGGTCATCCTGGGTTTTTATGGGCGGACAATGTGTTTTTTCTTTTCTTATGCAAAATGTTCACAAATGACGTAAAACGAGCCTGAAATTAGTTTTGGGCTTTAAACGTGTTGTTTAACGGGTCTTATGTATAGATGTATTCTTATATTCAAGTCTTATCTTAAAAAACGACGAAGTGTTGTATTAACACAAATTTATTCTTTCTAATCCGGAAGCTTTCATGTGTCATCTACAAATTATATTGAAAGTCAGTGGCTTCAAAGTGCTACTTTTGTCACCTATATTATCATAAAAGTATCATTTTTTGGTTAAGCTTTTATAAAAACTTGATACTGCAATGCATATTGTTTAGAAATTTCTGTGCATCTAAAACAGTACCTTCAATTCTTTAACAACATATTAGTCTTGAAATGTTTTTAATAAATGAAATGAGATAAAATGTTGTTTTTGTTCCAGGTTTGGCCGAAAAGAGCAGAAATTCCCGTTTTCTTCTCAAGTGCATCCAAAACAAAGTACAATGTCAATGATAGTTTGACAGTTTGTTTGTAATAATGGTAATAATCCAGTCAGATACATACATGATGACACTGCACTCGACTTTGTTTCTTCTTTTATTCTTCTGTAGTTCGTGTTGTTTTCCTAATTTTATATAGTAAATAATTGTGAATAACAGAAGGGTCTAGAAAATAGAGGGAAAATGAGAAGACGACGTTCTTGGTATATTCTTCGGGAAAGGAAGGAAGGAGAAACTCATATTTTAGAGAGGGCATAACAAGTGCACATTATGTTGCTAGCATCAGTTTCCTATTTTGTGACATTCTGTGGGGACGTTGTGACGACATTCAGCACTGCGCGGTGTGGCAGGTTATTGACAGTGCTATTATGTTCTGAAAAGTTACATAAGAGTTAACACGCATTAAATATCATTAAGGTTTAGTTTATTTGAATCTATGTCGCAAACAGATGTTGTAAGGAAATAATAATTTATCTGTTTAACGTTCGAAGCTGTAACATTTTCACGCCACAAAATTAAATTCACAGCTGGTCAGTCTTGTCAAATATTCAGATGCTAAGATGACACGTTTCGGATGAAAAGTGAATCAGTAATAAATTTACTAGACAACGACATTGAAAGCAACGCAATGTTTCGAAGTGTTGACAAAATAATATGGCGTTTTGGTATTGCAGTTTTTTGAATTCTAAGGAATTTTCCGCATAAAGCAAGTAGCGCAAAAGTGAAACCTCATTTCTCACAACTTGACTGACAGTCTTGCATGGGCCACCTTGACGATTCCATTAATCTAGTAGAGAGAGAAAATATGGGAAAAGCTGCTGATGTTTTGGGCTTGCAGAAGCCAAAAAGGTGTCTGCTCTGCTAATTGGATAGTGAGTGAGAAGAAAGCAGTTCTGAGTTTCTCCTGTTTTCCACCGACTAAACACTTTAAGACAGAACAATAGTCACCAGAACAGACAGTTTGTAATAAAATCCACGCAGCTTTGCTGGGAAAAGGGGAAATTGTTTGACTTATTTACTTTGAAAGGTAAAACTAGTAAAGATTATGAAAAGTGGAAAATATGTTATCAATGCAGATAAATTGTAAATTCTAAAATATAAAGAGCTCCTCTTGAGACCAACCTATTACGATTTGATAGCGCATTACGATAGAAATAAAATAAAATGCCGCTAAGGTTTTACCAAATTAGAAACTAAAAACGGGCAACTTACGAGGTTAACCCGGTTAACCGGGCCAAATAAATTTTACATTTTTTTCTCTCTAATATTCGTGAAGTGTAAAATAAACGAACAGGCCTCACGTGTATATGCTTCACTGCTTAAGTGACGTATGCACATTTTGACATTTCCACCACTTATCTATTAACAGCCTACAAATCTTGAAAACATGAAAAAATATGGAACGCCATAAAAGTCATTCAAAAGAAGAGATAATCACTTCACGGCGTTTTACTAGGAGTGAGTACCTGTTACGTAAATCAAAATGTAAGACAATCTAGGTTTTCTGTATTCTTTCATATTACGTTTGACGTTGACATACTACATACTGTACCTTTTAACTTCACATATTTTTTCGTGCAAAAACCGGAAGATTTTACAACCGAAATTTTTACTTGTGCTTAACTTCTCTAAAAACGGTTGCTGTTGGCTTTCACTTTTTATAATAGCCCGTATTTTCAAATTTGATAAGACTGTGGCAAGAAAACTACCCAATTTCCGTTTGTTTTGCTGGCTACTGAATTTTATATGCGTACCAGTGCGATTTAACTGAAGCGAAAAAATAAAATAAAAATGAGATGGAGTTGGTTGCCTGTTGCATAACTCTCAAGTTTGATAAGTTTTATTTAGTATAACGTTGCACGTGTTTATTTGCTTGTTGAGGAAGCACTATTACTGTGGTGATACACACAGAGCGTGCTATTGCTAATTTACAAATTTGTGTATTTAAGACGTCAACAGCGCTTTTGAGTCTTACTTTCTAATGTGTTTACAGCACAGGTGGAAGAGGTGGAGCATGTGATTCTGATTTACTTCCCGAAAAAAAACAAAGCTCATATTTTCTGCAAGCATTGCAAGATAAAAGTAGTTTTATTGTGTGCTCAGCCCACACCACGTGAAAAGCTGGAAGTCACTGTTAGTGATTCTCAGCATCTATGAATTTTGAGAGTGGGAGTTATCATCAAGTTGTACCTAACTGTAACTAACGGTTATTTTTAACAAATTTTGGCAAACTGTCCTTTCAAATGATATTCGAGAAATAAGAATTGACCTTACACCAGTGATGAAAAAACTTGAAACATGTGATTTCACATAGTCATGAGATATAAATGCTTATTTAGGCATTGTACAAGAAACGACTATGTTGGTTGAATTCAATGTTGTGTATTGAGGACGACCTAAAAAATAAAAACTTGAATCGAGTGTCTATTCGACCCAACAGATTGGACAGGTTCTATGTTGTTGGTGAAATTAGTAACACGTTGATTTGGTTTAGAGTTTAGAAAGCGATACTACAATTACGTAGTGTAGCTAAATATGCATGTCATGCTTTCTACTTAACGTCTCCTTTTGAAAACTGTGTAAACCGACCATCCAAAATGCTACGATGAACAAATCTCAAATTTAATTTAATCTATCACGAACAAAATGTATTTGTTTGAAACATTACCCCCTTGTTTTCCGGTTATCGTAATTAGCATACATTCCCTGCTTTTCCAGTAATGATACCTGATCATAACAACAGCTCGTTTTTGAAGGTCGTTAAATATGCATGATATTACTCATTCAATATACAACTTTCTTTTAAATAACACACTATACTTGCACATTAAATTTCTCACTATATTTCTTTTCCTCAGCATCATCAAACATGATCACTAGCCCTATTATCTATTTCCTTCTGACGCCCCTTTCATAAACACCCTGACACTCATTGCAACTCTCTTCGTTGAAATTAAAGGTAAACTTGATTGGAAAAATATTAGTGGGCTCCTACGGAAACTGACTTTTCCCTTATCACGAATTAGTTTGCCGGGAAAGCTAGATTTTTTAGGGGAAAAGTCAAACAGCAGACATTTCCCTTAAGATTACTGAAATTTCCCCGAAAAAACTTTTGGGGCGCAGTTAAAAGTTGCTTTCTTATAAGCAACGAGGACTGTACATTTGATTGGTTTGATGTACATTGTGCGTCTTTTTTAATAAGGTACTTTTAGTGCGTAAATTTTTATACACATGCCAGTTATATTTCTTTTTTATCTTGTCAATACTTTTTCCTCATTGGGTGTTATATATTTTTTTGGATTTTTATAGAACACTAAATAGCACACTTAAAAAACGCATAATATTCAAAAATAGCAAGTAATACAACAAAGAGTGCTTCAACGATTCAAATTCAAATAGACAATAAAAGTTTCATTTAAAAAAAACTATCTGGGTCTTTCTTGGACTACCACGTCAAGGCCTTTGGCCCAAATCAACTATGGCTTTATTACAAAAAACTTTGTTAAGCTTAGAGTTACAAAGATAAGTTCTAAAGCGTTTGGCACAAGTGTACTTGAACAGAGAAAAATGAGAATACTCTGTTTGATGCTTCATTCTAGATTATACAAATTTGACTTGGTATTTTACTGGCTATTTGCACGTTGTGCCTTTTCTGGTGTGCCTTACCACTTTGTCCTGACTTAAAAAGGGATTCATGTGTACACAAATAGGCGGCTAAAATTCTAGCAGTATTCGATATAACACTTGAACACACACACGCTCTTAACAACTTGAGATTCAGATAATTGCAGATCCACAGAAATACTATATGACACGAGTAGAAAGTTAAACAATATGTATGATATGTTTAAAAAAACTGAATGTAAATGCATATCATCAAATAATTCTGGATTGTACAACACTCGAAAGCGACTTCTATCTGGATGCCAAACATTTCTAGGTTTTTTCAGGGAAATTTCAGTAACCTTAAGGGAAAAGTCTTATGTTTGACTTTTCCCCTAAGAAATCTAGCTTTCCCTGCAAACTAATTCGTGATAAGGGAAAAGTCAGTTTCTGTAGTGGTTGGTTAATTGATTGCCAACTTGATTTACGGCCAATACAAAATATATTTGCATTTGTACCGGCCACTATTTAACCCTTTTTTCCTTCTAATCCCCCCAGTGCTAATAATGCCACTATCCGCATATTCTTATGCATTATTACCCATACACAAGCACGGCATAGCTTTCCCCGAAGAAAAAACACAGCTTGCTTCCGTTCTTCTAAAACGCATATCATCAAACCAAATCAACCAGAAAATCTTTTGTATCTCACATTTTTTAATAATTCACTCACGCACAAATAGGTGATCAATAACAGTCTTGCATTCTCAGTAATGAAATGTAAGCAAAAACTTCAAGTTAACATGGGATGTCATAAAGCGACATAGTGTAATGAATTGAATGAAGCTATGCAGTGTTGTATAATCACAGTTTTTCAAATGAAGAACTCTCTCTTACAACAAAGCTGAGCTAAAGAAACAAACTTAACATTTGGTACTCTGGAACTTGCAAACTGCTGAAGCGTAGATTTAATGACGTTGCAAACAAAATGTAGAAAAGAAAAAGAAGGTGAAACATTTTTTCGATACCTTTTAAAATGCTAAGGGGATTTACAAGTTTTTACAAAACAAAAATGCCAAAAATTGTTTATAATGGTATCACGACAATTGCCGGCAGGACAACTGCCGGTACGACAATTGCCGGTAGACAACTGCCGGTAAGCGACAATTGCCAGTACGACAACTGCCGGTACGACAACTGCCGGTAAATTGCATATAAATTTGTAATGCTAAAGCCCTATGCTAAAGCCTTATGCTAAAGCCTATGAGAGATCCCTGTGCGAAACCAAACGCTTTCATGATAAAATTAGGTTAGGTTAGGTTAATTAGGTTAGGCTTTAGCATGGACTTTAGTATGGGACAAGGCTTTAGTATGGCCTTTAGCATAGGGCTTTAGTATGGGATTTAGCATAGGGCTTTAGTATGGGACAAGGCTTTAGCATAGGACATTAGTATGGGACAAGGCTTTAGCATTACAAATTTACACGCAATTTACCGGCAGTTGTCGTACCGGCAATTGTCGTACTGGCAATTGTCGCTTACCGGCAGTTGTCTACCGGCAATTGTCGTACCGGCAGTTGTCCTACCGGCAATTGTCGTGGAAGCGTTTATAATGATGTAAGGCAAAAGCAAAAGTTGCTCGTCTTTTAAAAACATCTTCTTATCTTGCGATTGGCGTGAAGGTCCAAGAACAATTCGCATGAAAAATGGTTTATCATCGGAACAAAAACTTTGGGGCACTATGTGATTGTGAAAGCTGGAAAAAATGAGGTGAAATTAAAATGTAAAGTAGAATTATCATTTTGACTTACGTAAGAATACATGTTTAGTAGTGCTACAACTGCTAAACGCTTTATTTTAAAATGTTACCCAATTAATGGGTTTTTACACAGAAACATTTAGCTTGTTACCGTCCGGGTAATTTAATTTACGTGTACGCATAATCATATTATTACCCTTTCACGAAACACTACACAACTTCTTGAAACTTAAAGAGCTACCCAAAGCTGTTTTAACGAGGCCGCAACTTTGCTTTGCAGAATTACTTGCACGGTTAAAACTCGCAGATTCTTATCAACACTCTAGTCATTTAAGCCATTAATTTCCAACACGGTGGAAAACACGCATGGTCAACCCGTTTTATAAAAGAAAGAACTTAGGCTTTTAATTCTGTTGAGTTGAGAGATTGACTACTCTACAACAGGATTATTTTTTCTAAACGTGTTCAAACTAGTGTGTGAGGCTACACTACACACATTGTTCGACTTCATTTGGTCATGCAACATTGCCAGGTAAAATGGCAGAAATACGAACAGGAAGTGAATAAAAGCATTCAATAATTTATTTTGGAAACGGGACACGAAACACAATTGCAGGTAAATGGGTTTGGAGGTTTATAGAGCGGCTTAGATTCTTTTGGAGAAAGATGGTAATAAAGCTACACATTTAACTAATCCCCTTTGTTTCAAATATTCGTTTATAATTTTGCTAAGCTAGTTAATTTCACATGGACGGGTTAACTCTTTTTGACATTTTTCTTTAATAACAAGCCAGTGAAAAGATTCAAAAAACATTTTAAAATAAAAATAACAACAACAATTCTATTATTTGTTTGTGCTAACAAATTTTGCAGTCGTTTGGTTTTAATTTTGAAGATTTTCAATTCTTCATAGAAAATATTTCAAAAGCTTTTAACGTAATTTTTTAAACTGTGCGTATCTTCCTATCTCAAGAGCTTTCCTCCATTCTTTCCCCTTTCCAACCCCAAGTTTATTCTCTGCAGCAACAGCTGAAACTGATTACATGCTTGGTAGCAAGAGTCAAAACATTAAATTTCTACTCAAAACTCTATATATATCTAGCCTGGTTTTTCCTTCCCAAACAACATTTCTCTTCAACTTCGTGTCTTTTTCGTTTAAGTGGAACCAAGTAATATTAAGTGGCCCGTGACAGCTTGCACAAATAGGTCTACTCTTTTAGATACAAACGTAAGAGTAGACTGCATACACAAACCTTCATAAGATTTCCACTTGAGACCCTTTTTAATTTCTAATCTTTTTTTGGATCAGCGGTACACAGGGAACGAGTTTTTAGGACAAGTTCAAACACTAGAGTAAAGAGTATTTATATACTTCAGAGTGTCTGTGCGCACATTATCCAACTAATATTGACATTGGAACAGCTACCACCTCTGAAGAAAGTCAGACTAAAATGAGAAGATTCAACACTGAGACTTTGAGAAAGAGAGCTAAATTATTTCAAAGGCACACTCTAGATTTGAAACACAAAGCTGTCTCATTCTCTCCACGTCTCTGTGTGTACGCAATCTATTTTTTGAGTAAAGTAGAATTTTCGCAAGATATGGCATTATGTCTCATGGATCTAATTTCATTTTAAGAGCTTGCACATCAATTTAGCACAGAAAGAAGAGAGTACACAGAAACATAGCTAAAGTTAGTGTATTTAGAGAAAGAAAGTTAGCATCAACAAAAGAGAGGAAAATGGTCATGATAATTAAGGTAAACCGACAACCGTGACAGAAGACACAACCATCTTTTTCTTTGGGCTGCTTCAAAGAAGCAAGATCAATGACACAATTACTGCTACTGAGTCTTTCACTATGTCTAACGACAGGAAAACAGAAAACATTGTTATGGATAGGATTACTAGGGCTTAGAGGACTTAAGGGTATGTTTCTTAGGAATTTATGTAACAAATATGAAGTTGGAGTTTGGATTAATTTGGTGGTCTCGTTTAGCCAAATGGTTGCAAGAGCTAGAGATCTGATAAACCAAATGCTTTAAAATATTGTAGAAAAATTAAAAACAGCGCATTTGCTCTTCAAAAAATCTGTATTAATATCTTCTAGTTTAATTGGTCATAAACAAAACGTTTTTGCGCTGACATTATAGTACGACATATTCCAAATAAGTTTAAATAATATTTCTAGTTTGCAAACTTTAAGAGTTCTTATTCCACATAATTTGCAAAATTCCTCAGCACATTTCTATTGTATATTTTTTCTCCATAGATTTCCATTTATTTCCATATACTTTTCCGTTCCAAGTGCCACTGTTCACTGGTTTTCAATTTTTTCCCTTTCTTCGCATCATATATTCTTGGCTGCTAACGCTGCCTGCTTTTCTTGGTTGATTTTATTTCTGCTTGTGCTGCTTGTACTCGTAACCATTCTTTATATGGTTAGCTTTGAACTTATATAGATGTTGTCGCAGTTGTTGTTAAAATTCTCAGTTTTGTAAAAAGAAGTTAAATTTTGGAAATATTTAAATTCCGACAATATTGATGTGAACTTTCCCACGCTGCAAAAAGTTAAAAGATTTCACTTTCACAAGACACCGTTTGTATAAGACAGAATATGTTAGGTTTAGTAATGTGAGATTTTGAGCACTAATCGGTTTCCCGTATTTGCATTGTTTTTCCTATATATTCTGATACTTGCACTGCTTTTTACAGTTTTCGAAACTGTTGCGGGCTAAACTGAAAATATTCTTGATTTTCTTCTTCGAAAGCACTCACCCGGAATTTTATCCACTTAAAAATATAAATTTTGGTGGCGGCTTGTAATCCTGGCATGCACATAACTGCAGGTTGCACCAAAAACAGTTTCACTAAACTTCAACATCATATCTTCTTCCAGCGCTGAAGGTCATGCTTTATGATCCATATGTATCTCTGTCAATCTAAGTTGCATTGGAGATTCAGTTTTACTTTTGTAATTGATGTGCAACCTGTGAAATGAAATTAGACGCGTAAAAACCGTCAGAAAAAACTTGCCTCTACACCCAGAGATTATTAAGTTCTAAGGCAACGTAGAGTTGCGTAGATGATAATGAACTTTATATATTCTGGACATCCCCTAAATAAGAAAGAAAAACACAAAAGCTTTTGAATACGTGTGTTTTATTAAAAACCCCTTCAGAAGAAAGTTTCCTGAGTCAAAGTTAGCTTGCTAATGGAATTCACTCAAGTTGATACCCATTCTGGGTTTTAGTTACTCGGTTTCAAGAACAGAGTTGGATTATAAATAAGTTTGTTCAATTGGAAACATTTCAGAGGAAGAAGAAAGGTACACACATTTTGCAATTTCCTGCTTTAGTCTTCATGACGCGGCACTTAGTAAAGCTCAAGCATGATATTTAATACTTAGCTCCTAAAAGATGATAAGACAGGATTTTGAGAGTGTCTGCGGAAACCGGAAGAAAAAAAACAGCACAAGCGAACACCCTACTTTCACCACCTACTGCAACATGTTACCAGCCCAAAACTACTTGGAAAAGTGAAACCCCGTTTGACTTTTGCCGTTTTGACTTTTGCCCTGGAAACACTTGATCATACTTTTTATCTTTTTAGGAAAGTTTTAAACCGGAAGGGAATCTTAAAGACACCCAAATATATTACTTGTGCAAAATAAAGAGTGATTGATATTTTTTGACACAGCTAGTGTTCCTTTCCTGATTAACTAAAAGTAAAAACGGGATTACAAATCTAGACAAACTTTTACACTTTTACAGGAGTTTCAACTCAACTCAAACTCAAGTTCTACATGCCAAAGAGCATCTGAATGCTGCAGCAGAATACAATTTCATGACTGAAAAATCTTAATCTGTGATGAAAGCCGTGTAACTTTTGCAAGTAGTGCAGAAAGATTATTATGTTCGTTTTAAAAATTAGTGCATGTTTTATACATTAGCTTTAAAAACCTCAAGTGAAATTTCTTCTTATAATGTCTAAACTGATTACAAATGTTAAAACAAGAACAAGAAAAAATTCTAGAAAGCAAAAAAACGAACAAATATTATGAATAAAATACAAGAAATACAATACGGTTCTTGTAAAACTTCCTGCTAATAAACGAAAATATCCCGACCGACCCGACCACCAAAACATTCACCCCAAAATCGGGGTGACAGTACCGTGCCTGTTCAGTAAGTAAGTAAGTAAGTAAGTGAGTTTATTGTCATATACTGAAACCCTTTACATGAAAGGATCTTACTTCAGGCGGACATTTACAATCGATAACAATTGATTATTTTTACAGTAATACAGTCATCAGAGAAATTTTTTAAAATCATTTCAGATCGTTCACAGAATTAAATAAAATATTTGTTAAGGTACAGAGCTATATTGATTAATTATAAAATTAATACAATCAGTATAATCATCGTCGTTGTTTTTATCATCATTATTAATTAATTTATCACATTGTAGTTTTAATAGATAAGTTATAATTGATTTTTTAAAATATTGTATAGAGTCAATACAACAAGATGTTTCTCTTGGTAGGTTTATCCAAAGGTAAATTGCGTGGTATTTGAAAGTATTGCGGCCCCAAAAAGAATGTGTTCTTATCAATGGAACAAAGTAGTTCTTGCTGCGAGTTGATATAGCCTGTTCATTTGAAAAATTAAGGTAGTTGTTAAAGTATCCATCAACAGTCATGAAAGTACATTTGTAGGCAAAACATAAGGTTTTGTACATATACAAATACTCAGAGAAAAATAATTCAAGGTTCATACAAATGTCTTCGGTTACAGAGTCATATTTGGTTTTGTTTAAAATAAATCTACTGGCACATTTGATTATTTTATCTATATCCTTGAATACATTCTTAGCTTTACCACTTAACCATACTACTGCTGCCTACTTAATATGCGACATAACTAAAGCTTCAACCAAAATTCGTCTGTGTTCTGAGGATAGAAGTTTTTTCATTCTATATAGAAGAGAAATGGAAGCGTAGCATTTTTTCTTTACAAGTGTTACATGGTCATTCCAACTCAGAGTTTCGTCAAAAAGAACCCCTAATATACGAAGACATTTTACTTTTTCAATAGCTAAGTTGTTAATATGCACTGTTGTATTTTCTACATGTTTTAGAAGCGAAGGTTTGCTAATAAAAATTATCTTTGTTTTATTTACATTTAAACTTATTTGGTTATTTTTCATCCACACTTGAACTTTCCTAATATCTTCTTCTAGTTCATTCACCATCATATCTATGAATTCTGGTTTGGCAGATTTTACCATGTTATTGTCATCAGCATATAAGTAGATGTTGTCTGATTTTGTGCATAACGGGAGATCATTTATAAAAATGGAGAAGTAGAAAGCAGACGTACTGCTACCCTGAACTATGCCTAGTGTTGTTTCTTTTACAAGAGATTTACATATTTTGTTATCGGTCTTGATTTCTACATATTGGTATCTTTCAGTTAACAGTGATGTTATAATATCAGAGGAGATTCCGTACCAAGCTAACTTCTGTATAAGAATTTTCCTACTCACTTTGTCAAACGCTTTTTGCTGGTCGAGCGATAGAATAGCATTTATTTTATCATTATCTATGTTCTTGTAAAGTATGCCTAAGATTGCAATTAACGCATGAGTTGTTCCAGAATTCCTTTTGAATCCAAATTGTCTATTAGATAAAAAGTTGTTAGCTTCAATGTAAGAACGCATTTGCTTAAGAATACATTTGTCTAATATTTTTGTTATTACTGGTTGTATTGATATAGGTCTAGTATCGTTGGGATGCTTTGGATTCTTTATCTTAGGTACAGGCACGATACGAGATATTTTTAGTTCTACGGGTACACGTCCGTCTTGAATAAATTTATTAAACAAACTTGTAATGGACTGAACAAAGTTTTCGAAACTCATGCAAATGTTAATCATTCTATTTGAGATTCCTAATGGATCAACGGCGCTTGACATTCTGTTATTCGTTGAGCTCTAGGCTTCTCTGACGTCCAAAGAAGTTATAGGTTGTAGTGTAAAAGAAACATTTTGAGGATTAATAGAAATTGGTTTAGAGATGAAAACAGGTTCATCGTCTTTTTCTGCTGTTGATATAGATACGTAGTGATCATTAAGATCATTAGCATCTAAAGTCATGTTTACTTGAGTTTTTTCTTTAATGGGCATCATCTTATCTATAGCAGACCATAAGTTCTTTTCCCTCGATAGTCGAGTCAAAGTACGTTTGGCATCGTTTAAGATACATCTTTTTATCTGCTTTTTCAATAGCACAATACGTGCTTTGTCATGAAAAGATGGCTTTTTTTGTAAGCTTTATTTAGCTTAATCTTTTTTCTGGTAAGCGACAAAGTCAGCTTACTTGAAGTAAACTTTTGCCTATTTGCATAAGCTGGTTTTGTGACAATTGGACATACAGTATCAAAAACGCGCATTAGACGAGAGTGAAATTCATGAAAAGAGTCAGGCAGGTCTGCAGATTAGCCGGTAAGTGTTGCTCATTGTGCTTATATTTTCTAAAGTTTATCATTCGCTTAATATTCTCTGTTTTAAATGAGGTCAACGTACATTCAGTAATTTTGTGGTCAGAAATATTATTATCCCTAACAAAGGTATTTTTTACTTGTGTACTTTCCTTTACAAAAATCAAATCCAGTATGTTTTTTTCCCGAGTTGGAGTGGTAATAAGCTGTTTAATACCCCTAGACCTACAGAAGTTATTAATGCTATTTACATATTTTCCTCTTAAGTTGAAATCTCCTACACATATGAAATGGTTTGGCATTTTTAACAGTTCTTCAAATACGCTTTTTATACATTTATAATCGGAAATTAGTACGTCTTTCTTATAGTTTGGATGTCTATAAAAGTTAGCTATGTATATACTTTTTTGATTCTGGTCTTGTACCCTTATAACTTGTAGTTCAATATTATTGAATTTCACTAACTGTAATTTAGATTCAAGAAGTTTTAGATTTTCCTAACGAAAATACAAATACCTCGTTGCCCTTGTTGAGTTATGTCATTTCTTAGCATGTTATATTCTACGATATATGGAGTTGTATGGATAGATTTTAAGAAAGTTTCCGTTACACACATAATGTCATAATTTTGTTTGTTAAGAATATCTAATGTCTCGACAAATTTATCTCTAATTGATCTAATGTTAAGGTGGCCGATCTTTAATTCTTTACCCGGTTTTAAATGTCGCTGTTTGGTGAATCCTGGCTGCTGTTGTTGCTGTGTTCCATTTCTGGGTTTCCTGGGTTCAAGTAAATTTGAGTATATGCAAAAAATGTAGAATACAATCTATATTTACCAAATCAATACAATTCCATCCCAATTTCGGTTTTGACAACAGCAGCAAAACAAATATTATCCTTTTCTCGTTCACTACCCTAATACGACATAGCTTGTTAGCTGTGTATTGCAAGTTTACCCGCATATTAAATTGACAAGCCTTTCCTTTTCCCTTAGCAAACAAACCCAAGAAAATCAACACAACAGCTTTGTTATCCTTTCCTGCTTTCCCTGAGTTTATCCATTTTTAAAGTCTGTTTGCTCTACTTTTTCTCCCACACATCCACCTACGACAGCAGGATAAAATATTTTATGTAAAGGCATTTCTTTTAAAAGTGCAGCGAATGCGGTTTAAAAATCGTTTGCTGAGTACTTGGGAACTGGAAAAGGATTTACATGTCAAGGAAACCAAATATTTCTTCAAATTCTATCCACAAACAAGACAATCTCTTTGCCAAAGATAAATACGCTTTATAAAATTTAGAAGATTGCAAACAGGAATTATGCAAAGGAAACCGCAATTTATGGAGTGGCTTGAGGAATGGAATTGGCTTTGTGCAGTACCCACTAAAACGTTTTTAAAAACGTTGCTACGGCATTTGTGTATGTGTTTCTTGTTTTATTACGTTGTCTTATGTAAGGCATTGTCGTTGATGCAAGCACAAAATTTTATGTTTGAAGGCATATATTGCAGTTAGTTACCAAGTGATACATAAAACTGGACGTTGTATTCATACTTATTGTTGAAATTTTGATAACTTTTATAAAAAGAAGACCACTTAAATGTGCTATTCTTCTGCATGTCGTAAAAGGTTGTAAATTGTTAAAAGCAACTGAAAGTACTCAAGTGCAACGGAAAATTTACATAATTTATTGTCGTGATTGGAGCTAAAATACTTTATGCGCAACACAAATATTCTTGCCTCACACATTCACAACTTGTGAATGTGCGTAGTAAAGTGTTAAAAAGGAAGAGAAGCAGAATATTTCATTTTCCCTTCACTTTTTGTGTAGCCAAATGCTAGAGGTAAACAAGAGTTTGAAACGTTAAATGTTTTCTGATTGCAAATGAAGCAAACAAATGAAGTTTAAAATGTATGATCTATGGTAATGTTTGGCCTAGGAAGATGTCTATGAATTAGTTATGGCGGCAAGGTAAATCATTTATACTCTTGTAAATGGATGAAGCTCTAGTTCAAAAATTTTTTACTCGCAGGCCTTTAAATTTAAGATACACTGGCAATTGCAAGCGTGAATTGGGTGCTGTACTTACTGACACGTGCATTATTTCTCATACGCGGCAGCAAAAATTAACCAGTGACTATGTATGTATATTTTATGTATGTATGTATAAAAGGTCAGTTATTGGAAATGCATTGGCGTAGCCAGGGGGTAGGCACATGGGGCACGTGCCTACCCCAGACTTGGTGCCCATCATGATAACCAGAATGCCAAATGTTTTAACTTTTGACAAATAGTCTAAAAAATTTAATAAACATAATTTAAACTATTTGGAAGAGTATATTTGCCAAATATTAATTGACCTTGCTCAGAATTTTATGCATCCTTCATGCTGATAACATGGCTCATTTTTTTAACAAATTGAAAAATCAATTTTGCAGAATGATTTGCACAGTTTCACGTCAACTCTATGTATCAGCAGCACAAAATCTTGATGCCCAGCATAAATCATTATTGATTATCATTAACCCCAAACTATTCGAGTGCTTTTCTCACTTCTTTATTTATTTAGTTAGACACTAAATCCTGCGCCAAACATTACTATTTTACCGTCTGCTTATCGAAACTGTTTAGTTAAAATACAAAATGAAATTCAATGCAAATCTAGAATCGTATTTGAGTAACTCCATTGGTTAAATGTAAGGATTGGAATCAAAGTTTTAAAATTGAAAATTCGGGTGCATTTTTATATTGCTTAGCAAAACTGATATTATTATGAACAATGTGGATTTCAGTTTTTCGATAAACGCAAAATAACCGAGTTATATAGTTTAACTCTGGCATGGGTCGAACAGATTTCGCGTAAACAACCTCCATTAGACTTGTCCAATGATTCACATTTGATTTTCAAAATTTCATTTTAAAACTTTAAAAAAACGGTAAAATTTTGGCTTACATGATGGATTTTCCAGGACCATAGCACTGTAAGCTTATATTTTTGAAAGGGTTCTAAAAATTCCAAAATATAAATTTTGAAAAACCAATGATTGAAATTGTTTTCCGAGGTTTCGCCAAATTTATTCCACCCACTTAATGGGTGTTAGTAATACTAACATTAGAACTTTCAAGTTGAAATACACGTTGTTCTTATCTTTTTGCCAAGCAATATGAAATAAAATATAATTGCAATATTCTGCACTGCAGAATCTGTAGTCAAAATTTCAACTTTAAAACTTACGATTCTGAGCTAAACATAATATAACCCATAGGTGGAGTTTCTCATTCCTCAGTTTTTTGAAAATCTGTGAAAGGTTTTAAAATACTAACTGGCTATTTGCATTGACTTCCATTTTGTACATTAATTAGGTAAACGGTTTGAAAATTACCATCAGTCAATTTTCCAAAAGGCACCCCACTTGTGCGACTATTCCCACCATGGAACCGAGTTTTGTCATGTCGTGTTGAATCAAGCGGTTAGAAACTTAGGATTTCCTTGAAACTCGGCGATTTCCCCGATTTTGTTAAGTACAAAAGTTCAATTTAAAACACAGAGAAATCTTAGGATATTTTGAAAATGGTTACACAACAGTATTTTTGCACTTCGCTGTTATGTGGGTACCTACACGCCAATTTTGCTCCAAAAACTTGTAAAGGCTCAAAACATTCTCAATTTACAAACATTTTTGTTAACCTAAAAGAACAATGCAACAATTGTAGGAATTCAAAATGACGTCGTTGAATCAGCAGGAAGACTCACAGTGAAATTAATAAACACGTTCATGATTATTGGTTGGGTAAGTAAAAAATTGTCGCACGAAAAAACAAGGCGTGCCCACCCCAGACTTAAATCCTGGATACGCGCCTGTGGAAATGTGAAATTACTTGAAAGAAGGTTGGTTACAAAAATACTCTTTCCACAATCTGTGCTTTTTAGTAACTAACAAACCATTTATTAATTGTCAACATTTGACAAATTCTGTTTTCTCTCAAGTTCATTCCTTCGTCAAAATCAACCCAATTATGTAACGTGGTAACACATGCATAAAACATACATTCGGTTAAATTCGCTAGATATGAATACCTAATACAACGGGAAAACTGTTCCCACTACAGAACTTGTTCTTACTAAAAAATCCACTACACACATATTTCTGTGTAATCTGCACGCCAATAAAGCGAACTTAATTACAAATGTGGATTTTCCCACCCTACTTGGTTCCGCTGACAGATGTTTTCGTTGTGATATTAATAAGTAAAAAATACTTAAATTCCATTGTCAGTTTTTGCTTTGACTGGTAAAACAAAAAGAAATGGGTAGTACATTTAGGCAGACTAAACCATCCTGGGAATATAGTAAACCAAACCTATCAATAATATCACACCCACAGAAAACAGCATTAGGAAATGCTCTCACACCTTACCTCCTACTGAACGCGTGTAGAATCCGAAGCGAAAAGAGTACTGCCCTGTTTTCACAGTAATGCTGACGGACTGACCATTCAAAATCTTATGAAACTTGCCAAACAAATTTTTTATTTAGTAACTTCCAATTTGTAGGCTCCGGCCATGCAGCCTCAAGGGTATTATTTATAATTCATCTTCTACTCTCAATTTTTTTAATGACTTAAATACGAAAATACTGTATTCTAAGAATTGGTCCAAAAGAAGAAATATATTTTACGGGTAATCACTTTCATTCTATGTAAGGTTGCTTCAAGATCTTTGTGTTTCAGAACATAAATAAGTATGCCAGTTTTAGACGTTTATGTTGCAATATAACATCAAACTTAAATTGATGTGCTTTAATATACTTCAAGAATATATTATAGAATTCTAGCTGACAACCTATTTTCTTAGCAATAATTTGGTTTGAATACAGCTTAGTGCATTATCCATTTTAATGTCTAGTTGTTGGATTATGTTGATATGAGTCCGCGTTTGGATTTATTGTGGAAATAAAATTGAAGCGTAAAACTGTACAATTGAGTGAATCTTACATGCAGCGTTAGATAAAGCTGAATAAATTCATTCAGTCAATTCGTTCGGGAACCAATACGCCATAAAATTGATTACTTTATGCACGAATAGTTTAAAAGATTTCGAAGATGCACTAGTAACGACGTCCACAGTCGACATCGGTACTACATGTCACTAAATTATATTACCGCATTACACATTAGATCCGTTAAACTTGTATAATTATTAGTATTGCAGTGTATTATTTTCCAAGTTTTCCTAGGACGGAAAAATTTGTGTGTTGACACCAGCGGGCTAACAGCATTCAGCAAAAAGATCAAGGATTCATTTGCTGTATGAATGTGGAGTTTGTTTTTGAGGTTTTTTAACTTTCTTGGTGAGAAAGAGCATTCAACCAAAATTATTTTCCGGTTCCAAGCGGAAATGCTAAAGCTAGAAAAAGTTTTGTTTTGGGAGAAAAGAATTGTGTGTTTTCATTTGGTAGATTTTAACTTGTTGGTGGACAGGGATAGTGAATACGTAAAACTGTATGTGTACATTTTTAGAGGTCGAAGGGAGTTTGTTGTGTAAACGTAAACGTGTACTGACAATAAAAGGACGTTTGCTATACCTCGTATTTATTTTGGAGTTATCCGGCACATAAATTTAACTTTTTCAAGCTTATACTGAATGTTCATTTCAAAAATTTCAATTTAATGAGGCTATTTATATATTATTGTACGTTGACAAGCTTTTTGATGAAGTTAAAATTAAACCTGGTATTTCCGCCCTAAAAATATCACGCTAATGGCTTCAGAATTTAGTTGTATCACGGAACAATGACTCCTCGATTATAATCTCTTTTTCTACAAGATTGCATATTCTCAAAATCGTGGATTCCTGTGAGTTTAAAACGAGGTGATTATTAAGAGAAATTGCCATTAAAGGACGCCAATTTTACTTTCAGAATAAGCTTATTGTTCATGACTGCGCTAGGTACGCGAAAGTGACTTGTCTGATATTCCATATAGAGCATGTTTTTTCAGAATCGGCCAAAATTTTCTTCACCTTCTCAAAAACTCTTTTAATGTTTCTAACTTATAATGTTAAAAAGCTTATATTAGCATCGGCACCTAACACTCTCAACTTCTCAACATCACAACCACAAACAAATCCTGGTAAATTATTCGAAAATGCTGATGAATGATAAATATTTTTAATACATTTTCTTTGGAAGCCCCTGCAGTTTTTACGTCTAATCAGCTTAAATATAAAGTATCAAATTATTTCTTTTGAATTCAAGTTTGCCACTGTGTGTTTTCAGAACATGTTATCAGAAAAGCATTCGACTTAAATTGTGCGGCAGTAGTGATAAGCAGCTTAGATTACAAATATGCTTGTGTGGGCAACATTTTGCTTCGTTACAAAACGGGAAGAAATACTTTCACCAGCTATTCTAATATTATATTTGGTCCTTTTCATTTTCAACGGGAAAGTGTCTCTTTGATAATTTTGTTTATAAATGTTCATCCAGCACACTTTCTAGTTCCCAAACTTGAAGTAGGTATATGATTCTGTTTTTATGCAGCCATGGAAAAAACAAAAGCTGTGGTTTTAACTGATTTCCTGGGTCCCACGCTGACAGCATTTACCATAGCAAAAACACAGCCAATTTGCCAAAGCGTAAGCGTGGCAATGTTATTAGAACACTACGTTCGTAATAGGAATAGTGACAACCTTACTTTTAGCCAGGATTAGGGAAATCAGAGTAAGATAAGTCAGTCAGTCAGTCAAGTCAGTCAGTCAGTCAAGTCAGTCAGTCAGTCAAGTCAGTCAGTCAGTCAAGTCAGTCAGTCAGTCAAGTCAGTCAGTCAGTCAAGTCAGTCAGTCAGTCAAGTCAGTCAGTCAGTCAAGTCAGTCAGTCAGTCAAGTCAGTCAGTCAGTCAAGTCAGTCAGTCAGTCAAGTCAGTCAGTCAGTCAGTCAAGTCAGTCAGTCAGTCAAGATAAGTATGTAATTTCTTATCTTGAAAACCAGTAAAATTTTAGAATCAAGGTTATTTGTTAATATATGAGTGCAATGATGACAGATATAGTGCTGCTTTTGGGGTCCATGAAGAAAGCCCCCAGAAAAAAGCCACTGCGAAAAAATCCCCCGGAAAAAAGCCCCCTACGATGAAAGCCCCCTACGAAAATAACCACCTGCGAAGTTAACCACCTACGAAAAATGCCCCCTCCGAAAATTACCACCTACGAAGTTAACCCCTAACGAAAAATGCCACTTTTTACTTGAAATGTGATAAGTCAAATTCTACAAACAAAAATTTACAATTTCAATTTAATTTCCATGAGACCGGCTGTGTTCACAAAGCCAAATGGAATTATATAAATTGATTTTTTCACAAAATTCAATACTGCCAACAATGTAGTTTAATCTACTGTGATTTAAGTTTTGATCAGTTATAAAACTAGGAATTAGAAGTCCAGCTAAATGTGGTGCAGTTGCAAGTTAATTAATATTTTTCATCCATAGTCCTTAGTTCACTTGCCCTTAATTCTCACTGCAAATAATTAATTAAAAGCCACAATTTCCCATTAATGCAAAACAACCTTGTTATGCAATGAACTTCAGAGTATGAAGTACATGATAGTAAGCAATAGGTATTAAAATACACATTATCTACCAATGGTAGTAGGAATAGGTGATAGGAATCGTCTGAAATCTTAATTTGTAATATGCAAGTTGAATATATTTATGAAAATCAGAAAATTGGACTATGTAATGTTAGCTTTGTAGAAAACGGAAAAATTATTGTAGCTATAATGTTGTTTTGCGCTGGGCTTTATGACAGCAAAAACTTAAATATATGCATCCATCTGAATTTTGGATATATAGCAATATAGAAGTAATATTAATACTGAGCATTTTTTTTGAAAATCTCCAACTTTTTTCTTCATACTCTCCAAAACGTACCAAACTTTCAGGATTGATAAAATAGCATGTTAAACTCCCAAATCTGAAGTACTGGCTCGAGATGTTGTCATAATTCGAAAAAATCGCAAAAATACTGAAAAAAATGAGTTGTCCCAGCTGAACATCTGTAACTTTTTTGTCTTTCAACAGAAACCTACCAAACTTTGCATGCATATACAAGACTAAACAGGTTATTTTGCTGCGGAGTATCAAGTGGCTCCGTTGGCAATCGAGAAAGTTACAGTATACAAAATGCTCACTATATATTTATGTTTGTGGCATTTGACTTATCACATGTCAAATTTTAAAAAGTGGCATTTTTCGTTAGGGGTTAACTTCGTAGGTGGTAATTTTCGGAGGGGGCATTTTTCGTAGGTGGTTAACTTCGCAGGTGGTTATTTTCGTAGGGGGCTTTCTTCGTAGGGGGCTTTTTTCCGGGGGATTTTTTCGCAGTGGCTTTTTTCTGGGGGATTTCTTCGTGCTTCCCTGCTTTTGTAGTAACTTACTGAGGTACCCATACTTACGTCAGATACAATATCGTGTGTATAGAGTACGAGTTTTAACCTATTCGAGAATTAACAACTACTTGTAATAATTTTTTGTCGAATGGCGTTTACCTTGTGCTTTAAAGTCAACTAATTCAGCAGTAAATAAGTATATGCGTTTCCAAAAAAGGCTTGTTTTTCTGATTGCGCTACATTTTCACAGAGGAAGGGTCAGCTTGATTGATTAATGTTGTATGCCAAGCTGCAATTAACAGGTGGTTCCAGCAAGAACAAAATTATTAAACGCAGCTCTACAATACTACGTTTGTTCCGTAAACACAAAATAGTTAAGAGTAACCTTAGTATTGGCTACTAGGCACCAACTGTGCATTAAAAATTCTCTTACAAATACTCTAGATACTACATACTCTATAAAAGTTACAAAGTTTTCTTAAGTGTGACAACCATAACTTTTTAGTAGTAAATTAGGAAGTCAAGTGCTATTATTATCAAATGTATACTTTACGTTTGATGCTGGACAACGCAACCATATTGTGTAGATTTTGAAATGGTGAAAGTAAGTATACATGAATAATGTATACATTTTTCTGTCTTTGCGCATTTTCCCATTTTGGTTTAATTTAGCCTTCGTCCTTAATGGAAGTGTAAAAGTCAATATGAACATAATATTTTCGAAAGCTGCAAAATATTATTAATTACGTTGTTTTGATGCATACTGCTTTGTAGTTAAAATTCATTCGGCTTAAATCATGTGTACTCTAAGCATTGGATGTCAGAGAAGCGGTTTGCTAAAACTGATGACTTTTGACGCCCTAAATGTAAAGTACTACAATAATTCTACCCACATGCGAATAGGTTTGTACAATCTTTGTTAGTTCATTGGTTTTGTGAGTATTGTTAAAGACTTTAAATAATATATGTATCATTGCATGCTCTAATAATAGTAACATAAACGACAAATATTGTTCATTTTCAAGAATGTCACAAACGTGCATTTGTGGCAACACCATAATGAACACTTTCGTAATAGCAATTTTGTAGGAATATTGCAAAATCACCATTTAAATGCAAATATAAAAATCTGAGTTGCATGTGTTACAATTCATTTTTCTCCAAAAGCTTGTATCTTTAAAATGGAATACTATCAGATGCTACATGCATTACATGTTTTAAACTGGCGTTTACGAAACAACGACAAAAAAGGTGGATATATTATCAAGTCCAGTGTAATTCGATGTCACATCTGAAACGCAACTACCATCTGCATTGGAACTCGTGCGCAATACCAATCGATAATAAAAAGCGGCCTCTTACTTTAACAACTGTTTGCTTTTGCAAAAAAATGTCGTGCGGGCAAACGTACCGTATTGATATTGTAATTTTGGAAATGCTGTTTATTGGAAAGATGAAACCTTCACAAAGAATTTTATGACAAGGAAGCATCTTACGGTGAAATGTTGGTGCCAACCTAGATTATGTGGAAGTCTTGAGGGAACTAGAACTTTCTCGGCTTACACACGACTCTTTCCATCATTTACCGAGAAAAAACGTTTTCACATTTTTGTCAGATGTTCGGCTGAAAACCATAGGGAAAAAAGTTAATTTGCTTGTCTTTCTACTTTTCCCTTGAAAATCTAATTTTTAGTGATTTATACTGGTCAGCAGCAAAAAATTATTTCAGACCATAGAAAAATAAATTTGAAGCGTCCTTTAAATATCATTGACTTTTATTACGAGCAGTGAAGTGAGTGGCTGATAAGTAGCTTTATTGTTTTCTAAAGAAAACTCAACAGCTCAACAATGCATTTTCTGGAATTTTTTTGAGGTTTTTATCGGCAAAACATTCTCCGAATTTTGAAAACACGCTGTTATGTTTGAAGGAATATGGTATAGTGTATGCGTATTTGTTTGATTTTGAAAATACTTAAAATAAGGATGCTTAAAATGCTGCTCCGTTTTTCTTCAAATTTTATCGTTCGAACCGTTCAACAAAATCATCCGCCAGATGTTTGGGTCGTTACAAACCTGACAATATTTGTGCCAGTAATAAAACGAAGGATGGATTTCTTCTCTAGAAATGGTTTTCAGCATATATTTATATGCTTAAGCGTGCTATATACATGTTAGTAAAAAAGATAGAATGTGAGCAGAGTGCCAAGCATGCATTTGACACAACATTTTAATTTCATTAAAATGCCTTTCATGATAGCAATATTGCAGGAACATGGCCAAATCACATTTTTGATGCAAATATAAATCTTGGATTAGCAGGTGTTACAACCCATTGTTCTACTGCAACTTGTAAGTAGAGTATGTCTCGCGTGCAAATTAAAAATCAATAAAACGTAATATTAGCAGATGCCACAAGCATTAAATTTGCTAAGATAGGTTTCACAATACAACGATGAAAGCAGGATGAACCTCTGTTCATCCATGGTGTAACGTGGTCTTACAAATGAAGCGAATGTACTGAATCTGAATCTGAGTTCGTATCTGAATTGCTGAGCGCCGACGCAAAATCCAATTGTATATGAAAAGCGGCCTCAAACTTGAGCAACTATTTGCTTGATTTTACGAACAATATTGCGCGGGCAAACGTAAAAACATTCATCAATTCATTATCTAGCCAGGTTTTTAAGGTTTACCGTTCATATAAAAATTATTATTTGTATTGAATATCAATTTTGAAAATGCGTTTAATAGATAGAATAAAGCTTTGATATTTTGTCTTTCAAAATTTAAATCATAGCTTTGAATTATACTATTTTGTTCATCTCCCCAATGAAATGAAGTAGTAGCAAAGTAAGCAGCTTAGCAAAATAATTCCGCCTGTTAGACATTTTTTCTGGCTTTTCATCTCAATCAAGGATTTTGTGGCAAGGAAGCATCATACAATAATGTTTTCGTGCCAAAGTAAATAATGTGGAAATCCCTGGTGAACAAGAACTTTCTCCGCTTCTACTCACTCCATCATTTACCGAGAAAAAAGCATTTTCACATTTTTGTAAGATGTGCGACTGGAAACCACAGGGAAAAAGGTAATTCGCTTGACGTTCTACTTTTCTTTTTGAAAATGTAATTCTTACTGAATTTGCCCGGACAGCAGAAAAAAATATTCCAGAGCAAAGAAAAAGATCTATTGGGTCTTTGAAATATACTCGTCTTTTTTAAAGGGAGGTGGAATAAGTGGCCGACAAGTGGCTTTCTCGTTTTGGTAACAACTCAGCAATGCGTTTTTAGGAGATTTAGGAGTGCCACTCAACAGCATTTGATTGACTACCTTTGGTTCTCATTAATCATTATTCCGGTCTTGATGAATGGACATTTTAACTACTTTGGAAATAAATTTATTTTAATATTTCGTAAACGTTTATATTGTGGGAGCAAGCACTTAGTATAGATACAGAGCTGTACTAATGAATTGATTTGTCACGAACTGTAAGAGATTTGCATTTTCTAATGCCTTTTGTAAATATATACGAATTTTTAGACGTAGACTGTTTTGCTATAATTCTGCATTTGTATGGTTTAGGGAAGAGTTCTACTTACCTGAATATATTCATCATTTGTGTTCATAAAATATGACTGCAGCAATAAGAGCAAATCTAAAACTGCAACTTGGTACTTCGGTACGTGTGGAATTATAACACACATAATACATTACACATAAGTGTAAAGGGATGACAACGTTTATTTTAAACCCGTTGAACCAACCGTTTTTGCATATTTATTAATCATTTGGTTTTCAAACGTTTATTGCATAAAATAATTTTACGAATTTAGAAAGAAAGCTGTACCGTACAATTTTCCATCACAAACCAAAATCATAAATTTTTGCCAATACTTGGATGCCGTTTGGCAGTTCATGTTTTTAATGTTACATACTCACCATATCCAGATGAAACTTCCTTACGAGTACTTCTGGTCTTATTGTTAACTAAATATCAACATTTAAATAACTAATGAGGAAATAAGGCTACTGGCGTTACATATTGTCTGTCGCTGTAATTTAGTATGTGTCTTTGAGCAACAGGCAAATATCTATAAAAAGAAATATGTGCGCTTTGCAGTTTTGAGTTACTTCACGGTGTGCTTAGTGAATTTTTCACACATCCAATAAACATACTCCATGTTTCGTTTGCATGCCCTCAGAGTTACGCTTCAGCTGGCTTTATCTTTCCGGCACAATAAATGCTATCAGCGTGTGAAACAGAGAAAAGGTAGTAGAAACAACACCTTTTGTTTCCCCACGAATGCGTATCCGGCAGGGTACGCGGTGGGACGTAAAATAATTTATTGGCATGGGGATCTTGCTTTTGCATGGAGGAAAAAGGAAGTAAAATGTAAGTGAAAGTTGCTAGACTCTGTGTAAGAATAGAAAGACATTTGTGCAGATTTTGGCTATCGTACAGACTCGGTTGCAATGTTGCAAATGTTTTCAAAAGGAATCTAGGTGGCTGGTGGTGGTCGATGTTTGCAAATAGATTTTGTGAAAATAATTACATATTGTGGACTTGTTTTTTTCAACCCGATTCCCAAAGATTTTCAAAAAGTGCAAACTTATTGTTTAATTGGAAGATAAGATACTAGATTTAAATCAATCTGAAATACTTGACTAGAGTTTAGTCATCTCAAATATCATCTGCACCCGTTACCAATCGATCTACGTTTCAAAAGTTTAACGGAATTATCTTGGAAATAAACAATGCCGCTAAAGGACTACAAAGCGTAAATGGCATTTCCTCACAAGTTAAACTTATTTTAGTTTTAATCATTTCTATAGCTTAATGGAATAGTCTACTAGCTTTTTTTACATTGCGCTGCATAAAACACATCAATTTGAATCAAACTACGTTTTACTAAATTCATAAATGACTGACAAACTCTGACGATTTTGCAGTACCAAATCGTGTGTAACCTTTTGACTGGTGACTAGTGATTTATCTATGTGTATGGCATGGCGTACTGTTGTAATTTCCACGAAAAGAAAACAAGTCTTTTCCAAAAAACGCTACCATGCATGCCACTCTTAAACGCATTTACAAAATATTATTGAAATCGGAAATGCAAGCTCTTAACAAAAGAAACTTCTTTTTTGTGCTTGTGGAACAAGGTTGCTGGGGGTGTTCTATGGTATGTAATAATATAAATCGATATTCATAGTTAGAACGGACGTATTCACTGCAAGCTTCCTGGAACTTATGATTCACACCTGTCCCGTATTCCAGTTTTAAAGAAATTTGTGCGCGACAGAATAATTTGATCATTGAGTCGTCTTTCCCAATCATTTGCTCTTACTTCTGCTTGTTTTTCAAGCACAGAATTCCCAATTTCCAACTTGAACACTTGGTGCTGGAACTGAAGTACTTCTGTTGAATTTCTCCTGCGAAGGCTTCCAAATTCTACCAACTCTCAATCTGATCCTAGTGTTTTTCACCAGAAGATCAGAAAGCAAGTGAACTTTTTTTATTGTTAGAAAAGTAAAGTATTTTATGACGGCTGAGAAAAACAGAAGTTGTATGCAACTCCAGAGAAAGCAGTAGCGTCTCTCATTTAGTACAAGCAAAATAAATACAGTTTGAATGTATTCGTACAAATCAAGAAAGTTACAAATTCCTTGATAAGAAACACACATTGCTACCAAGTTCCTCTCATTAGTTATTAGCCTCTTGGGTGCAATATCGTTGATAAGACAAACCTCTTCTATACAATTTCATAGTTTTGCTTCCTACCGGTAACATAATTTTGAAGGAAGGACATTTACTGCACTGTGGTATGCATTCCAATATAAATAACAAACAGTCGAGACATAATCAGTTTCAATGATGCCGAAATTGTGTCATTTTGGATTGACTTCAAATGATGGATATTCGGAAAACCAGCTGGGTACGTCCTAATATAATTTAGCATCAAATCGCCAAACTACTTTGTTAAATATACATATAGCTGTAAGATTTGCATAAACTTTAACCTATACATTTGGTGTTGCCGCGGTACCTGTAGTTGTAAATCCGATCAATGGTTTGGCAAATAATTTGTTGGCACTTTTACCTAGCAAGTTTATCTATTCTGCTACACGCAAGAAAGGTTAAAAACCCTATTGACCATAAAGTGTAATGTTTGTCCAGCAATCTTTACGTTGCTGTTTTTCTAGATATTCCTCCAATTGAACCCAATGTCTTGCCATAAAGCTCACTCTCTACTAGCTCATTCAATGATCATTGCTCTTACTCAGAATCGGTTAGCCTTTGCTTTTTTCCGGAAGCACGAAGAAAGCCCCCAGAAAAAAACCACTGCGAAAAAATCCCCCGGAAATAAGCCCCCTACGAAGAAAGCCCCCTCCGAAAATAACCACCTGCGAAGTTAACCACCTATGAAAAATGCCCCCTGCGAAAATTACCACCTACAAAACCCACAAACGAAAAATGCCACTTTTTTACTTGAAATGTGTCAAGTCAAATTCCACAAACACAAATATACAGTTTTAATATTACTACTACTATAATCTACATTACTGTAGATTGAAAATTTCAGATGGATGCATTTATTTAGTTTTTTGTTGTCATAAAGCCCAGTGCAAAACAACAATACTAAAGCTACAATAATTTTTCGGTTTTCCACAAAGCTGATATTACAAAGTCCAATTTTCTGATTTTTATAAAAAATATTCAAATTGAATATAACAAATTAAGATTCTAGGCGATTCATATTACCTATTCCTACTACTCTTGGTAGATAATACATTATAAAATGTAAGTATTTAAATACCCAGTGGTTACTATCAGGTATTTGATACTGTAAAGTTCATAGCATAACAAGTTAATGTTGCATTAGTGGGAAAATGTGGCTTTGAATATATAAATATTTACATTCGGAATTAAGTGCAAGTGCGCTCTGAATTATGAATGAAAAATATTAATAATCTTGCAACTGTATCACGGTTACCTGGATATTATTTATCCTAGATTTACAACTGATCAAAAATTAAATTACAGCATATTAAACTACAACTTTGTTGGTAGTATTGAACTTTTTGAAGAAATCAATTTATATGAGTATATCTGGTATTGTGAACATAGCCAGTTTCATGCAGATTAAATTAAAACTGTATATTTTTGTTTGTGGAATTCGATTTGTCACATTTCAAGTAAAAAAGTGGCATTTTTCGTTTGTGGTTAAATTCGTAGGTGGTAATTTTCGCAGGGGGCATTTTTCATAGGTGGCGCCGCTGGAAAAAAACTCGGTATCCTGGTATCTAGGATACCGGGAAATTTCGAGCCGAAGGGAAGGAAAAGGAAAGGAAATGAAAGGAAAAAGAAAGGAAAAGGATAAAAGAAAAGAAAAGGAAAAGGATAAAAGAAAAGAAAAGAAGAGAATTGGTAAGAAAGAGAATGGAAGGAAACGGCAGGGAAACTGAAATGGAAAGTAACATAAAAAATTGGAAGGAAATGTTCCAAAAAATTCCGATACTTCCAAAGATTTCCCGATTTTGTAAGATATTTTTGACTAACTAAAATAATAGTTTTACGATTTAAAATTGGCATTGGAATGTTCTCGCCTTTGAGCAAAACTTTACAAAACAGTTTTATCACTTTTTAAACAAAATTTTCCCAGATTTACACAAAACTTTTCCCAGACTTATACAGAATTTTCTCAAAATTATGCAGGGCTTTCCTAGTTTCGGGAAAAAATCCAGATTCCATTTATTAAAATCCATGTTTCATTGAAAATTTTCCGATTTTCAATGAATTTCCCATGTTGACACAAAAATTTTCGGGTTTCATACAAATTTCCCTGCTTCATAAAAATCTTTCCGAGTTTTATGCACAATTCATCCGTTTTATTACAATACTTATCCAGTTTTATGCGATTTTCAAACAACATTTTTCCCGTTGCTATACAAAATTGGCTTGTCGTCAGTGTGGATGTGTGCCCATTACCCACGGGTTGGGTGACCCAGTAAAACCCGGGTTTTTGGGTACCCAGCCCACCTTGTTTTGAGAGTGGGTTTCGGGTAAAAGTGGGTTTTTGAAATTTTGTTGTTGAAAAGTACTATTTTTGCAAATAAATTACCGTTTTGCTGCATATAATATCGAGATTTTTCAGAATATTCATAGTTTTTGCTTTCCCGAATCATTTATTACCAGATATTCTTGCTGAGCTACTACCTTTTGGGGCGCCAAATTCTTGGCGGGTGCAGATTTTATTGCATGGTATTGCAATACCCACCCATACCCAGAAATACCCACTGTTACCCAAAAACCCAGATAAACCCGGGTGGGTTGGGTTTTTGTAAAAAACCCACGGGTTTCGTCCACTCTGCTTGTCGTTAATGTCCATGATTTAAAATAAACGATTTAGTATAAAAATTTCTATTGTTCTCGTTTTAAAATCAGAATTTTCCATTTCTCTACAAAGCACATTTTCCGTTTTTTTTATTTTACAAAATTGTTGCACTATTTTACAATTTCTTTTCGTTGTTTTGCAAAATCACTCCACTATGCAAATTTTTCTCAGAAAATGATAATCTTGCCAAAATGTAATATGTCTACTCTGCCTGTTTTATAATCAGCTCGTGGGAACGGGTCATGACACCGGCAGGAAATTTTTAAATTGTGTTCACCGGGAAATTTTTTGAGTACACCTGGATACCGGGAAGAAAAATTTTTTTCCAGGGGCGATAGGTGGTTAACTTCGCAGGTGGTTATTTTCGGAGGGGGCTTTCTTCGTAGGGGGCTTTCTTCGTAGGGGGCTTATTTCCGGGGGATTTTTTTCGCAGTGGCTTTTTTCTGGGGGCTTTCTTCATGGACCCCTTTTTTCCTCTTACAAATTCGCAAAGAGAATTGAGATCTCCAACTTAGGAAATTGGATTTAGCCGTTTTCGTTAAAGTAATAAGAGAAGGCTATTTTATCAAGTGCTGTATCTACTTTTCTGCTAACATGATTTACTCTCATCCAACTACAAAATATGGCTGCTGACCAAAGGAAGTAGAGGTTGCCCAATTCTGTCTGGCAAATGTAGTCAACGGTTGATAGTCAATTTTGGTTTCATCTATGTTTGATAACGCGTGCAAATATTGTGACCAATTGTAAACTTCTGACGCCTCACAAAAAAGAAATCTGACCTTTCGGTATTGTCCGTTAGGTAGATAGAATAGATTTCTGAGGATAGCCATTATACTACAATTCAGAAAACGAATGCTTTGTTTACCAAAGCAGCTCAGTTATTATTCTGTATATCCCATAGTTAAAGAAAACTCGCTAATTCGAAACTCGGTTATTTCAAGTTAACTTAAATTTTATCGGTTAATAAGCTGTAAAGCCAACAGTAATATTAAACTGGACTGATGATTTATTCGTTTTTCTGTAACTCATTCAAAATTCTACTTTCCGCTCAAATGCAACGCATTCCTTAGATTTTTCTAATTTAACGTGCAATGCTATGCAAACACAAAGTAGTTATAAACGGCAATACAATTTGTACCAATTAAAAGCTATTCTGTCCATTAACTAAACAACATCATTTTATGTAAGTATGTGAAATCGGGAAAACCACTATCCACACATGCATCTCTCTAGCGATCTAGCGAGTAAAAGAATTTCCGTTGAAACCAGATATCTGAACAAACCTGCTACGCTAACAGCAACCAGCGCAAAGCAAACGTAGAATCTTGGTTCTCAGAATAACCATCAGTCTCACATTTGTCATGTTGACATTTGCGTTAAAATTAGAGAGAGAATATGAAAAAAGCTGCAAACGTTCTGGATTTACAGAACGTATTTACAGATATGCAGTACACACTGTTAGTTTAAGAATTTAGTTAATCTGGTACACAGTTATGGCACCTTAAGATAAAACTGAAACAAATGACGTTAAAATTTTACTAAAACAACTTTTTATAAAATGTATCCATAGCAATAAAAAAAAAGAAATGAAGCCACATGTGAAACATCAGTGTGAAGCATGGAGGTTCAGTTTCAAGCAAAAACCAGTACGAGATAGCGTTCTTAAAAAGTAATGTCAATGGAGCTTGTTACAGTTTCTGAATACCAGTCTTTGTAATATGCAAATCATTATGGTAGGAAAAGTGTGTGAATGCTATAATAAATCACTCCGAATGCCAATGGATAGCTTGTTTGAAAAATCATACAGAAGAAAAGCGAGGAACGAAACAATGAAGGCAAAACATGAATGCTGATTATAAGGAGAAGGTACAACAAATTTGAAAAATATTTCACGCCCACATTATCGCTTTCATCACATATTGGCAATATGATATTGCTTTAGAAAAAATTTGCGTTGTTGTTGTGTGCTTCTAAAAAATTTAAGTGTACGGTAATTCGTTACAATCTACAAACTCAATATATTTTCATTATACCTTCTGTATAACATTAATGCGGGCGTACTGAAGAAAGTGTAATGTACAATTGGGCATATCGTGCCATATAAACTTGTATTGTTTCCCAAAACACAAAGCTTCAAACTAATTACAGTAAAACATAAAACCAAAGGGAAAAATCCCAAAAACCTGCATATGGGACATATGATGTGCACGAACAAGGTAAAAATAATTTTTTGATTGCACGGTCACATGCGCTAATCTAATCAATTCTAATCTAATCATAATCTAAAAAATTAGCGCATGTGACCGTGCAATCAAAAAATTATTTTTACCTTGTTCGTGCACATCATGTCCCATATGCAGGTTTTTGGGATTTTTCCCTTTGGTTTTATTTCTAACTTTTTATTACAAATATTACTCTTCAGATGAACATTTTTTGATTAATTAATTGGGACATTAAACCTCATTTACCCTGGTTCAAAGCTAATTCACCCTGGTTTAGAGCCCATTCACCCAGGTTTAGAGGCCATTTACCCTGGTTTAGGCCCCATTTACTCAGGTTTAGGCCCCATTTACCCTGGTTTAGAGCCCATTTACCCTGGTTTAAAGCACATTTACCCTGGATAAGAGCCCATTTACCCTGGTTTAGAGCCCATTCACCCTGGTTTAGAGGCCATTTACCCTGGTTTAGGCCCCATTTACTCTGGTTTAGGCCCCATTTACTCTGGTTTAGGCCCCATTTAGCCTGGTTTAGAGCCCATTTACCCTAGTTTAGAACCCATTTACCCTGGTTTAGAGCCCATTTACATTGGTTTAGAGCCCATCTACCCTGGTTTAGAGCCCATTCACCCTGGTCCAGAGCCCATATAGCCTGGATAAGAGGCCATTAACCCTGGTTTAGAGCCCATTTACCCTGGTTTAGAGCCCATTCACCCTGGTCTAGAGCGCATATAGCCTGGTTTAGAGCCCATTTAGCCTGGTTTAGAGCCCATTTTTCCACAAAAATGACCATAAAATTGCATGCAGCCATTCCATAGTGACCATTACAATGTGTTTCCCAGTTAGCCATGTAGCAATCCAATTTTTTGACAAAAATGATACCAAGAATTTTTTAGATTATGATTAGATTCGAATTGATTAGATTAGCGCATGTGACCGTGCAATCAAAAAATTATTTTTACCTTGTATGTGCACATCATATGTCCCATATGCAGGTTTTTGGGATTTTTCCCTTTGGTTTTATTTCTAAATTTTTATTACAAATATTACTCTTCAGATGAACATTTTTTGATTAATTAATTGGGACATTAAAACTAACATTTAAACATTTTATTATTCATTATTTACAAATGCAATACAAAAGCATTACTAATGAATTTTCCGTTTCAATATTATAAATATTGAATACACCGAATACAAATTGTTAGTTAAGAACTCGTCACATCAGCAATCACATCTCCACTCTTCACATTTCTTGCACATAACATATTCGATAGTCCACATTACTAAATCCTCCAGAAATCCTTCATCCAAATCGTCCTCGCATACTTCCATAAAATTTAGTATCTTTAATCGGTACAATTCCCTTAACGGTACTGGGCCCCAGTAACTGGGGTCTATACCAGGCTATTTGGGGTCTACACCGGGCTATTTGGGGTCTACACCAGGCTACTTGGGGTCTATACCAGGCTATTTGGGGTCAAAATCAGGCTATTTGGAGTCTACATTAGGCCATTTGGGGTCAAAATCATGCTATTTGGCGTCAAAATCATGCTATTTGGAGTCAAGGCTATTTGGGGTCAAAATCAGGCTATTTGGGGTCTAAGCCAGGCTATTAGGGGTCTAAGCCAGGCTATTTGGAGCTATTTGGGGTCCACACGAGGCAATTTGGAGTCAAAATTAGGCTATTTGGGGTCAAACTCAGGATATTTGACGTCAAAATCAGGCCATTTGGGGTCGAAATCAGGTTGTTGGGGGCAACGTCAGGCTATTTGGGGTCAAAATCAGGTTATTTGGGGTCTAAGCCAGGCTATTTGGAGCTTTTTGGGGTTCAAAAGTTCAAAATATTTTTTTTCACATCCCATTCATTTTTATTTTGCACAAAAATGACCATGAAATTGCATGCAGCCATTCCATAGTGACCATTACAATGCGGTTCCCATTTGGCCATGTAGCGGTTGTAGGTTTTTCGACAGAAATGATACCAAGAATGTGATTTTTTCAAAATTTTCGAATCAATGCACCTAATCCATCTTTTCAGAATGTCAGAATTTTTTATTTCATCGAAATCGACCCAGTGGGTCGTTCTCCAGTTAAGTTTAAATTTTTTTGATGTCATTTAGCCATGTAGTAAACCAATTTTTTGACAAAAATGATACGAAGAATGCAATTTTTTCAAAATTTTCGAATCAATGCCCCTACTCCATCTCTCCAGAATGTCAGAATTTTTTGTTTCATCGAAATCGACCCAGTGGGTCGTTCTCCAGTTATGTTTAAATTTTTTTTGGTGTCACTGAATGGAAGCATATGTGAAGGATTATGGCAACCAATGTTTTCGTTGCCCAAATCGCGTGCTTCGCACGCGATAAGAATCCTGGTGCTCCGCTTCGCTCCGCACGGTCCCATATGCAATGAAGGATTATGGCAACCAATGTTTTCGTTGCCCAAATCGCGTGCTTCGCACGCGATAAGAATCCTGGTGCTCCGCTTCGCTCCGCACGGTCCCATATGCAATAATTAGATGCAAAGATGAGGAATTGCTTTCATCTTTCCAAGGACTCCTCGAAATTGCGTTGTTTCTGTCTATAAAAGCTGTGCGTTTGTAATTCAACAATAAAGATAAAAACGTACGTCTTGGAACAAAACTGTTTTCATGATGTGTCCTAGAGACAGACTAGAAAAAATAAAATGAAGCCATTTGGGTGAAACTCTACAGTCAAAAACTACGATCCGTTGCTGAGTACCAAAACGTATGTTGCACGAATTGAGGAATTGATTGGAGATTCAAGTTGTAAGTTAGTTAATATGGTCGATCATGTGTTTTTAGGTTGTTTCAGTTACCTTGGTGAGTTCCATAAAATAATAACCAAAAGTTTATTTTTTTATTTTTCAACGTGTCAAGTGGCAAATGTTAGGGTAACTGTTTAATTCAACGGACTTAAACTTATGCAACAAATAAACCGGGGTCACTTTCCCCAGCCAATAGAGAAGCTTCCCGAACAAATAAAATGTTTAGTAAGTCAGCTCACATTAACATTAAGACACTAGTACTTATTTTCACATGTCTTTCTGCATTATTCACACTTATTAAATTAGTCTGTTAAGCAAACTTTACTACACATGAGACTTGCATTAGTTCCTGTCAATTGTTTTTTCTTCTTATGTGGACTAAACAACGTCTAAAGTAGGAAATGCAGACTTGGGTTCCTTTGAGACAAAAGAAACCTGTTGCGTCAGTTACGCAAGAAACCAAGCCAGTTAGGTTAACTGACAAATATACGTTTGTTTTAATGACATTAAAAATTAATCCAAGATAGTAGAGAAAAAACCTGGGACCCAGCTGCTAGGTTGGAAAAAACGAACAGAGGTTAATCGTAGGGCTTTAAAAAATGAACCACATTAGTTTGAAAATTAGCAAACTATAAAACTATAGTTTGACTTGATACTTTATTTATAATATCTTAAATTTATATTGTTTTTTTATGAACCCATTTAAACGATAAATTCACCAGAACAACCCAACCATAAAATATTTTATAAACATAATACAAGAAAAAGCTGCAACAATATCGATTTTCTTGGACGACGTTTGTTTCCCAAGCACACTCTGATAATCCGACGTTACTATCTACACCTCATATTTTCCAGCCTTGGAGACAAAAAAAGCTCAAGTGCACAATTACATATTTTTGACAACGTAATCCAATAATTCTTATTTTCTGCTTGCTATACCCTCACTCAGGCAACCTAATGCAGCAAAAATACTAAACAAGATTTTCTTCCACTTGTTTCCTCTTGTTTTCTCTCGTAGCTGTTACCTCCATTTAACTTTCCTTTCATCTCGCGATTTTCTTTTGTTCCTAGTTTAGCCAGAGAAGAAGAAGCAGGCTCGTGAATTCCACTTTTGTTTCAAGTACAGTGTCTATAACACGTTATATTGCTAACAAGCTGTTTTATATCAATACTTTGCGCGAAGTCATACAAAAATGCGATGACATTTAGTAACACGCAGCGTGTCGGAGTATTGACAAAATACAGCTCTTTGTACAAAGCTAGTAACAATAGAGTTGTTTTAAAATGAGATTCGATAAGTACTAAAAACGTTTAGAAACTTGTCACTTTTTGATGCCGCATCTAAATTTTTTATAACTGTTAAAGTATATTGCAAATTTAGATCTCCGTTCGCCATTGTTTTCCGGATTTATTATTTTTCAAAAGTTATTAGAAAACCAGCAACCAAATTTCGAAACTTGTTCGAATCTAAGTTTCAATTTGTATTTTGAAAACTGCTAAGTTTTCACCTTTAGGATTTTAGGACAGTACATAGCTTTTTAATTTATTATCATTAAACCAAAACCTTTACTGCAAAACTTTAATGCTTTCCAACTTAATTAGAAGCGACGGGTTGGTGTGTTAAATGGTCAACAGGTATCCAAGTCTTTCTTGTTTAATATTGAATATAGGACCACCCGCATGGTTTTCTTTAAAGCAGACAAGAAGCTTTCACATTCACCTTTGAGTCCAAATATCTTTAACTTTACTAAAATATCAGCAAAATGGCAATTGAGTTAACATATTATTCAAGTTTATCAACACATATAAAAAGAATATTTTTGTGATAAAAAGTTGAAATTTTTTAAAAACAAATATTACAACCAAATAGTTTTTGAATATATTTTAGCTACTCCTGACAAAAACAATGAATCTACGTCCAAATTGAATTTTCATACACAAGGAAAAAAACGGCGTTTCAACCACTCCAAAAAACCTTGTTTCTGATTAAAATACAACGCAAACTGTTGAACAGATTGTTTATATAATTTTTAAACTTCAGAAACAAATTCTCGGATGTTTCCAGGTGAGGATTACTTATGAGAGTCTAGTCTTTTTAAAAAAGTACACATGATTGACTATCTTTAGTCGTGCAGAATTACCATTACCTGGTGGAGCGTTGGGGTATCTTCCGTTCAAGCATGAAGATATTTCACCCAAGAGCACTTAATCACTAACTTTTGGATAATTAGGATTTAAAAATGAAATGAAAATATGCTGCAGTTTAACGTCTTTGAAAGGAAGCAGGACAGTAGAAAGTGTAAATCTGCTGACAGATCCAACCAACACAATTACTGGCTACAGAATTTACAAGGTTTTACTAAATAGTAAGTTTATAAAAAAATTCCATATAAGAGAACAACGCCATTGGTTTTTGTTTTCGTGGTTTAATATAAAATCAACTCTAAAATATAAAAGTTTTATAAATTTAAATTGAAGCATATAATGAAATCGTTTTGTAAAAGACGCATTAATTTACCCTCGGTTGCAAAGTTTATCTAAAATTTGGGGTTTATGTTTAATAAAGATTTAGTACGCCTAATAACTTGTTTCTGGTATAGCGTAACAAACAGTGTAAACTTTATTATAATCCGGATTTAAAGCAATGAATCATGATACCAAAAACCTTTCGTGTTTGAAAATTTCAGCCCAATTGTTTCTAATAGCAAGGTATGTATTGTGCAGTTTTCAGTGTAAAATGATACTGTAAAATTATTGACTTTTCTTATCTTGTAAAACTATATTTGGCATCATACAAGGATTTATCAAGGTAATAGGTAACATCCATTACCGCAAGTATCTTGGTACCAGCCAAACCACGATCGACGCCGCTACCACGGACCACGCGCATGCAGCTTTCTCCACTCCATGTAAAATGCAATAAGAATAAGAATCGCAAACCCGAATTTTCATCAGACGGATAAGATGTTTTTAGAGTCAGAATAATCAATCCCTTCAGGAATAAAAAATCAATACTAGTTTTTATGCAGTTTTGGGAAGTGGGAACCTACTTCCTACTTTTCTCATTAAAATGTAATTCTTAGTGAATTATACCGGTCAGCAGAAAAAGATATTCCCGAGCAAAGGAAAAGATCGGTAGCGTCCTTGAAATATATTCGGCTTTTAGTAAGAGCGGTGGAGTGAATGGCTGATAAGTGGCTTTCTCGCTTTGATAACAACTCAGCATTCAGCAATACATTCCTAGGACTTTTATGAGTGCCACTTCAACAGCATTTGTTTGGCTGCCTTTGGTTCTCATTGATCACGATTCAGGTTTTGATGAATAAATGGACATTTTGACTCCTTTGGGGATAAATTGAATTTATTATTTCGCAAAAGTTTATAATGTGGGAGCAAGCACTTAGTATAGACACAGAGCTTTACTATGAATTGATTTGTCACGAAATATAAGAATTCTCGATTTTCTAGTGCCTACTGTAAATATACAGTAATTTTTAGACGTGAACTGGTTTGCTATAATTCTGCATTTGTATAATTTAGGTAAAAGTTCTATTTAACTGAATATGTTCATAAATTGTGTTCATACAACATGTCTGATACAAGATAAGCCAGATGAAGTCTAACACTGCATTCTGGTACATCGGTTTGTGTGGAATTATATGTTAGTTATGTTAGTGTTAGGTTAGTGTGGAACAGCGTAGAAATCGATGACTACGTTTATTTTAAAACCTTTAATTAACCATTTTTGCATATTTAATACTCAGTTGTTTTTCAAACGTTTTTTGCATAAAATAATTGTACGAATTTAGAAAAAAAGCTATTCTGTACAACTTTCCATCACAAACCAAAATCACAACTTTATGCCAATACTTTGATGCCGTTTGGCAGATTCATGTTTTCAATGTTACATACTTATCATAATCAGATGAAACGCCTTTCAAACGAGTATTTCTGGTTTAAATGTTAACAAAATATCAACGTTTAAAAAGCTGTGAGGAATTTTAATGTTGCTAGAAAACTTATACATTACCATTTTTAATGTTTTCATGTTCTTGTAAACCTTCCGTTTTAGCATTGCTTTGTATCAGTAAAGTCATGTAACATACAATATTTTATTTGCCTCGCATAACCCCAAAGTTATTATCTCTTTTTGCTTTAATCCTCTTGAGAAGAAACATCACAACATTTTCACTTCAGGGCAGAACCGCCTGCCACTGGAATTTAATGCATGTCTTAGAGCAACAGGCAAATATCTAAAAATAGAAATACGTGTGCTTTGCAGTTTTAAGCTACTCCACGGTTTGATAAGTGAATTTTTAACGCATCCGCAAAACATACTCCAGATTTTGGTTGCTTGCCTTCGGGGTTATGCTTCAGCTGCTTTGTTTTTCCGACACAATAAATGCTGTCAGCGTGTGAAGTAGAGAAAACGTGGTGAAGTAACACGTTTTATTTCCCCGCGAATGCGTAGCTGGCAGGGTACGCGAAGGGATGTAAAAAATATAGTGGTATGGGGATTTTGTTTTTCTCATGCAGGAAGCGGATGTAAAATGTAAGTGAAAGTTGCTAGACTCTGTGTATGAATAGAAACAAGTTTGTGCAGATTTTAGCAATTGTACGGACTCAGTTGCTATATTATCAATATTTTCAGAGGGAATCTAGATGGTTGGTGGGAGTCGTTGTTTGCAAATAGATTTTGCGAAAATGAATACATATTGTGCACTTGTTTTTTCTATCTGATTTCCACGTATTCCTGGAACAGTACAAACTTATGGTTTAATTGTGAGATAAGTTACTAGATTAAAATCAATCTCAAATACTTAACTTGTGTTCACCTATCTCTCATGACTCCATCCTTCCGATTTAGGATTCAAAGGTTCCAGGAAGTTAGCTTGGAAATTAACAATGCCGCTAAAGAACTACAAATCGTAAATGGCAGTTCCTCAAAAATCAAACCTATTTTACTTTGATTCATGTGTGTGACTTAATGGAATATACTACTAGCATTTTTACATTGCGCTGCATAAAAACATTTACTTGAATCAAACTGCGTTTTAAAAAATTCATAAATGTCTGAAAGACTTTTGCCTTTTTGCAGTACCAAGTCGTAACCATTTGACTCGAGACTATTTATCTTTCTACATGGCCTACTGTTGTAACTTCCCCGAAAAGAAAAGCAACCTGCTCCAGAAAACGCTGATACCCCACTCTTAAATGCACTTACAAATATTATTGGAATTGAAAATGTCAGGTTTTAACAAAAGAAACTTGTTTTTGTGTTTGTTTACGAAGGTTGCATCGAATGCACTAGGATAAAACCGCCCCTGGAAAAAACTTTTTCTTCCCGGTATCCTGTGGTACCCAAAAACTTTCCCGGTGAAACCAAAAGTTTAAAAATTTCCCGCTCTACACAAGGTTACCGACAAGTTGTACATAAAACTGGTAGATTCGACTCCTTAGATTTTCGTGTTTTATGGACAAATTTTATGAGAAAATGCTTTATAGTGGAACGATTTCAACTACCCAAGTATAAATATTTTGTTTTAAGTGTAATGGTGAGGAAATTTTGTAAAACAGTACATAACAGTAAAGTGTTTGTAAAACACTGAGAAGATTTTGTAGTAGTAAAAACGTGAAATTGTAAAACGGAACAGTTTTAAAGAAACAAGGGAAACATTGGAAGAAAAATGCAACTTTGTTTGAAATAAGAGAACATTTGAGATTTTTATATAAAATTGTTAAAATAAAATATTTGTGAAAAATCTCAGAATCATCTTCCTTGAGAAGTTTTGAATTTTCTTTATCAGTTTTTTAATTTGGGAAATTAGTAAATTTGTTCATTGATTTTTTTAAATATCAGCATTACGTCGTTTGTGATGTTATTTTTTGGGTTTGACCCCATCAAAAAATATATACAAATTTAGATTGTTAGAGGGTCCTTGAGAACCTATCTTAACTTATTCTTAATCTTAGTCTGAATATCTACTCTTTGAAAATGTTTGGATCAAAAGTTATTGTCAGTTGAATGTTAGAAACCTGATTCTGTATTATGTGGGAAAAAATGATCAGATCACCACCGTGCCCAAAGTGAATACCAATTATGAAACTATATTGCACTGTCTAGTACCGGTATTTTATTTAGAATTTTTCTATTTGCTCTGGTTCTTCAGCTACAGCAATGCCAATTAATTTCCCAAGCGTTAATGCGTAATCAAGAATATTGATTCCAGATTACAGACGTACGTATAATTAACGTGTTTCTTGATTAGGAGTAAAACATAATTACATAGGTACAATGATTTAAGTACGCGCGTATGCATGATTTGTACCACTCAAGATGCAACAATTTGTAAAATGCTTTTTGTTTTGAAAAAATCTCTTTTTACGCCTTCGTTTTAATCTTGTTAAGCTTTTTGTAAAAGATTTACGCCACTTCTGTGCATTTGAGTATTTTCTGCACCATTTAAGCAGGAGATTCCACTCTGTCTCTGCCGATACATGAAATTCGGTAAAAACGTACAGCTATGCTGTTTGTTTGCATTGCAGTTCCACACACAGTTTCTGGTCAGAGATTTAAAAAAAATAGTAGTAAGCTTTCTGAGAGATAAGATTATTTATTAATCTAGCATGACAATTTAAATCAATATACTACAATCAATCAACAATCTAACCTTTGATACTACTACTTTGATAAGTGGCTACTGTCGGTCAATTCAATTATATAACTACTATGAAATTATTAAACAACAATTTTCACGCAAGTGCTTCAGTCAGGAGCATCAACCACACGGCAATTTTGTATAACAACGGAAAATATTTTGCTTAAAAATTGAAATAGATGATAAGATAAGACTGGAAAAATATTGTATTAAATACAAATTTTATGAAACTTGAAAAATTTCGTTTGAACATGTAAACAAACTTCTCAGTACGAAAATGGAAAACTTTGGATTAAAAATGAGTTTTTAACATGAAGTAATAAAAGTTTTATACAAAATTAAGATTTTTTTTATAAATTTACAAATTTTTTTATGACTCTTGAAAATTTTAACTAATATTAGGATTTCTTTTCGCTAAGTCTAGCAAAATTTGAAATACTTAATACTGATAAAATCTGTTTAAAGTTGTGATTATGTACGAAACTAGGAACAATTGTCTTCCCAATTTAAAAGTATTGCTCAAAAACGTTAGTGGCAGTTTTATTACGTGAAAGTACGAAATTTAGTAATTAACAATATTGTTACAATGTTGGGAAATCGTGTTAAGCTTCGGAAGATTTTGATACATTTCGTTCCACATTTCAATATCTCGTCCATTTTGGTTCCCTTCCTTTTCCTCTACCTTCCCTTCCTCTTTCTTCCCTTTCCTCTTCCTGCCCTTTCCTCTTCCTGCCCTTTCCTCTTCCTGCCCTTTCCTCTTCCTGCCCTTTCCTCTTCCTGCCCTTTCCTCTTCCTGCCCTTTCCTCTTCCTGCCCTTTCCTCTTCCTGCCCTTTCCTCTTCCTGCCCTTTCCTCTTCCTGCCCTTTCCTCTTCCTGCCCTTTCCTCTTCCTGCCCTTTCCTCTTCCTGCCCTTTCCTCTTCCTGCCCTTTCCTCTTCCTGCCCTTTCCTCTTCCTTCCCTTTCCTCTTCCTTCCCTTTCCTCTTCCTTCCCTTTCCTCTTCCTTCCCTTTCCTCTTCCTTCCCTTTCCTCTTCCTTCCCTTTCCTCTTCCTTCCCTTTCCTCTTCCTTCCCTTTCCTCTTCCTTCCCTTTCCTCTTCCTTCCCTTTCTCTTTCCTCTTCCTTCACTTTCCCTTTCCTCTTCCTTCCCTTCTCTTTTTACTTCCATTGGCTTGAAATTTCCCGGTATCCTAGATACCAGGATACCGAGTTTTTTCCAGCGGCGGATAAAACATCAATGCTTTTTGTAAAAAACGATAAACATATAACCAGTGTCATTCATGGGGAAATTGCTTCATGTAGATTGACTTAAATTATTATTGGATAATTGTAAAATAGATAAATATACATATCAAAATACAATTTATGATAAAAAAAACTTTTAAAAATATACCTTTTGTTTAAATATATACATGTACTCATACACACGCCCCGTAAATGGTTACGCAAAAATTTGTTAGCACTTAAATCAAGCGTAACAGCTTTAGTTTATCCCTTTTTTCCTTCACATAAGCAACGTTAAGAGAACGTTAACTGTAAAGAGAAATGTTCGTCCAGCAGTACACAGCTTTCAGTACGCTGTCTTTTTCACAGATTATTCCAATTCAACCCAATGTTGTGCCATAAAACTCGCTCCCTACTAGTCCATCTGATGCTCTTACTCAGAATCGGTTTGCCTTTGCTTTTTCTTCTGAAAGATTCGAAAAGAGAATTGGGATCTCCAATTTAGGAAGTTGGGGTAAGCCCATCTCGTTAAAGTAAATAAAAAGGCTGTTTTATCAAGTGCTCTAAAGGGTGTCTACTAAATCGGAGCACAAAATACAATCGAGGTTTTTTGAATGTTTATGTTGCGTGCATACAAAAGTAATATATCCATTTAAAGCTCAAAATCAGTAGATTAGAATACAGTTGTAGTTGCACGAAAATCTATATTGTGTAAATTTTTTCATACTAAAAAATAATTGTTTGAAATTTTGATTTTTTTCAAGAGTGTAAAAATTGTTATCCAGATTGACTTTATTTTATGGTCACGCGTACAGAAAGCAAACCAAGTTCGATATTTTGTTTTTAATATATTGACCATATAGTTCTTTGCAGAAGAGTACATCCGCTTGAATATAAGATACCCTGTTACTGCAGTTGTAGGGAGTCAAACATGCAACGGATAAGGAAAAAAAGCTTATTTAGATTTGCATTTTGAGAACACACATAGGCAGAACTTAGGCCAGCTACTTGTGAATTTGTAATAAGCAATGTTTCCTCGATTTAATGCACTAAAGATCATTTCATAATTAAAAGCAGAAAGAAAGTTATGCAATGGTATTGCAAGAGCACATATTTTCATGTTCAAAAAAAATGTGCAAAACTAACGCACTGCCATAACTTTCCAAAAAAAACAGCAATGGAGACGGTTAGTTATATTTCTGAATTTGCATTTTATGCTGATCAAAACACTAGGTTGTCTTTGATTATACTGTAATTCTTTAAAGAAATAAATTTGAAAATAAAAGTTAACTTGTTCGAAACCCGGGAAAAATCAAATTTTTTTCCCTAAATAAATGCAGCAATAGGATCATTACACTATCAGGTTTTGACCACAAGTAATACTGGTATTAAAGCCCTTAAAATGTAGTATCAGAATATTATGAACTCAATTCAAAAGGCTTGTACAGTTGACCTATTTAGCGTAACAAAATTTGTGCTCCGATTTAGTAGACACCCTTTATCCACTTCTTATCTTAATATAAGTTATTTTCATTCAACTTCAAGCTACGGCTGCTGACCAAAGGAAGCAGAGTTAATCCAATTCTGTTTGGCAAAGGTAGTGTAGTCAACGGCTGGTGCTCAATTTTGGTTTTATCCATTTTTGGTTGACGCGTGTAAAGGTTACACGTCTCACAAAATAAAAGGACTGACATTCTGGTATGTTTAAACAGGTAGATATGATAGTTTTTGTAGAATTGAGGATAGTTATTAGGTTAGAATTCTGAAAACAAATACATTCTTTAGGCTTAATTATTAATGTGTACATTCCAAAGTTAAAGATAACTCGCTTATTTGAAACTCGGTTTCTTCAAGTCAACTTAATCGGTTAGCAAGGTGTAAAGAAAACAATAATATTTATAATAAACAGTAAGAAAACGGTAATATTAAATTTGTTTGATGATTTATTCCTTTTTCTGTAATGTTATGCCCAGGAGAGTGGCGGAGGCCATCTACCCAAAATCAGGTAGAGGCACCTGAGGAAATAGGTACTCGAAAAGAGAGGCGGAGTAGAATGGGAGCGGAAAAATGTACGCGTGAAGATACACTAAGCATGTTAAAAAGGTATATGAAGTTATGTGGGGAGAGATTTTCTTTCTTGTGAGTTTTCCATAGTTCAGTTGAGAAAATGAGAAAGGGGAGCAGTACGAGATTGGCTTGGGCCGTAGACGGATGACGAAACTGAAGACAGGAACAGAGAGCCAAGTGGCAATAGCATAGTTTTGAGTAGCCATTATTATTATCTTCTTGTAACCGTTATTAAAGTCAAAGTAATTGTTAGCCAGCGATTAGTTAGTTTGAATATTAAGTTAACTCTGTGTGCATACGTTATACGGACGGAATAAATAGTTCAGTTGATTTTATAGTGGACTATATTGATCCACACTAAAAGTAAATTGTATTGTGTTGTGTGTGACTACTTTTTGCATCAGAAAGGAAAAGGCTATCGAGCACAATTTTACGTTCATCAGTTATTTGTGAACAAGGTGATTTCGACAGCGTAATCACCTCGGTGCCATCACCACAACCAGGAGGGAATTGGGGTCGTGTCAAACCAACTTGGCCTGTAGAGAACTTGCTACTTCTGGGTATTGTAAGTAATCTGTTCAGCATGCATTTATCCATTGTGACACAGTACTGGGTTAAATGAGTGGGTAAGAAGTTGACATAGGAACATCACACAAACGGCAACACCCCATTTTGACCTGATAGTAACTCATTCAAAATTCCAATTACCGCTGAAATGCAACCATTCCTTCAATTTTTCTAATTTCACATTCAACCGTAGAATCTATGCAAAGTAATTACAATTGGCAATACCATTTTGCCCTTTTGGCCGTCAAACCAGGAATTTTGTATTCTCAGACACTTCATCACACCCTTATTTTACTTCCTATTTATTTTACTTTCACACCCATTAAATCCTAAAAATTCCCCCATTTCTTTCAATTCTGACACAAGTCAAACACTGTCTATTTCTATCCCAAAAGTCTACCCAAACATTCATACAACTTCAGTTCCAGTTCATCAAAACGCTTGTAAAATTGATACTTGGCTGACGACGGTTTTTTTCTTTGCTGCTGTTGAACTACCGGGAAAATCTATTATATTCATTATCAGCAGACCTACCTCTCTTTGTTCTGATGTCTGATGCCTCACGCCTTGCCACTTAAATAAGGTTATTCAACTGCAACACAACGAGAGGTTGTTCCTTCAAAAAATTTATTTCTTTAAGCTTATTTCAACGACAGATTCTTTTTCTCAAAAGAAAACAAAGAAAAAAAGATAAAATTACTGGCAGAACATTATAATAGAAAAATATTGTGCGAAAGTTTTCTCCCGTCCTGTGCAAGCTTTCTTTAAGTAGCTCTATTGTCATTGTACATTATTACCAGACAAAAGTAATGCTGAGTACAAAAACCCATTCATTTCTTGTATTGTTGTTGTTGCTCTAAAACTTCAACCAAGTATTTGTGTAGTTCGTTTTCTTTTTAACATACTTTTGCGTTAGTAAACCTAGTAGCGTGACTGTCGTCGTTGGAAGAGAAAGAACAAGCTTGTCACCTGATTTGTTGTTCTAAAAGAAAAGTTGTACAGGAGAAACCATGAAACATTGTCTAATTGATTGCTTGATTAATTTTACTGGCGTACACTTACAAAAAATAAGTGTCATAGATTTTACAAAGTGTACAATGGAGAAAATGGTGTAAATTTACAAAGGGTTGAAGCGAAAAGTTTCAAGTAGATTGTCATTATGACAGTGCAAATATTGCCCTGAAAATGTATTTTGAAAACTTTAACGTCGCTAATTTAAAAACTTGTACATTCTGCATAGCTTCTTGCTGCAGGTTCTACGCAAGAAAAGGGTTTATTATTAAGAGAGTGTTTTAAACTGTTGCTGCTTATACTGGAAAACATGTTAAAACAAAGCACTAAATTAACTGTAACTGCTTCTGACAAGAATAAAAATGTTACTCTTTACGTTTTTCTCGCTGACCAAATGCCCATCAAAATTTGAACTGAATTTACACAAATTTCATGGCCATCTCGGACTTTTATTGCTGCATTATTCTTCAATATAGAATCCAATTTTACACCATTGTGGAATGAAACCCATCTTATCTTGTTTAATGCAGTTTTCACCGCAGCATCAACACCCGACCCAGAGAATAGTAACAATGCATTTTATAACATCTTTATCCTGACACGTGAACACGCTGTATAAAATCTGCATTTAATATTATGATTCCCAGCAAACCTCAAGTTTTCCTTGCTCCAATGTAAAAAGTAATTTACCGACACCATTTTCCTCCACAGCAAAAATAATGTATTACCGAAGTACACACAGTTAAATGACGATAATGTACACTGAAACGCATTCAGAAATACCTCTTACCGTCACTTTTCACCTTACAACTACGTTTTAAAGGGAGAAAATACGCAACCTTGTAGTCATCAGGCTTTAATGCGTTCATTGAAATGGAAAACGGGAAGAGAAGTTACAACATTTTTTTACCCTAAAAGAAAATGTATTCTTCAAGTGGAAGATTTGAAAAAAGGCAATAAACATTATGAATGGATGCGTAAAGGTAATAATACGATGTAATAAAACTCTTTTCTGCGCATCTCAGAAAGCTTTATGCAAAATATCCAACATTAACATACGTTTTTTAAATATTTTTTGAAAAATTTAGAATTTCAACTTGAGAGTTGAATTGAAGTTTTCAAATGGTCTTCGTCGCAAACCGAGAAATCTAATATATTTAACTGCCTCCCAAGACATAACAAAATGCTAAAGTTGTCGTTAAGCTGCCCCATCCAACAATAACACTTAACAGCAAGAGCACGTTAAACCCACTCAACCGTCTCATTAATTTGGTCTAATTTAAAATGCAACCAACAAGCTATTCTGTCTCTGAATATAACATTACCGTATGTACCACATTTATTTAGGACACCTGGACTCCAGGTCCTGGAGCAAGAAAAGATGTGTGGAATTATCTGCACTACTTTGCTTTGGACATTACATTAACAGATGTTTTGTTTATTTATTTAGAAAATGACTGCCAAATATTATAATTGAGCGAGGATTCGTACGGACCTGTTACAACAATATGACACCTTTGGATAAAAACTGAAACAAATGACGTTAAAATTTTACTAAACAGTTACTCTGTAGCTAACCGGAACGTGATTTCACGACATTTTTTGAAAAAATCAAAAATATGCGCAATCAAAAGCCCACATAAATGTTAGTTAACACCCAAAAATTTTTGGCGCTGTGACCTCAATCAGCTGAGATATAGGTTATTTAAGATTCAAAATTTCAAAACTTTTGTTCCGTCATAGCGAGTAAAAGAAAAGAGATAAATGAGTAAATCTTTCTTTAAATATAACAGAAGAATGAGCCAAACCAAATGAGCTGGAACATTGCTACAAGCTGGTGGTCTAAGGAAAAATGGTTCTTCTTCTGTGAAAAACTATGTGCGCAAAAACTTGTTTGGTGCAAGGATTACGCATGAAAGTCTAGACTGGTTTCTAAGAAAGAACACACGATTGACTATACTTACTGTAGGATTTATGAACGTATGGACTGGGCGACGGCAATAGCACCTATCCTGCTTATGTATTGTTTACACAGCAATGATGCATGCTATTGCCGTCGCCCAGTCCATAAGTTGGTAAATCCTACTATACAAGGAGTACCTTCCATTGACTACGCACGAATCGAAATGAAATTCATCATTTCTGACAGATTTCGGTGCGTAGATTACAATGGTACACGTTAAAATCCCGAATGGGCACGTGCAGAGTCGCTGTTAGCGTTGGGCGCCACTCGCCGTAAGCGTTAATGCAGTGTTAGCCGCACAGCACCAGGCACCTGAAAACGCAAGCTTTTTGCTTATCCCCTTCTCTCAAGAGAAAGAGCACACGCGTGGAAGGGGAGAAGCTACTGCTGTAGCAGTGTGATGGGGAGAAGCAAGGAGGAAAAGTAGAAAGAAGTGCACGGGGCGCGCAGCCGGCGCTTTCAGGTGCTTGATTTGATGCTATGTAGTAAGCACTGCATTAACGCTTACGGCATTCGGCGTCCAACGTTGACAGCGTCTCTGCAGATGCCCATTCGGGATTTTAACGCGTACCATTGTAATCTACGCACCAAAATCTATCATAAATGATGAATTTCATTTCGATTCGTGCGTAGTCAATGGGAGGTACTCCTTGTTAGTCATGCAGCATTACCATTACCTGGTGGAGCGTTTGTTTATCTTACCTCCAAGCATGAAGAGATTTCACACAACGGGACTAAATCCCTACCCTTTGGACAACTACGACTTATATATGAAAGAATGAAATCATGAATTTTTTTTTTGCAGTTTAACGTCTTTAAATTGAAGCGGGCCAGTAGAAAGTCTAAATCTGTTAACAGATTTAAAGGGGATGCTTGTGCGCTAGCTAAAAATTTACACTGGTTTTACTAAATAGTAGGTTTTAAAACAAATTCCAATAACAACCATGCCATGCCATTCGTTTTTAATTTCTTGGTTTAATATAAAGTCAACTTTAAAATATAAAAGTTTTATAAATTTCAAATGAAGCACTTAAAGAAGTCGTTTTGTAAACGACGCAATAATTTGTCGTCGGTTGCAAACTTTGGGGGAAATTTTGGGTTTATATTTTATACAGATTACATGGATTCAAATGCCGATTTCCTGTTACAGTTTAATAAGTAGTGCAAACTGAAGTATAATCATGATTTTATGCAATGAATCATGATACAAAAAGCCTTTCGTGTTTGCCTATTTTAACTCAATTCTTTCTAACAGTATGTTACACATTATCCAGTTTTCAGTGTTCAATCATACTGTAAAATTTTTGGTTTTGCTTCTCTTGTAAAACTATATCTGACGGCATACAACGATCATTCAAGGTACTTTTCATTACCACAAGTGACTTCGTATCACTTAAACCACAATTGCTGCCACGAACCACGGTCCACGCTCTACTCGGAATGTTCATGTAGCTTTCTCAACTCCCTGTAAAATGCAAGAATAAGAACCCAAAAATCCGAATTTTTATCAGACGGATAACAAGTTCCTGAATCAGAATAATCCCTTCAGGAAGGAAATATCAATACTGGTTTTTTTTAGAGTTTTGGGAAGTGTGCTATTGAACTTTATGGAAATTGCATGTATAGCTTGTTGAGATTGAGACACTCCGCCAATATCAACTCAACAGTCAATCTACTTTATCATGTGAAAACTTCCCGTGAGAAAAAAAGACGACAATTTTAAAAGAGACATTGAGACCTTGTTGGTTTCCCTGTTTGGTATTCATGTGCCTTTAGAAAAAAATCCGTGGATTGACACAAGCAGAACAACAAAACCTTTTCCGGACCTTCTTACAGAACCTTGTCCTTTGACCTTTCTAAATATATTTTTACTTAAAATACTTCACAGTCGAACCAGTAATCTGGTGAGCTTCGAACTCTATTCAAACTATTTGTACTACTGCTATATAGAAAGTCGGTCGCTGTCGTTCTCGTAGTGTTCACCACGGGCTCTTTCTCGTTCTGCCAGAATAGATTGGAAATGCGGGTTATGCAGCCAGTTGACTGGTTGTAAAGTTTTACATTTGAACTTCAGTACGGCGGTTAATAAACAAAATATAATGATTTCTTTACGTTTTCAATATTAGTTTTAAATTACAACAGAAAAAATACTGGCGTTTGCCTAATGTTGAAATGAAATTTAACAAATATGGAACATCTGCTTCATATGAGCTGACAATTGTAAAACTTGTTAACATTTTATAAGCTCCACAGATGTCTTGAAAAAATTTAATGGGTTTTAATGAGAAAATGAAAATATATTGGTTGCCCAGAGCATTATGATCATCTAAGGTAGGCCATTTTTCAAACGCAAATAGGAAATTGATAGCCCATTCAGGAAGGAAGTCACAATCTGGCTAAAGCTAAAAACTGAGGAAATTGACAAGGTATTTGATATTTCGGATGTTACACGTGCTTGAACTATACTTTTTTGAACCTTCGGTTAAGATGCAAGCCATGGAGAATACTTTATTACTTGTAAAGCCAACATGAAAATACATGCTGGCGAAATAAAAACTGAAATAACTGAATTTTGCAAAGCATTAGAGTGTATGCTCTTGGCACACAATTTGCTTTTTTGTACATTGTCGCCTCATAAAACAGAAGCTATCCACTTTCATCCGTACATATAAAACGTTGAAACATAACTGGATTTACGCTTTGTTGTAAAAAACCTCTTTTCTGAGAACATTTTGTGTGGAGACAGAAACTGTGGTCATTTTACACCCAACCTTGCAGGAAATGTTGCCAAGCGATTTACAAACGTCGTATGAGTCTCAAGAGACCAATCTTTTTTCCTAGTGTTTCTTCCTTATGCTGATCTGATCGTGGAATGTAGATGTGCTAAAACAAACTTGTCTTGAGTTTCTCTGCTGTGGCATGTTAAGAAATTCTATTCCAAATTTTCTACCAATGCATATGTGTGTTAGATTCATTTGAATATTTAAAGTTATAAAAAGGTTTCAGGAAGCAAAATTGCATAATATAAATTTTATTGTATACCGGAATGCTATCATTTTACCAACTGAGTCTGGCCGAAGAAAGTAAATAGCAGCTTATGTAGTTCCAAGCCAGTCTACCACCTGTACCCGGGCTAGGGTTTTTTTTACTAATTTGCGGTCCTTGCATTCGACAATTTGAAAGTCGAGGTCAATTTTTTAAAACATCGGTTTTTTTCGATAATCAATTTAGAAAAAAACTATTAAGCCAGCAGTTACGAACCTTCGGATAAATAATTCCATCTGCTAAACTATCTCAATATGTGTAAAAAATACATGACATTTTACGCATGGTGTACATCTTTGACAAGAACATGAGTGCTGCTTTTCAGCGATATAATCGGTTTAAGTCTTTTTTTCATGTTTTCTTCAGTACTTCACACGCTCTGTTACAATAGTTCCCCAAAGTAATAAATTAAGAGGAAGAGAAAGCAAAAAGTACAGAGTAGCGTAAAAATTGTGTGTTGCTCCTAACAACACTTCATTTTTTTGAAATAATTGCACTTGTTGCGGAAACAACGCTTTTTTCCAGATACCAATCTTGACATTTTACTGTTTGCGTTCAGTATTGTATAGTAGTTCGTGCTTGTTTGAATCTGATAAGACTAAGCCAAGGAAACTATCATTCTCCTGCAAACAACAGTAAAACTGCAATAACGTTTACAGCCGATTGCATATTTTTTTAAATAATAATCATAACAGTTTTAGAAGCGCATTGCGTGCTTTTATTTGCTGGTGGAAGAAGTAGTATTGTCGTATTGATACACTGTACGTGTAAGTTGTATTTGCTTTTATCTAGCTTCGATTGTTCTGGTATGAAAATGTTTTGCTTCTTGTGACCTAATAAGTTACAAACGTTTGACTATTTTGGTGGATGCGGTTTATAATTTGTGTCTTAAAAATGTCAGAAATTTTTTAAAGACTTGCTTCGGAAAGTGTACAAGTATACAATTGTGCGTTGGTAGACGTGGCAAGAAAAATTTATTGCTCTAGATCAAAATAGCAGCACACACATTCGAAAGAACGCAATTGAATCTATCGTCAACTTATTTTGATTAAAATAATATCGTACTTTGATAGCTCACCGATACGCTTATAAATTTTTATTTAAATGGTTAGAAGGCCTTGATTTTATATTATATATTACCGAGAAGCAGTAGCCTCTAACAATAGCAGAAGTCATCATAATATATGGTAAACATGTTTTTGCAATATTACTTTCAGTATTCACCTGAGAATTTGTGTTTATTCTAGGCGACGTAAAAATTTAAATTTGATCTGGGAGTGTAGATGTAACATTAGATGAGATGGTAAAAGTCACTGTTAAGGATTTTTTTAATTCGAAGAATGCAAACAAACCCATAATAGGATTCTCATTTTACGTTTTTATTCCAAAATATTTGTAGGGCTGAACATTTCAACGGCAAATTAATTTCTAAAACACACTACCCTTTTATTTTCCAGTTATTGTAGTTATCATACCTCTTCCACATTTCCAGTAATGATACCTGATGATAGCTTCATGTTTGTGAAGGTCGTAAAATATGCATATTACTACCAACTTCGCATTTACTATGCAATTTTCTCTCTAAAATCCTATTCCATAAAAACCCACTATAAACATACATCATCTATTTACTTTTTCTTATCTCTTCACACACTATCAACATCCCTATTATCAATTTTCAGTCTTCCCCCAACCCATATAAAAACCTTGACACTCGTTGCAATTCCCTGTGTCGCATAATATACATAAGCTTGAAATACGGCAAACGTACATTTACATTTTTACTTGACTTCACATTTCTGTTTCTTCAGTATCTAACCATGTTGCTTTCAACACATTTTTGTACATCAGTACTCTGTAGCATAACCACTCGCAATAAAAACATTTTACTTTCTTTATTCAGATAAAATGCCATCATCAAACCAAATGGGGTCCTTTTTGGTATCTCGGTTTCTAAATTCACTCACGCGAAAAGGTAATCAATAACTGTCTTGCTTTCTCTGAAGATACATAAGTAAGTTAAAACTGCAGAAATATATAGAGTGTCATAAAGCAACATAATGTATTCCAAAGAATTAAGCTAGTGTTGCAGAAGCATAGCTTTTCTAATGAAGATAATACTAATCACGCATTCAACGAAACTGTTCGAAAGAAAAATGCACTTTCCATTTAACTTTCTCGCAGCCACACACAATAATGAGCGGTAAGTTGGAAAGGTTGATAAGCCAAAAATATGTAAGGAGAAAAATACGAGGAACGAGTAGGTTTCCTAGATTATGTCATATAAATTTGCATTTGTGTGCTATGAACGCCTTCTCTTCAAGAAATTCATCGGATTATTTTTTCTGATTTGAAAAGAAAACTGTAGAAGCATACCGATCTCAAGGTTATTTCCCGCTTTAATGGCAATATTTACATAAACTAAAGCATTGTCAACATTTCCTATATATATATTTGGGAAAGATTTAGTAAAAGAAGCAGATTGTTTTAAAAGACAGGTAAAACATGAGAATGTAGCGGTTTTATTAATTTCAGAAACATAAATTTATGAAGAAATTTTCTTCAATTTAGCAACGGTTTAAATTTAAATTTGAAATGTTTTTAGTAAAGCGGGGTAGAATCCTGCAAAATCTTAAGGTTTGAATTTCCGGATTCTTGTGTATATATTTTAAAACGGTGCTTAACTCTAGCTTAAGAGCTTAAGATTTACCTTCCGGTTCCCTGTAATTTTAACTACTACCTCCGCAACAGCTGACACTGATTAAATGCTATGTAGTAACAGTCAAAAACGCTGTAATTCCTAACTCAAAATCTAATATTATTTCTAGCCGCTCCTCTGTTTCTCAAAAAACGTTCTCTTTTCTTTGCTTAAGTGGAATTAATTCAAGTGTAAGCTGTGTACGGAGATCCACTCAGGATTTCCGCAGTGGAAATTCCACTTGAGAACTTCTTATTTTTAATTTTTTTCAACAGCGGTATAGTAGAAACGAGCCTTAGAAAAGAAAGGACGTGCACTAGAGTGAAGTGTGTGTGCGCGCATTATTCGGCTAATATTGACATTGGAAAAGCTACCATCACTACCATTGAAGAAGAAAGTCAAACTGAAATGAAAGGATTCACTGTTCAATTCTGAGAGATGGATAATTAAGCCAAATTGCATCAAAGCTACGCACTTTGCTAAACACGTACGTTGTTCACGTTCTATATATTTTCTTATACGTACGCACTCTACTTTCAAGTAAAATAGGTTTTTTGATGATACTGTATCCTTCTCCTTTTGTCCTGTATCTAATTTCATTTTACAGTTTGCACATGAAGTTAGTACTGGAAACGAGAAAAAATGTCGGAAGCCATACCGAGATAGATAGGTAAAGTTAATGGTTTTTGAGAAAGAAAAGCCAGCATCAACAAGAGAAAAAAGAGATAAGGGGACAAAGAGATAAGCTTTAATGGAGACACAACTTTCTTTTCAATGGTCTGGTACAAAGAAGCAAGTTTACTGATGAAATTATTGCAACTGATCTTATCACCATTAGGGTTAATGACACGAAAAGAAAACATTGTTATAATGGATGGGATAAGTATGGAGTATAAGGATTATAATGGTTCATATAAGTGTTCAACCTTGTGAAATTTACAGATTGAGGTTTTTGCAGTTATTTACAAGCGGCGTACTTGATGTTCAAAAATGGTTTTGGCTAACGTTTTATCACCGCCGCGTATGTAAATTTGTTAGTTTTGGAAAAAAATTAAACATTTTGACGTTTTAAATTTTTGTTTATATTATTTTTGTTGTACACCCACACCTGCAACCAATATATATTTTTCAAGTTGAGATTTCACAACCGGTTTTTTGCTCGTTGTAAAAATCAACCCAATCACTTGAATATATCTTAGATGCATGAATGCATGCTCACAAAACATTTACTTCCATTGAATTTACAAGACAGTTTTATTGTTGGTTGTCGACTAAAGCCATTCCGTAAGAAAATCATTTGCTTGCTTTATTTCTGCCTACCTGTAAACATGTCAGAAGGTTCCGCAAATAACACCCAGTTCCAAGTGGCAAAACCTTCAATATATTTAAACATACATGCTACTAAAAATTTAATGGGTATTTATTCATTTGAAGAAAAATGCACACGCTGTCCCATGTACAACAGCTGCGAGTGGACATTGTCCTGCAGACAAATTGAATTTATAGTTTTGTCGGGACAGAAAATCCTTTCAAAGGGTTTGAAGTGTTTGTACCGGGGTTTCTTCTAGCTTGCGGAGCTTTTAGAAGCAGGGAGCCATTTACCAACCTATTTGAATCCAAGTGGTGCTTTGGTTTTCACGTTTCCAAACTTTTTCTGCGGCCTTGTCCATCTCTTCGGCCCTCTCTGAAAGGTTTGGCGGGTTTGAAAATAAGAGAGTTGTTTAGTTAGTCAGTTGTCCCCAGAAGATATGGATGGACGGAAGTGCGGAATTTTTCTATGTTAAAGTGCATGTAGAAACAACAGAAAATATTTCTGGAGTGCTAAAAGCGAAATATATATGAACGCTACGATCAAATAACAGGGTGAGAAAGAAAAAAATCCAGACAATTTTCAATTTTTGGTGAGTGATGAAAGAGAAAACAGAAGAAAAAAATTGATTTAGAAGAAAATGGACTAGGATTGAGTAGTGAGTAGTGTGGCAAATGCAACAAAAAGTGTCCAAGCGAAAACATCAAAGACAAAAATGGGGAAAATGGAAACTGACAGTGAATTATTTTTTCTGGTTTCGTTAAGAAATGAACTTTGGGGTTAGTGTATGGTATTCAGTAGAAACTAATATTTAGTCTGTTTACAATTTAGTTTTATGTGCTTTTTGCAAACCATTTTTAGTTAAAAGACGTTTGTATTAATTTCAAAAACTAGTGTATTAATGCAAATACGGTTTCAGGGGAAACGTGGAAATAAAACACAGAGCTTTCTCCGCCAGTTTTCTGGTTGTAGTGAAGGTGCTACAGTTTGGATATGCAGTAAAAAGTAAAGTCTGTGTTTTGCTAGATTTTTTGTAGCTGTTTGATAGGATGGTATGGCCTAAAGGCTTACCCTGTAATAAAAATTATTGAGTTGGTTACTTGTTTTTAAGCTGCTGTGGGGCAGGCTGATGGTTTGGCCATTCCAATACAAGACTGGGTCATTCGAGAGAACATCAAGAAAAGAAAATCGCTGCAACATTTTTTTGTTCATTTAGATTTTGTTTGTTTGTTAATAGATATATTTACTTAAGATTTGTTTTCTGGGAACATTTTAGTCTGATAGAATGATAATATTACAACATAAAATGTTTAAAGTTCCTGATGGACAAGACTTGTGTAGTACAGGTAAAAATAGACCTTCTGGTTTGTTTCCTAAATGGGATGAATATTGCTCTACGGAAACAAACCACAACTATATTACTGCGGCCGCTTATTATTACTAGAGTTTAATTTTTTAGTGTATAAAAATTAAGAGAGAATGAAACTAAATTTTAATTAGATTTGACAAAAATGTAATAATTCTACAAAACAAGTTCTGAAAAATATGTAAGCTGTACAATAAAACGAACAAATGGAGTTGGTTAAGCTGCTGGCAGTCTTTCTCTGCGTTGTTGGTTCAGCAAAACTTGTATGATTTGAATGCGTGCAGAAGTTGCCCACTAGTTTTTGTGTGTGTTCGACACCAAACACTAGAATATTCCTTATACTGTGGATCCTCTAATAGCTAGGTTTCTTGATCTTGATCATTAATGTTACTTATTTGAACTTGTAATGGGTAGGGCTTGTAGAAGTTGAATCAACTTTGAAAAGGGTACACAGTGTATTTTTTAATCACCGGATTTACACCCTGTTTTCTTACTGGTTTCATTATCTGAGTTTTTCTAAATGGCAAAAAGATTGGCATCGAGTCATTGGGTACAAAAAAGAAAAGAAAATATTTTCGAACGCGGATGCGCTTAGATGCAAAATATAATATAGTATTTTCCCTTTGAAACTTAGTATGTACATTGCTTAGTTACATATCAATGGACCATTTAGGGAAAGATATAAGTGCCACCCAGTTCAAAATACGGAAAAATATAAGTGCAAACCAAATTTAAAAAACGGAAAAAGATATGTGCTCGCCAGCATGTACTGCGGAAAGAGATAAGTGCAAACTTACAAACTTCCAGAAAAATTTAATAAAACGTTCGCAGACTACTTTAATCAGATACTATAAGTCGACAGTAATTACTGCTTTAATGCAGTAATGACTGGTAAAATTGATGACACTGACTAGGAAAAACAAATTTAAGTTAAACTGACAAAGTTAAAGCTTGGAATGCTTCAGGTATTTAAAAAAACAGAAATCATTTCACTAAGCTTACAGAGAGCCAAACCGACATTCAGCTGCAATGTGCAATGCAAACTTCAAATTAAGGCACAAGAAATGGGTATTGAAATGTGGAGAATTTTATGGCGGTTCTAATGATGTAAACAGCTCATTTTGCCCCAACAATGCACATATATATTTCCGTCGTAGTTTCTGGCGAGCACATATCTTATTCCGTTTTTCAATTTGGTTTGCACTTATATTTTTCCGTATTTTGAATTGGGTGGCACTTATATCTTTCCGTAAAAGGTCCCTCGATATGCGAAATTTTAAATTGTCAAACTGTCGATCAGAGGTTCTTTTGCATGGTCAACCTAAATGATTGCTCTTTAGGTCACCAATCCTGCGAACCAGTCCACCCAAAATACTTCCGCTAAGAAGTCTAAATCCGAACTAGTCACGAGATCAAAAGAAATTTTGGAAAAACAAGATCACAAGAATGTCAACAGTCACACAAGAGAAACAACAACTAAAGTTTCAAAATCTAGTTTCCTGTTGTGTCCAACATTCGACTAAAAGGGCTTTGAAGAATGCCAAAAATAAGTGCAGCCCTTCGTCACTCTTCTGCACAAATCTTGCAAAACCACATTTTGAATAAAATTGCATGTTTTTGGATTACATTTTGCAGATAATTTAATTTATTCCGTACTAATAAGTGAGACATTAAAAACTTTCTCGATTCAGTTTTATTCTACGGCCTGATACATATCTTGCTGCATTGTCTGGGATATAGCATGTGGTTCCACTCAGCATAAAATATTTACGGAATCTAATTACCTATGAATGTAAATGAAATATAAGAAGGACAATACATGTTTCCATACGGAGCAGATGAATGTCACTGACGGCTTTGATCATGCACGAAAAATTTTTGCGTGCAAAGTTGGTGTCGGAAGTCAACAATATTCAACAATATTCCCCATTAAACTCTTAGAAAAACATTTACGTGTTTTCCTTGGAATCCAAATCTGTTATAAACTTTAACCAAGTACTTTTCAATACATTTTTCTGCCATTGGAATTTGTAAAACGTAGTACTCAATACAAAACAATGTACCAGTAACGCCGAAGCACAAATCTCATGTCACGCAGAAATCGACTTCAGTTTGATATTGCAGCGCTTTACTCCTCGACATTGCAAACGCCTTAAGGATCATTGGTTTCCAAAGGAGCGTGAAAATAAATAGGTGGAAAATTGAGTTTTTCTTCTTTGACCATTACCATAATCCTAGGCAGTCAAGTGTGGTGGCTTTCAAGTTTCAAGTCAGTTTGGTGTTTTGAGTATGTCACAATTGCATAGAATACTTCACAAGCATTTGCAGGCACACTTATCCAAAATTGTACGCACTAGTGCAATCCTGGAATAAAAGCTGGTGCGATTTTCAATGAAGTGGAACACGTATGAAATATTTCTAACTGAAAGGTAATAAATATTTCGGTTTGGAATTTATGCAATCGCCGGCGCGGCTTTCAATTTATGCTATTCCGTAAGATTTGATGGTTTGCCAGCTTTTCATACAACAACGGTGGTTGTACTAGCAGAAATACTATTAAATTCCTTTAGTACTTTGTTTCCTTCACTGAAAAATCCCGCAAATTACCATTACCATCTTCTATCCAAATATGAGTGTAGAATTGCAATTTTTCCAGATCACCTAGCTCTATTATAGCATATTAGAGCTAATGTGTAGACACGTATTTAAGCCTGTGAAATAATGCACTCTAATTTCTCACTGAGATCATGTCCGTCGTCGGTGGAAAAAACATTTTCTTCCCGGTATCCTGTTCGTGTTCGAAAAAATTTTCCGCTGGCATTTCTCGATGGTTATGCTATTGAAAATTTTGTCACTTAGACATAGTTATATTTAGTATTTAATACAGTCGTTGTTTAGGGACCTATATAGGTTCCTAGAAAAACATTCTAAAATGTATTTTCTCTGGTAGTACTAGCGTTTACTTCAAAGCAAAGATATATTGTGCCAAATTTTCTTGATTTAACTACATGCCAAAAGCAAGTAAGCCACATATTATATAAAATTATTTGCTGTTTTTATTTTAAAGCATGCCAAAAAAATAACTTTGATAATTACAATATACATAAACAGTTAATTTACTTCGTACATTTAAACTGCAAAAATGGTTTGAACAGTGACATATTATTTAAACAAACTGGTATTTGTTTTAACTACAGCATTTTTAATATTGTGGTAGAAGCAACTCAGCTTACATAAATATCGTCCCTTCTGAGAATTGTGTTCACAGATGCAAACAATAAAACAGAAAACTAACAAAGTTACAAACAACAAATGGATTACCAGTAGGTGCTGAAATTCAATATAGTCACCCGTAGTTACTAATTCGTCCTTTAGCAGATGTTCATCTAGGACACCAAATGCATACGTTTGAACCACCAATGCCCAGTTGTGCCATTTCTCCATAAATCCACCTTCCTTTAAACGTTTATAAGTGTTCAATACCCAATTTTGGTTATTTGTGTGCACAACCAAATACTGATGTCTATTGGCAAATGTTTCCGAGAGAAGAAAACAGTTTACTGGATTATCTTGTGTAAGATTTTTCACAATTTTTTCCAAAGCCAGTAAATACGGCTTATTTAACCAAAACAACAGTGCATTATTTTTTATTAGAAGCTCCGGAATAGAATTTAAATTTGGCTGGAAGCTTTTGTTGGAGTAAACGCTGTCATTAAAGTGGTTAGCAATTCCGCGTCTTTTAAATTCTTGGTATCTAGACTCCCATTCCCACTTTGATTGAAAATTGTAGTAAAATGGAAATAGAAGTTTGTATCCGCGAAAAATAAGTTCACGTAAAAAATAAAATGGCTTTTCTTCTATTTGAATCGTAACTCTGCTTGTGACTTCATTGGTGTACAGGGGACATACGACCATTCCTAACAAACTAACTAAGTAAACCAATTTTGTTCTCTTTTTATAAAATAAGGTCGAAATGCACAAAAACAGTGCTGGAAAGTTAAGCCAGCTTTTGGCACAAAACTTGCAACTTTCAAAATATTTTGCAATTTTTGCAATAGTTAGAACGGCTACAAATATACCAAATAGGCTTTCTAATGATATAAATCCCAACCATGTAGTTACACTGAAGGAAAGCCACTTTTGTGTTTGGAGCTTATTCGAACAATAAAACAAGCTTTCAGATGACAATTTATAAAACACAAGCGAGGTTTTTATGTGAGCCATATAGGCAATTGTATCACCATAAAAGTTATATGAAGTGCCTGGCCATATATACTGAAATTTGTCTTCTATTGTAAATGTGTTTGGGTTTTTATATTTTGAAGTGAGGTTGTGGATTTTGCAGATTTCAATTAGAAGCATTTGGCCGGAAAAACATAAAAACGAAAAAGCTTTGTAACTTTTACATTTGTCAAACGTTTTTGACATATCCTCAGTAACCAATACTTCTCTTTGGTTTCCGTTATAAAACAATTGCTTGTGGATTAAAAGAGGCTGCAGTACAAGTTTATCTACAGAAAATTTTATACCTTTCATTAATACACCATTCTCGCAGTATCCGTTACAGAAATATCTGGTAAATGTTTTGCTTTCTGAAACAATTATCACTAGTAGCTGTAACGCTTGTACGTGTCTATAGAGTGCATTATAAGTAAATTGCTGCATAGGTCTGGAAATGCCTAACTTATTTATGTACATGTATATTGTAGAGGAACGAAGTACGTACAGAGAAAATGTATGGTAATGATTATTTCTGGAAAAATTGCGTTCCTGTGAAAATAAAGGGACCAGCAAAACAATATATGGCTGCCTAAATTTTAAAGGGAATCCAGTTCCGATTACTTTGTCTTGTTTATCACTAAAGCACAAATAAACCAAGTTAGAAATTTCAAAATTACAATATGGAGAAAACGAATGAAGACCAACTTCATGTTTATACTTTGTATGAATTTTCAAAGAGTTGAGGAATTTTTTCACAAATGCTTGAAATTCTGTGGTATCGCAAAGTTCGTCAGTTTGATTTTGCCTACAGCTTACGATAAACTTTTCCATGCTACTGATAAACAGGAAGAGTGAAGCTATTAAAATATTTCTGAAAAGCAGATTCATTTTTGCTTTAATTTCAGCTTTTTGCTAATGTACCAGTATATATATGTATCGCATTTGGATGTGTGACTACTCTGGCCGACAACTTTTTGGATGTATTTTAATAGTTCGTGCACGAGTTATTGATCGAAAATTTAATTCACCTGGGACGCTCCAATTTGTATAGAAAGCATTACATCCGAACTAATAGCAATTCAGTCAATGATCTGTCACGCACAGGCACGTGCTTCTATAAGAAAAATCGATTGCTAGAAAGAGGACTTATTGTAAGCCTAATTCAAGAAAGGAATCACGAATTTCAGTAATGTTATTAACATTTGGTATATTAATTTGTTGGCAAATTTAAATTGATAACGACAATTATATAGAAGCAAACCTAATTAGTAAATTTGGTTTTGTAAACCATATTATTGTGATGAAAATAAACAAAGTCATAGTTCCCATTTTTCTCCTTCCCACTTCCATTCCTTCCTTCTCCGCATCTTTCCCTCTTCTTCTCCTTCCTTCCGCTTCTCTGCCTCCATTTCTTCCATCTCGCTCTCCCTTATTTCCCGCTCGCCTGTCTTCTATAAATCTTTTTTAATTCGGCAAAATGCAAATGGCGTCAAAATTTCCCGGTATCATAGATACTCAGATACAAAGTTTGTCGACCGACGATGTCTGTTATTGTATCTTAAATGTATTTAATATAACTAAAATGTACCATTTTAATGTACGTCGTGAAAATCAAACAGTTTATTGCCATGATAATTACTTAAATGCTTAATTGTGGATTGAGTGGTGGTCAATAACACTAACGTCAGCAAAGTTAACCAACACGCAGAGGGTGCATATTCCTTTCAACAGCTTTTGTTATAATGCATTTTGCACTTTTCTTCATATATCATACAAAGCCTTCTTATTTCAAACATACAAAAATCTACCTCATACCGCCACCACTCTCAAGCCACTAACTTTTTGCTTCATCATCACAAACCATCATCTTTCAAGTGCCCTATTTCCGCAACGCAACCCGACAACATGAATCTTTGTCAGGTGGCATTAAACCTGACGAGTTAACACTTCTCAACAGCACCGTAATTCGAACAATGGTATACTCAACATTATTAAGTAACTTGCTTTCACACAACTTCTAACCTTTTGCGGTGAGATGATGTTGCTTGTGCCGTAATGGGAAACCTTAAAAAATAGTGCACAGATTTGCAACCTTACACACACAAAAGCACAGCGACAAAAATGAAAGTAAATATATTAAAACGATTTCAGTCTGATGCCGAGCAGCTGATTGTGAAAGGCCTTCTTAAGCTTCCCTTTCTTGCATTACAACCACGTGTTATTCATAACGCATTACATTTCCTGCACGACGTATAAGACCATTTAAAGATATTACATCTTATGGCGTGCTGCCACCTTGAAGAATATTTTTTGCTTGATTTCGAGGCCAGGTAAATAAAAATGCAATAGGTATACACAAGAATACTTCAGTTAGGTCTGTGTGTACTGGTGTAGTGTGATAGTGCGTTGAATAAAGTAGCTCACCATTTTAAAAAGGTCTTTCTCTGAGAAGGGAGTCATAAAAGTAAATAAGATGTGCAATGCAGCAAGCCATATACAGCCCAATGTGCTTCTTTTCTTTCTCCGAGTCTGAAACAACTCCAGAGATAAGATTAATTGAGCTTTGTTGGGTCTGTACAGAGAAATGGTAAAGCCTAAGAAAGCTTGCTTATGAGAGAAAAAAAGCAGAAAACCGGAATTCTTCATTAAATAAACTGTGTTACCGCAATACCCGTTATATTCGTTAAAATTGCTTAATAATTAGTATCTGAGTTTATCATTTCCAGCGCTTTTGCCAAAATCATTAGCAGCCGAATCCTTAGCGTGTATGATTATAAGGAAGCGTTTCTGTTGTGCGCCAGTAGGCAAAACAACACCGAACAAAACGACCACAGATCTACTTCCTGTACAAATGTAAACTTTGCTCTTAATGTTTCCCAAGTTTTTCATAAAGAAAATAACATTGCGACCAAAGTTAGTTCCAAGCTTTTTGCGGAAATGTTAAAGCTGCAGAAAGTTTGGTGGAGAAAGGAAACGGGTATTTTTATTCAAAGAATTTTCGCTTGTTGATGATCAGAAGTAAATTTAATTTGGATTCTAGAAGTAATAACTTTTGGGAGTCCAAAGGCAGTTTGCGGGATTGGTGTTAATTATCTGGTAATATTAGGAAGATGAAATGCTAAAACAGCTACTCAATTTGAAAAATACCTGAATCTCCTTTTAACGTATTCAGTCCTACATTATATCAAATTTGTGGTTTCCAATACATTTGTAACAAACCGGCAGTTACTACGTACTGAAAGCAAATTAGCCATTTTTAAATGCTAAAGTTTTAAAACTTTTCTATAAACAAAAATACGTATTGGTGATCTTTCAAATGACTTTGACGTTTTAAAATATTCACAATTTAAATACACAAATGCATGAAATTACAGATCACCTTGTTTGTCAATTTGCGGGCATAAAATAGTTTAAAGACTATGTGTGGTCTAGGATTTATTTAGAGTGTCTGGTTTTGTCAACTATACGGCAAACAGCAGCAATTTACGTTTTGTCTGCATTATCATAAAGTTTCAAATCATTTGGACATTTTCAATTAAATTTTTGTACTTCAAAAATACTTCACTGCATCATGAAAATTTTTCGTATTTAAATTCCATTATTTTAGAATTCAGATTCATTTTTTTTACCAACACACACACGTTTATCCTTACCTTCCTTTCCTGTACCTAGGGAAATTGTAAAATGGAATATGCTAAACTCATTATTCTAATGGATACTTGTTTACTTCATCTTTCTTTCTACTTCCTTTCCCAATAGAACTGCAGAGACAGAGAAAGTAGCAGAGTCTTCAAGCCAGCCATAGTAAAACTGTAGAGACATGCGATATATCATGTCTTATTCCACCACCGTATCCAGGAGTAAATTTCATGCAAACGTATTTTAAAGCCAAGCACGATAACGTAATAATCCCTTGGGAAAGATAACTTTTGCCGCATTTTTATCTACATGCTTATGAAGACAAGCGTGATCACCTATTAAATCGTTTTAAACAAGCCAACAACTCACTTTTTTTAAAATGGTGGGGTTGACGTCATCAAATCTGGAAAAATATAGGTTGTATGCAAGACTTAACTAGTTGTTTGATATATAAAATACAAAATCACGGAATTTAAGTCTGTGGAAGATTACGTTATGACTTTACAACAGTGCAGTTTTCGAAATTTAAATTATTAGACGTAACGATTGTGTTTGCTTTCATGAAGATCAATATCAAAGTCTCTTTCATGTTGTTTTTGTTGACTGATGTAATCAGATGTCAAAAAAGGAGGAAAACCACTATCTGCAGTGCAAAGCGCACCCATAATCAATTACAAATCAAAAGCGGCATCAAACCTGGGCAACTGTATTTTGCAAACTATCAAATGTCAGTAGTTACTTCAGTTTCCACTCATGCAAACATCCACATCTGTCTTCATTTCAATAAGTTTTATATCATTTTTAATTTGGACGAATGCACATAAACGTAAAATAATTTAATATCATATCAGATACATTATGATTTATCTTGCATTAATAAAACATTCGTCGTATTTATATAGTACTTTTGGATATACCGTTGAAACTTTCTACCTCAAAAAACAGTATTTCAGTATACTCGTTTATTCATATACCCAATGAAATGAAGTAGTAGCTAAGAAAGCAACTTATGATAAAAATTCCGCCTGTTAGACAGTTTTTCCGGCTCTCCATCTCACTTAAACATTTTGTGACAAGAAATCATCTTGCATTGAAGTTTTCGTGTAAAAGTACATAATGTCGAAATCCTGTGGGAGCTAGAACTTTCTCCGCTTCTACATTCAACCCATCGTTTACCGAGAAAAAAGCGTTTTCACATTTTTGTCTGAGTATGCGGCTGAGAACCAATAGGAAAAAAGTTAATTCGAATTCCTTTCTACTTTCTCATGAAAATGCGATTCTTAGTCGATTATACTGGTCGGCAGAAATAATATATTCCTGAGCAAAGCAAGGAATCTGAAGCATCCTTCAAAGATCCTTGACTTTTATTAAGAGCGAGAAGTCAGTGAGTGATAAGTGGCTTTTTCATTTTGATAATAATTCCACAACTCAGCAATTCATTTCCTTGGGTTCCTCTGAGTGCCACTCAATGCGCACTTGATTGACTGTCATTTTGTTCTCATTGATCATTTTTCATGCCTTGATGAATGGACATTTCGACTGCTGTGCGGATAAATTGATTTCATTATTTCGCACCTATTTTTAATATATAAAGCACTCAGTCAAGATACAGAGCTTTTCAATGAACTGATTTGTCACTAAATATAAGAATTTTAGTATTTTATGAAAATGTATAGGTAGTAATTTTTGTATTAAAATGACATCTTTAAAAGTCCCTATTACTTTAATTGGTTTAACTGTTACATCACCACTGGGATAGAAAATGCGTATAATTCGAAAAATTTATAAATGTAAATAGCTGTATACTTCCGTTTTTAACAAATTTTAAAATACATATTTTTGTATTTTTGTTGTAAAAAATTGGCCCAACCCCGCTTCGGTTTTAATTTTTCTGAAAAAATGTACCAGAACTTATCAATCAATTTGTTAACGTAGGCTACGTACAACAGCTAGGGAAGAAGAGGCATCTAGCACTGCTAATTGTTACCTCGGTATGTGTGCTACTCTACTGGCGTAAAAATTCCACAAGAATCTCAAATAACAACAATAACTATTTTTTAAACCCTTGAACGAAGGCTTTATATCATCCACAATTTGAATAATGCTAAGCGCAAAACCAAGAACCAAAACATGAATCTTTCAAATAGTTTGTAAGCCATTACCAAACCAAAACGTATTGTAAAGCTTGCTAAGGATATTCATGCAATTCAAATTTTTTTGGTAAAGGTCAGTAAAAATGCACAATTACAACAATATCGAAAAAACTATACTTTTGTCTTTCCCACTTTTTTTTTTGGAGCGTATGGCATTTTGCCGGTTTTGGATTTTTCTTTCTCTTGTTTTCATACTGCAAATTGTGTACATGTTTCTCTAAATCTTTCATTTTAGCGCTGTCTTCTATAAAAGTCAAGTAATTGTTCCATATTTTATTTAACACGTATGGTCACTAAGCTGTTAGCTCTTGTCGCTCACATCCTCCTGAGAAAACATTACAGCGGTTTCACTTCAGAGCAGAACCGTATGTCTCCGGAATTTCAATGCATATTTAGAAGCAACAGGCAAATATCTCAAAAATACAAATACCTACGTGCATTTTGCAGTTTTAAGCTACTTCACGGTTTGCCGAGTGAATCTACTAAATATACTTTGTTTTATGCTTGCTTGCTATCAGCTGGCGCTGGTTTGGCACAATAAATGTTATCAATTGTGAACAAGAGAAAAAGCAGTGAGAGCAACACCTTTTGTTTTCCCATGAATGCGTATCTGACTGGATGCGCGGTGGGATGTGTAAGAATTTATTGAAATGGGTAATTTGCTTTTGCATGAAGGAAAACAGAAGTAAAATGTGTGTGAAATAATCTATTGTCTTTGTTGTTGAGATAACGTAAACAAATGTGGAGATTTAAATACTTCAACAGATTCAATTCAAATATTTTGCAAATGAATTCAGAAGATTGGTAGATGTTAATGGTTGTAAACAGTTTTGCGAAAAATTGAAAAAAAATTATTCCCGACTTGCATTATTTCAATTTATTTTTTAAATTGTTAAAATACATCGTATATTACCGCAGTTAAAGCCTAAACATAAGGGATTATATTATGGAAAATTTATTTCATGCGTATGAAATGATCAACTCCACTGTGGCAACTATCTAAATATCAGTAACTCTACAAAAACAGTTTAAACATAAAAGATGACGCTGAGGCGCTCCAACATTAGGGCGGTATGCATGAATACAAAAAGTATGAGAAACTTGAAAATTGAAAAATACAGTGCATTTAATTTCATCCAAGTGTTACTCCCTCACAGTTTACTGCACTTAGGTATATACAAATTTAGTAATTTATTACTTGAATGAAGACTTTTGACAAAGGAAGGTTGTCAGTACATGGAGTAACATTTTGGTTTCTAGAAATACATGCTAACTTTCGCGAACACGCTTTTTAGCACTAAGCTAAATCCAATATAAGAGCTAGGAATTTACGTATTAAAAAGTGATTGCGAAAAGTGAAATCCGTCAAGGCAAACGCTAAAAATGCGGGACAACACTTTTCCTCTCACGTATCATTTACGTCCTTTCACTTTCCTTTTAACCCATTATTTTTCTTTTGTTCCAGGCTTATAAAGTCACAAACGGAAAAAACAAGCATATGAATTTGTTTCCTTTTTTTGTTTCCAAGTGTATCCAGTACAATGTCAAGGATACATTGACGGTTTTTTTCGGTAATGGCAGCAACCCAGTCAAATCCGCGCCAGAATGATACTCCATTCGTTTCCCATTTTTTCTTCTGGTAGTTGTTGTAAGTCTTATCAGTTTGTCTATTTGTGTAAGTAAAGTGCGTATATATTAGATAAAAAGAAAAATAACAAGATGACATTCTTCTGTACTACTTGTATTTTCTTCTGAAGAATGAATGAGGAAACCGGGTATTTTAATCCAAAGGGTGCAACAAGTACACATTACGTTGCTGGCATTTGTTTCTTTTTTATGACATGGGAAAACGTAATGACATTTTGCAAAGTGAAACGTGAAAAATAATTGACAAAATATGAAGTTTTTTGGTAACTGCTGTTATTGCACATATTTTGAAATAAGATTCGATGGCTACTAAATTTAAAAAAATAAAATTGCAACATTTCGATGCTGTTGGCAGAAAAGTGTACCCAAATCTATGCAAATTGTAATGTCAGATCTATTATACAAAAATCATTTGGTCAGAGTTTGTGGATTCTAAAACTTTTTTAACCCCTGAGTTTCGAGAATTTTTAATTGTATGAATCAGCACAAAGTTATCTTGGTGTATATTTTCATAATACAAAGCGCTTACAAAAACCTTACCTCCGAAACCAAGACGAAATAATTTGTTGATATTTTTTGCAAATATTTCTACATCAATCTAATTTTAATTTTAATTACGTGCATATCACCTTAACTAAATTTTAATTTCAAACAATTCGGGCCTGAACTCTGCTCCATGAACGTCTCTTGACAGTTTTTGTTTATGTCCGTTTAATAAAATACTTTTCGAATCCTACTGGACTTTTCATATAAAGTTACCTTAACATTTCAACGTAATTTAAACTATAAACCAATTGTACGTCTGTTTGTGTGCATTAAAGGCTCAGCAGGAAGCCAAATCCCTGTTGCATGGTAATGAATATAAATAAATGAACACCCGCATGCTTTTCATTATAGGAGGCAACACGCTTTCACTTTCTCTTCCGCTGATAACTTTAGCGTATTCCTAAGAACCCTTATTGTAATAGGCCCAGCAGCAGCATAAAAACCTTCACAACATTTTCACTAAGATTTCTAATGAGCGTAAGCGTTTTACAATACCAGTAAGCTTATTACTAGGGTTAATGGGTTGCTGTGTTCGGAAAGGCTGCTCTTTTGGAGTAGCTGCTAAACATAAATCATGCATAAAAATTAATTAAGTTCAATAGAGCACGCGGTCCGCGGAATAGTCGAGATCTCCAAAGACCGAGAAAAAGCAACAGGGTCCCTTTCTGCAACTCGACTCAAAGTTTTTCAAACCGACTTATCTATCGGTTATCAAATTCTCTGCGCGGAAACAAGAAAATAAACCGTCGTTTCAACCCTTCAAAAACGACCTTAACATTTGATTATATTCAAACACAACGCAGGCAGTAAAACTGATTGCCCAGAATATTTTATATGAACAATATTTATAAAATTTTCTAAACAACCAATTTCAGACCAAACGTACCAGATTGCTTTGTGGGCTTTTCCTATTCAGTAAGTAAATGAGTAGCAATTGAATTACCAGTGATGAGTCTGACTCATTTTCCCAAGGCAGCCCTTTCTCCTCCCATTTTATCCCATTTCCTAAATTAATTTAAAGTGATCACCCAAACTCGTGCAATTTTATTGCAGGCAATCAAAAATAAGGTCACGGTCACATGTTATATCACGGATAATAAATCAATGACCTGAAACACTACCAGACGCTTAAAGAATCAGAGAGAAAAAATGCTTTTTCTTCTGGGTAGAAAAACTGGATGCGCAGAAAACTTAGATGCAGGAATTACTTACGTGAGGATTTTTAAGAAAGTAAACTTGATGAACTCTCTTTTTTGTCATGAAACATTACCTGGGGAAGCGGTTTTAGCTTACTTCCGTTCAGGCAAGAAAAGAATTTCTCACCAGAACACTCAATCTATGATTTCATGTGGATGGATATTGGAAAAGAATATTTGTTACACTTCAAACTAAATCTGAGGGTAAAAGCTTTTGCCTGCCAATAGGTCAAAAATGCACGTTTAATAGCCTTTAGACGTTACACTTATCGCAGTTTTCATGATCGTGTGGTTCTAACGCGTTTGCATTTCCTTGCCTTTTAGAATAGCATTGGACAACATTCATGGATAGGCTTTCCTCCTATCAGGGATTTTTCATTACCGCAAAGTATCTTGGTACCGGCCAAACCACTGCCGCGGTTTGCACGCTACTCTGTCTACTCCTGCAGCTTTTTCCCTCTCACTCTAAAATGCAAACAGGAATAAATGCTTTTAAAACCCAAGTGAACTTTTCAGATGTATTACAAGTTTCCTGAATCGGAATAATCCAACCAGAAACAAATCCTTCCATTGACCTTTCTGAATATATTTTTTACCTAGAATAGAAGCTTTCCTGTTGAACTGGAAGATGTGTGAGTTTTGCACTTTGTTAGAGCAGTTTGCAATACTACTATTCCTAAATCTTAAGCTGGGTTTATACTACAGTTTAAATAGAATAGGAATAGGAAATTTTTGCATTTCAATTTCTACTTTTGGGTTCAGACTTCATAATCATAATTGTATTTCCACTCCTATTCTCCTACTTATCATTGCATTTCAATTCATATTCCCACTTTTGGGTTTATTACTTCCTCATGAGGATTTTTTTCATAATCATATGTTTTGTTGGGTGTATTCCCGTCTGTACAATTTCATCATGTGGATTGAAAGAATTCAACGACATTAAGCACAACTGAGAGTGAAATATGATTTTGATCACAGTTTAAAGTTTTTGAATTCTTGCGTTTATACTTCTGTAAACTTCAATTTTTGAAGTTTAAAATATGAAACCGTTGAAGTGTGAATAAATTCATATTTCAACTCTAGTATAAATCCACACTTATGGTGGAAGGTGTTTATAAGCTTCTAAATGTGCTCATATTTATGTTTTTTGGTTAGTTGCAAAAAATTGAAGGACTGTGTGTCTGAAGAAAGTTCGCGTGATCTCCAATTACGAAGACCAGAAAAGGAATGAAATTATTAATTGCCTCTTGTGAAATTTAAACTATCATTTAGTTAAGAAATTCACAAACGGCGTATTTGGCGTTTGAAGAAGTTAAGACAAACCATTTACCACAGTAATTGGATTAAAGTTTGTTTGATTAAAGTTGTTTTTAACAAATATTATAATTAGTTTGCATTTTAAATGTTTTCTAATTCATTCGCCTCACATATTCTCGACCACCAGTGTTTTCTTGGTCGATTATACTTATGATGCTGCTTATCATTGTAACCCGTTTTATATAGAATATACCTAGCGGTTTAGTGGTTCACAGTTTTTTATGCGTTTTTGCTTGATGGTGGTAAAGTCAACCCGAATAATAATATAACATTTTTATTTACCACTAACTTATTTTTCCGACCACATTTTGCTTCATTATATATGTATTTTTGAAGAAAATTGCGCAAGTGTTGAGTAGTGAGTAGTGTAGCAAATGCAGTAAAACAGTGTCAAAGTGGCAGTATCAAGTTTGGCACAAAATGTATACTTATAGTGTAGTATTTTTCTAGGTTACGTTGGGAAAATAATTCGAGATTAGTGAAGGGGGAAAATTTGTAACAAAATGTGCTGCAATTTCAATGCATGTTATCTAGAACACACGAATACTTGCACTAATATTCAATTTGGTTGTAGGCAAGGTCGTGTTTTGAAAATGTATAGATTAATGGGGTTTTCCAGGGCACTGTTAACTGAAAATTTTAGACGATGTAAAAATATTTTTTAAAGCTGAAAAATTGTTTTTTGAAACAGGTTTGATTCAAGTCGTTTTGTGTTTTTTGTAAACCTGTTTATAATAAACCACCTCGCGTTTTGATTTTTTTATTAGTTCTGAAGAAAAAAATTAAAAACATTCGAAACTTTAATTTATAAAAATTCTATCGTCATCCACAAAGCCCTATTAAGTTTTATAAAATTAAAATACTTTTGTATTAATTTAAGAAACTAGGTTATGAATGAAAATACGGTTTTAAAGGAAATGTGAAATTAAAACGAGCGGTATTTTTTCGGTGTAGTAAAAATGTTGCATTTCAGTTTCCAGTATAAAGTTAAGCCTGCCTTGCGCTAGATTTTTCAATTTGCTTCGTAGGGTGGTATGGTCTCTAGCTCACTCCGTATTCGAGAATGTGTGAGTTGGTAACGTAATTTGAAGCTAAAGTGACGCAGGTAAATGGTTTGGCCGTTTCAGTGCTGGTCTAGGATTTGTTGAGTGAACACCAAAAGGAAAAAAGCACTGCAATTTGTTGTGAATTACGAAAGTACAATCCTTATAATACTTGGTCTTTTGGTTCAGTAAGAATTTCCAACTTTATGGATAATTTAATTACGGAATATTTAGTATTGTAAATATTGTAATAAAAAAATTATTGGGATTAATCGTTGATTGATATAAAAAACTTTTGTGAAAAATTGAAAATACGGCGTCTGTCTAAGTGAAAATAGTACTTACACAAGTAAATTGACATTTTAAACGCTATAAATTGAAAACATTCTCGAGCATTTTGCCCAAACACTCAAAGTTTTCTCCACATTATTTTTTTTAAAGTCCTTAAAAATATTTTTCGACATCTTAAAAGAAGGAGATAAATAATGGCTATCATTTATGGAGTTTTTCCTTAAAATTTAGTGATGCTCTTTTGTGCTATCACATATTGTTTGAATACACAAATATCTGCCAGTTGTGACGCAAAGATAATATTTAAAAAAAGACCTCCCTATATTACTGACTCTGAAGAACATGAACTGGAAACATATGTCGTTTTCTGAAAAGAAAAACCATATTTTTGGGGTTTGCGGTTACGATAGTTACCAAGTACGATAGTGAAAGTATTTTGATAATCCATAAGTTTGGTGAAGTTCAATGCCAAATAGAAAATTTGTTGCAATACTGAATAAATGGCGCATGATTAGATATTAAGTTGGAAATGTTTTTACTGCCAAAATAAATTGAATGTTGACAGGAAATCGAGAAATTGAAATTTTTTTCGATTCAGTTTTATTCTTTGGCCTGGTCTGCTGCCTATTGTATTGTTTGGGATATGGCATGTGCTTCCACTCTGGACAAAATATTTACTAGTATAGCCCCCGACAAACTAGACTGAAAGGCAATTTTGTTCTACGGATTGTTACTATAACATATTTGGTCTATGAGATGTTTTCCTGGTGCAAAAGAAAAAGCATGTTGCTTTTCCGTTGATTTTGGCATTGACTCTTTTGTCAACCTTAAGCGGTTTCTAGAAAATTACACACATGGGACGTGATGTGTGTGGGTTCAATTAACATGAAAATGAGAAGGAAGAAAGGAGAAAGTGGAATGAAAATTGGTAAATAGCCCCGGGCAACAATTTTCTTCTGATAAATTAATTAATTGATAAAACAAACTAACCCGGACAGACAACGAAACAATTTTGCTATCTTTCTTTTATTTTCCTGGGTTTATCCTTTCCTGTAAAAAGTATGTTTGTTACACCCTTTTTCTGATCCCATAAAAAGAACTCACAGCATGATATTTTCTGTTTTGAAAATTTTTTAAAGAAACATTCCTCTTCCCAAATTCCCAGAATTTTCGAAGTGTTCCTATCGAAATGTCTGCTGAGTAGGTAAAAATAGGAATGATTTACATGTAATGAAACCAAGTATGTTACTAGATTCTGCCTGATTTTAAATTAGTGAGTGAAATATTTTGAATGCGATGTGACATCTGCACTTGTAAAGCATGTTGAATAATTATTGATACTAAAATCAAGCTTTATTTCCATGACACACATAAACCCTCAGGACTAAAATTTAGTGTAGTTAATAAGAGTTTTTAAAGCAGTTTAATTCTGTGAGTTCACATTTTTGAAAAAACCTTTTTTTACAAGATTCTGTGACGATTTTAAAAACATGACTCCAAAGTGTACTTTTCCAGGTACCCAAAAAATTAGGAATGGTCAAAACTAAAATAATCGTACGATCCTCCAAAGCAAGAAATACTCTAAGACGAAATATGCAATATGTTTACTAGATGTCAGGGAATATGGAATGACAAGCTTTGTGTTGCTGCATCAACCCGTGTGAAGTAATTATAGCAGTTTATCCTATCAAAGTGACATTTTAAACAAGGTTGTATTACATGATTGCACGGAGCATACACATGCTCTTTTTACCCTTGTTTTTATAGCATTTTAAAACTCAAAAACTAAGCTTTCAAACGCTGTGTGAAGGCAGTTTCAAATACATCGCATGGTAATTTTGCAAGCGTTTATGTTTCGAACCATAATTTTAAGGTGTGTTCCAAAATTATAAAATCAAGTATACATTTTCAAACATTTGTTCACCAAGCCAGTCCAAAGCAATTGGTTGACAAACTATTTATTGGAGTATGTGCATGAGTTAACCTCTAGTAAAATCCCGAAGTATCGAGAAATTCCGGTCACAGGTTTTTCATAAAACGCAAAAGTTTAAAAATACCACGAAAAATGTACTGTTCCGAAATTATAAAATCAAGCATTTTATCAGCACATATTATTACGCAGTCAGTTCAAAGTAGCCAATTTCGACATTTTTGATAAGAACAGACTCCCTAGTGTTAACCCAAGAAAAATTGTGAAAAAATATTAATTTGACAAAAAAATGGTGTGTTACGTAATATTTTTGCTGGACCAACCAGTGGTCGGCATGTGAAGGGGTACACTGTGTAGCAAAATTTCGTCAATGTGGCAGTATTATGCAATAAGTTCTACTCACTTTTATTCCGCGAACTAGTTCAAGTCACTAATTGTTGCAAATTAGCCCCACACATGTCGCCATGACGCTAAGTTATGCAAATTACCTTAAGGCACCTAACGTCATTTATTGAAACATGCGCATATTTTGTTGTGATCTATTTGCGGAAGATAGAAATAATAGTTTTATATGACAGTGGTTATTTTACAACAGTTTGGCAACAGAAAACAAAAGTTTACTACCATTTGAAAAAGGATTTAAAGCTAGTAAACCAAGCACATCGTGGGGACAGTTATAAGCAGTTGTGAGCTTTTTATCTGATATTACAAAATTTTACTAATACACATTTTTTCGCGTTTTATCGAATTTAAATTTCTTTATTAAACTCAGTATTTAATAGAAAATAAGTAACTGTCACCATACTTAATGATTATGGATGGAGCAATCACTTAAACTTTAAAAAGCCGTCTGGATGCAATGTCACTATATGTCTATTTACATAAAACAAACACACATTTTAGGTATATCAATGTCTACATGCAAATCATTTGTCTCAGACGAAAAACTGCATTTTGTAAATCATAAAATTGAAACTAAATACAATTTCTTTGAATATAATGTGACAAAATATGCGCATGTTTCAATAAATGACGTTAGGTGCCTTAAGGTAATTTGCATAACTTAGCGTCATGGCGACATGTGTGGGGCTAATTTGCAACAATTAGTGACTTGAACTAGTTCGCGGAATAAAAGTGAGTAGAACTTATTGCATAATACTGCCACATTGACGAAATTTTGCTACACAGTGTACCCCTTCACATGCCGACCACTGGTTGGTCCAGCAAAAATATTACGTAACACACCATTTTTTTGTCAAATTAATATTTTTTCACAATTTTTCTTGGGTTAACACTAGGGAGTCTGTTCTTATCAAAAATGTCGAAATTGGCTACTTTGAACTGACTGCGTAATAATATGTGCTGATAAAATGCTTGATTTTATAATTTCGGAACAGTACATTTTTCGTGGTATTTTTAAACTTTTGCGTTTTATGAAAAACCTGTGACCGGAATTTCTCGATACTTCGGGATTTTACTAGAGGTTAACTCATGCACATACTCCAATAAATAGTTTGTCAACCAATTGCTTTGGACTGGCTTGGTGAACAAATGTTTGAAAATGTATACTTGATTTTATAATTTTGGAACACACCTTATAGCTCCTTTCTAAGATTTTGCAAAATTGCTTAATTTATTTACTGTTGCCAAAATCTTAAAACAATGTTCAAATCTAAAACTTAAAGCACTGATTTATGCAGTTTTTGGTGGGCAACAACTAGGTGTACCACGATGGCTATACTCTCCTTTCATATTGGAAAACGCGTAAGTTCAAAAAAAGGTGCTTTTAAAATTTGTGAAAAATCAATTATTTTCTGCATTTCTAAATCTTTGCCTAAATGCTATTTAATAAAATGTTCAGACAAGATCATTTCTGGTGTAGAAACTGCATTACATACTCTTACTGACAATAGATATTTTCAGTTCTGTGAGCTCGTACAAGTCATGTAAAACAATTTTGAATGTAGTATCAATAATTATTCGACATGCTTTATACAACGTGAGAAAATATCCCACTCATAAGTACGTCGTGAAAATCAAACAATTTCTTGGCATATTAATTACGTAAATGTTTTATTATGGATTGAAGCATCTGTCAATTACTAACGTCGGCACAACTGACTAAGACGTCAAGAGTACGTCTTCTTTCCGTCAGTACTTAAATACTTATCATTAGAAGCCTGCTTCAATCTTTCAAAAATATATAAGTTTCAGTCCTTATGCCGCCACCACCTTCAAACCACGAAAGTTTTGCTTTATCATCACCAGCCATTATCTTCTCTTCCATAACGTAACGCAGCAAGATAAATCTTTGTCAAGTGGCATTAAACCTGACGTGTCAACACTTCTCAACAGCACCATAATTCACACAAGGGTACTAGATTCAACATATTACATGACTTGTTTTAACACAATTTGTAGGCTTTTCAGGTGTCTAGATTCACGTTGATGATGTAGAAATTAAAGAACCTAAAAATACTGTACACATTTGCACACTTGTACACCTTTAAAACAAAGCCCCAAATGAAAGCAAGATTATTTAAAACCGTTTTAATATGATGCCGAGCAGCTGAGTATGAAAATCCTCGTTTAACTTCACATTTTCCTTCTTTCTACCTAGCAGCCAGTCTGCTGCAGTGCAGTGAGAAGCCTTAAAACATGAACGGGTTACTCATATATTATTGCAATTCCTGCATGTAAAAGACCATTAAAAGTTATTACACTATCACGTCCTTCCATATTGCAGAATATTTTTTGCTAGATTTGGAAGCCACGTAAGTAGAAATGCAACAGGCATACCCTATAATAGTTGCAACAGGTTTGTACTGTACTTCAAATGGTTTTTTGCTCAAACTGCCAAGAATTAAACAGTTCAGCATTATGAAAAGCCAACTCTCTAAAAAGGAAAGCCATAAAAGTAAATAAAAAAAGCTAATCTGTGCACTGCAGCAAGTCATACAACCCAGTTTATTTTGTTTTCTTTTTCCGAGTCTGAAACAAATCCAAAGGTAAGATTAATTGAGCTTTGTTGAGTGTGTGCAGTGAAAGGTTTATAACCCAAGAAAGTTGCTTGCTTATGAGAGGATGCAGAGCAAAGAAGCAAAATTCATTTTTTATGTTTCAAGTGCGTAAAAGAATGAGATTGTATTCCTACAGGAATCGGATTTTTTAAAAGTGTCTTATATTTTCGTAGCTACGTACGTTTTTTTCGGTATTATAACTTTAATAAGTAGTAGAAAGAGGTGTTGCAAGACTTGAATATAGCAAATACAAGATTCTATCTATCTTGAAGTTGACTAAGCGTTGGAAACACGATTTTGTTTGCGAGGAAAATTTATTTGGCTGGGAAATTACACATAAATTGTTAGGAATAACATAGTCTGAGTTAAAATTTAAACTTTATTTGACTAACATTTCACACTCAAGGAAAATAACAGTAAGGGTTGACTTAAATCTAATCTAATAAATAAAAAATTTCCGAAAATGTCTGAGTTAAAATAGTTGTAAGATGTTCGATGAGAAGAATAGTGTAAGATACGATCACAGAAACGTAACTTTACCTATATTTGAAATCAGGCCAGTTTGGAAATAATTCATCCTATAACAGATTTTTTTATAACATCCAATCTCGGGAAGACTTTTGTTTAAAATGTTGCTTAAAAATTAGCTACGGCGTTAATGTTTGCGGCGGCTTCTTTTGCACATGTTTATTATTTTTTTCCATTTTTTCATGTGGGGAAATCCTAAAGTGGAATAAGTGAAACTCATCATTTTAATGGATGCTGGTTTACTTCATTTGTCTTCTGTTTTCCCCACTGGACTTCAGAAAAAAAGAAAGTACTTTCTTTTATGATAGCAATTTTCCAGAAATATTGAAAATTTACCATTTTCATGCATATCTAAATCTAAAGCTAACAGGTGTTACAACTCATTGTTTTATAGCCGCTTGTATGTTGAGTAAATTTCGTGCAAATAAAAATTTCTACATAATATCAGCAGATGTCACAAGCATAAAATTTACTCAAATAAATGTTAACGGAATACCGATGAAACCAAAGCTGACATCTTTTCATCTTTGATGTTTAAATTCATGCCAACTTTACGAAGTTATTGCATCTGCATTGCTAATCGACCACAAAAATCAATTGCAAATAGTAAGCGACCTGAAACTTGAACAAGTGTTTGCTTTTGGAAAAAACATCGCGCAGGCAGACAGAAAAATGTTCATTATCTAGTCAGCTTTATTAGAATGTATCTTAATTGTATTCATCATTCTTTGTATTGATATTGTAAATTCGAAAATGTCGGTTTAATAGAAGGGATAAAACGTAAAATCTTTATTTTTCAAAATTCAAAAATAGATTTCCAGCATACACTTCTATTCATTTCCCAAAAAAATGAAATGAAGTAGCAGCAAAGTAAGCAGCTTAGCATAATAATTCCGCCTGCTAGACATTTATTCTGGCCTTCCATCTCACTCTATTATTTTGTGGTAAGAAAGCATCTTACACTCATGCCAAAGTACATAATGTGGAAATCCTAGGGGAACTAGAACTTTCTCCGCTTTAACACTCACTCCATCATTTACCGAGAGAAATAGCGTTTCACATTTTTTGTCAGATGTGCGATTGAGAACCGCAGAGAAAACAGTTAATTCGCTTTTTTCTACTTTCCTCATGAAAATGCAATTCTTAGTGAATTATACTGGACAGCAGCAAAAAATATTTCATAGCATTGTAAAGGATTTGAAGCATTCTTCAAATATCTTTTACTTTTATTAAGTGCCGCTCACAGCATTGGATTGAACTGCCTTTTCTTCTTATTGATCATTTTCTCGTTTTGATGAATGGACATTTTTGGCAATTTTAAGATTTTTATTTCGTAATTATTTACTATGTAAGTAGTGGCAAGCACTTAATAATAGAAGTGCAGCAGTACTGATGAACAGATTTGTCACAGAACGTAAGAACTGTCGACAAAATTTTAGGCTTTTGTATGAAAAATGACAATTATATAAACCCAACTTACCTGAATATATTAGTAGAAGCTATTAAGCGTTATTTGGACATTAATGTTAATTAAATGGTTAATTCAGGAATTTTTCTAAGTTTTTTTTCCTCCCACAAGTCCCGGAAGTCCCTACTTTCTTCCTCCGAAAGTGCCAATCTTCTACGACCGCCTAGGACCAAACCGGCGCTGATTTCTCCATACTAATGAATGGTTTAACCTATTAGTACCCTTCTCCATTAGCCCCTGACCTCGGTAGTCCTCTACCCCCCACCACCCCCGAGATCCCAACGCACTCCCCCCAAAACCCCAACATGTCCCATTCTATTATATGGACATTTCTCGCCTTGCTCCTATTCCCCAAGCCAATAACAGCACACAGGTATACTTTTGTACATGTTTAATACTTAATTGCACTACTAATTAGTTAATTAATTAAATATTAGTGCATAAATACATGCAATGGGAACGTTTGTGGCAAAAGCTCTATATTATAAAGGCAAAAAAAGAGACCACTTGTAGCTTCGCGCATGTCCCGTGAAAAAAGTATGGGGCATTGTGCTACATAGTAGGCTAATGATAAAGCGCCTAGTATACTTTTCAAATGGTAGATGGTGCGGCCGAGGACCTACGAGAGCAGCCGGAGCAAACCGAAGCAATAACAGGTAAAGCCATCCTCTCTCTCTATTTCTTTTTTGCATGTACAGAGTTACGGCCTTTACTGCTACAACATGGGTTAGGTCTACGCCTGCGTGTTTTGTATGGGTGTTGCGTGTTATAACAGTTCTCTCTCTCTTTTTCTTTCGAGTTTGTTTGCTGTATAGGCATAATGCCTTTTACGCTTGCGTGTTTTTATGAGTGGCATAGGTATTTCAGTACGTAAAAAGTCTTGCTATGAATCGGATTGCAAGAGATTTAAAGTTCTTTAAAATGATGATGGTTTTAAAGAACTTTCTTTCATTTTTAAAGTGATTGTTATCGTTTTGTGCACCTTTTTATCCAAGTTTAACCTGAAAATAAGTGAACGTTGCTAGCCATTGCTAATATTTTTTGTATGAGAATCCAGTGTTACAGGAAATTCTAAATGCAGTGTGCAGTTTCTATTGCAACATATGTTTGAAATAATAATGAAACCTGATGCAGTGAATGTTACATGGAATTTTAAATGCAGTGTACAGTTTTTATTGTTACATATGTTTCGAATAATAATGAAACATGATGCAGTGAGTGGTTTATGGAATTTTAAATGCAAAAAATGCGTTTTTATTGATACATGTGCAATAATAATATGATGCAGTGTGGAATTTTACTTTTAGATGCAATGAAAGTTTTGCTTTGTGTTTGCAATTTTAATGTGCTGTGTAAATGCGTATGTTACATTTCTGTTTGCAGTATGATTGTTACAATAAATATACAATTAAATCAATTCGTTTTCAGTTTTTATTGTTACACATAAAAAGCTCTACATCAATGAAAAAGCATAGAAGGTTTCGGCCTTAAGCCCATTGGCCTAGTATAAGATACTACCAGTTTTCTGGTCATCAGTAATGTCAGGGCAGGTCATAGACCTTTAACATTAGACCCTCTATGCTCGGGCCCCGGCTACTCCGGCTTACTCTAATATATTTTTTTACATTTTTTACAATTTTTACAGTTTAAAATATTTATTTAATAGATACATTGTTGTTAGAATCAATCTCCATAAGTCGGGTTCGTACCATGTACACAATAGCATGTACATTATCTGGCAAAGCTGTAGAAAACTCGCAATGTACTCGAAGAGAACCCTCCCTGTTAAGGGTAAATCGATCATCCTTCGTGGCATTATTGAAATCAAATGCAATCAAGCATGCCCCCTTGTTGAGAAATTCGTCTGGAGAAATGGAAACTCCTTCTTTTGACATAAAGTTAAATAGCTGGGAGTAGGCTCTGAGAAACTGCTTCTTGTCAGCATTCAATTTAATTTGATTATACAACTGCGGCTCTCCATCCAGCGTCACAGAAATTGAAGATAGCTTGCTGTTCTTGAAAAAGAATGGGGACTTTGTTGGAATTCCTGCGTAAGCCTTAGAGTCCACAAATCCTATTATTACTGCGTCTGGTGCGGGTCCCAAACTTAAAATGTCTGAATCCTTTCGCAACTGTCCTGATGTTATGGCATAGGTCACCACACTGAAATCCTTAAATGGGTACACCAATCGCTTTCCAATCTTCAAATCATCATTAATTTGTTTTGCCACTGCAGTGTTGACTACACATCTGCGCACTTGAAGAACCGCTTCCTCAATTTCAATATTATCTGAAAAGACAGTTCCGGTTGCTGGAGCTGCTCCCAATAAACAAAATGTATTTGGTGACCTTCGTAAAATTATTCTCAGTGATTCCTTGGGATGCAGCATCCTGTCCTGCTGGAAAAGGCCATGTGCGAGTTGTCCCAACACTTCAAAACTAGATCCAATAGACTTTAATTCCTTGTACGTTTTGTTTTCTTCTGATGATGCCTCCTCAATGTCCTCCTTAAAAAGTCGCTCTGCATTCAGTTTAGACTTCAGTGAATCACTTCCGCTGGAAATTATTCGGTTAATGAAAGCCTCATAGGGAAAGTTGTTGCTCCCTTGAGTCACTGGTACGTTGTTAACTTGTACATCCAGGTTGGAGAATAGAGCCCCAAAGGGAAAGTTCCCCACAACTGTCTTGGAGTCTTGTGCAAGTGTCGATCCTGTTCCACTTTTTATAGTACATCTCAGGTAAAGCCAGATATTACTCAAGTCTGTATAGTACTTTAGATTTGAGGGAACGTGAAACTCTAATGGCGTTGTTGATGAGTTGAGTGAACTGACTGGGAAATAGTCCTCAATTATACTTTTGACCACTGTTACATCCGTTGGGGGCAAGGTTGTAAGGTCTAGGGAGGAGCTATAGTAGGCTGTTGACTTTAGCCTTTGCTCCTCAACATTACGTTGTGCTCCTTTATCCATCTTATCGCCTCTTTTTTACTGCTGTTTTTCCCTTTTTCTTTGTTATAGGCTTCTTCTTATTGATTTTTTTCTTTTGGACGGGCTTTTTCTGCTGTCTGCTCTTCTTGACCTTCTTTACTGAACTGATTGGCTTACGGGTAATCCTGCCCTTAAATACCTTTTTAGGTACCTTCTTCTTTTTAATGACTATGACGCGTTCAGGAGTAGTCCGGTTAGACAGAGATCTGGGGCTATGTGAGATATCCATAGGAATTAAATCCCTTGCAATTTGATGTTGCATTTCTCCGGCCACCTCCATCTTACAATCTCCCATTTCGTCGCAGTTAATTTCCATTTTTCTTTCTAAAGTTGAGTGTAACAACTGTAGGCTCCTCTGTGTATTCCAAATAATCGTTGTTGTCTGGTCGAACACTAATTGTAATATGATCTATCTTGTCCACTGCGACCGGTTTATATACCAGTGATGAGGGTTGATATTTTATTTCTTCAAACTCTTCATTATCTTTCCGGTCAACCACTGCCAGAATGGGGAATTCTCTTCCTGCAAAGTATTGGTTGTTGATAAGATTGCAGAGTATCATCAGCTTTGAACAGGTCCGTGGCTGTGATTTAAGGAATGGGTAAGTTGCAATCGTCTCCATTGGACGTATTATTCCCTTTGGAACTCTGACACTTCCTTTACCCTCAAAGATAAAATGGTCATCCAGTCCCATATAGTTGTTTAAAAACTTGCTTAGCTGTAACTTAACTAAACGGGGTTGAAGGTCATACTCTATACTTTGAGTACGTTTTCTTACTCTCATTGAAAAATCATAGTCGTTAGTCATCATGGTTGCTACAATTCCACCACATATGGAGTTTAGATCGGGGAGACCCATCCATGCATGTTCTTGTCCTTCATCCGTCAAAATTTCAAAAGTGTGTTTTTCTATTGCAAAAGCTGATACGTCGGCAATGTACTCATCAAGATTAAGGCTGTTGTAGAAATCTTCATCTGGGATGAGATCACTCTCTGTCATTCCTCTTTCAAACACTTGTTGACTAAATCCAAGTATCCGATTTAATGGCTTAGGCAATCTAAACTTGAATGGTTCATTTAGCGTTGAAGTCAATTCAATCTTTTTAATTTTTGCTTTTCCTTCAACCTGCTCAAACCATGGCACCAGGTTCACGTTGAATCCTTCATGTACTAGATAATCAGCAAGAATGGTAATAAAATTGTTGAACCTTGGCTCATACTTTGTCACCATCATTTGACTAATTGCAGTCTGGTAAACTGTGATAATGTGATCTCCTCTCTCCTTGTTGAGAAATGGCTTGGTTGGATCCCCATCATTGGGAAAGTCAATTAGTCCTTCCCCTTTCTTGGAGTATCTGTCCCATATTGTAGCATTTTCCAGTGCCACTTCATAGTTTTTAAGGTTAACTTCCGCCGGAAATACGTTGGAAAAGTGTTGATGGGTATTGTACCCAAAAAAGTCAGTATTCTGGTTACTGACTAACGTGTAGCTAAACGTTGAATCCATTGTTCTCTTGGTCTGCATAACCCAACTCGTCGTCTACAAATGATGAACTGACTGGTTTTCCGTCAAGTGTCTCCAATTTATAGGCTGTCACTGGAAAGCTTTCGGGTACAAGGGAGGCAACTTTAAATACCTCGTCACTAAACGACTGTTCATAACCTTTTTGAAAGGTTAATCTATTTTTAGCCACTCGAACTTTGTCTCCAATGCGGTACTTTAAAACAGGGCGGGGTAGTTGGGCCACCTTGGCGTACAGTTTGTGGAAAACGTCGTCAATATCCTTTGGTTTTATTGAATTTGGCTTGTACCCGTGGGAAGAATGGGGAGTATTATTGTAGGCGGAGAGAATGCGAGGCAAAATGTCGACCCATCTTGTCGTGTTTTCATGAGTAAAGTACTTGAATAAAAGCGTCTTTATGGTCCTAATTACCCGTTCACACATAAATGCCTTTCTTTTTGTGCGGGAAACGTAGTGAATAATGCTATTTTTAGCCAAAACCGTCTGGAAACCCTTGCCCAAAAATTCTAGCCCCTGGTCCGTATACATGAACCTAGGTGGCCGCTTTGCCTTCTTTAGAATGCCCTTAAACGCTTCTGCTACTTGCTCAGCTGTTTTCTTTTTCACAGGTTCCACAAAAAGTTCCTTTGTAAACGCATCTAGGACTACCAAAATCCAAGAAAATCCACTATTCTTTCGTGAAAACTTTTGAAAGTCTATTAAATCGCCGCAAAAATGTTCCCTGGGACCCTTCACAATCAGCTTTCTCGTTTTGTACTTTCTCTTGACTGGCTTGTCCACGGAAAAACTGTATATTTTGCTAAGTTGTTTCTCGGTTTCCCCAATGTTTTTTAGTCCTCTTGCCTTAACAAAACCATGGAAAGCCTTTAATGCTGCTGGATCTGAGTAATTTGTCCAAGCTCTCTCTACATACTTGGGATCCATCTGGAAAGGTGGGATACTGTTTATGGGGATTTTACTAGTATCTGGTATTTATTGCACTTTTAAACTCCTTTATTCAAGGGTTAGGGCGTAAAATAGTGCCTCTCTGAGCAAAAAACAAAGTACACTTGCTAATATTGGAGTAAGATTACGTTTATTTCGTTTTAGTGTGTGTATTATTGTACGTAATTTGCCGTTATGTTTCAAATCTTGTTGTCGAGTTTTGAGTAACTTGTTCTTTTTTGCAAAATCTATGCAGGAAATAATAGCTTTAATATCCTCGGCTGTAGCCGAATTTATAATTTCTTCTCGCTTTTTTCCTTTTGCCTGTGAAAGCTTGAGAAGAAAATCGTATTTATCTAGAATAGTTTCCATTGTGTGCTCACTTCAACTGCCAACACATGAATAAAAACAATTAGAGAAAATGTTGCATTATATATAATTTGGATTTTATTTATACTTTGTGCATTATGTACATTATTTACAATATATACATTTAATTAGGGAGTCTCAGAATGCCCAAACGGAACACTTGTGTTATAATCAATCCATTCCCTGTGGTGATCAGTGGTTGAAAATATTAACTTTCGCCTCTTTGTTAATCTCACGTTTTGTGCCTGAACATCTGGGATAACAAATTCCTGGGATGTAACCTTTTGTCCAATGGCTGCTTCATAGTAAACATGGTGCGGCGTATGTTGTTTTTTAGATCCACCCTTTGGAACATTTTGCTCCTTACCCTCACATACACTACACTTTAGCCCGTCTTGTACATTTGTAGCTAAACAGTTTTCACACTTGTTTAAAATAGAATACACTTTTGGTTTTACACCAACATACTGAAGAGGATACGGGTATTCAATTTTTAGTAGCCCAGGCTCTTTGGCTTTACTAGTGTCGTAGAGAGGATGGTTAGTTGGTAAAGTAGAAAAGTCAAAAATTTCACTTAGCGAACGCAAGTCTTGTATATATGTTTTGTTTGGGTCCTTAATTTCACATACAATATTGTCTGTTTCACTTGCCACTATTGTAATTCTGTTTTTAAACACTGGCTTCAGTTTATCGTAGATTACTTCGTACAAACGAAGTTTTGCCAAATCTAACACAACAAATCCTACAAGGAAGTTTTTCGTCACTTTTACTTCTTCCTTTCGTGTGTAGAACAATGTTACGTCAGAAAAAATTACCCGCAAATCCTCAAAATTGTGTGCCGCTAAAAGTTTTTTAGCGTAATGCTGTGTTGTACAACATTTTACATTTAAGTTGTTGTTAATATTGAGGAACTTCCCAAAAATCATATTCCCCAACAATTTTGAATTGTTTTCCTCGAATTTATTGGATGCATTCTTCCTTATCTCTAAATTCCATTTTATAAAATCCCTAAGGAAAGGTTTCTCTTTAAATTCAATCACCTCATGCACTTTTGTAATTTTCATACCATGGCGCAGATAAAATTGCAGTAGTTTATAATAAACAGGATACTCCTTTTTTGCTTCCTGTGTTAAAAGTAATGATTTGACTTTGGAGTTTCGCTTTTCTTTTGTTGGGCAGAACGGGTAGTCTGCCGTATGTTTTTTAATTTCTGCTGGGTAGTCCAAATCCACGGTGACTATCCATCCTTTTCCTTCATCCTTTAGTTTTTCTACGTCAAAGTTTTCAAGCTCATTCTCTGGCAACACTCTAAAGTCGGAGAATGGCAAATCCTGCATTAAACAGCTTTGGTAAAGACTGTTTAAGTCGGCAACCAGAATCTCTACTCGGTCTTTATCTTCAATGTTAACATGACCGAGTCGCTCGGAGCGAGCAGTAACAACTTTTTTTGTAAGCTGCGACACACCTCCTCTGATATTATCTTTATTAATTATTCTGTTTATTATTTTACTGTTGGTTGGTACATGTATTTCCTCCGTGCTGTGAAATAATGCACAAGAGTACGCGTAACTGGGAAGAGACACATCCCAAAGTGGACATAGCTTATACTTTTTTGTGCACAACTCACTAAACTCCTCTATTACTGCGGCAACTTGCACAACTCGCGAAATTAAATGCAGCTTTGCATAGTCTTCAATAGTGTGACACTCACTACGAAAAAGCTCTACACACCTGTTGTATTCTTCACACGTAATGTTTTTATCAGCCAGCACGTCCACAAACTCTTCTAGTGGAGGAAGTTCGGTGTTTTGTAATTTTTCTGGAGAGAACCATGTGTGAGGAAAATACACCGGTTCTGTTTGTGGCTTTTTATTTAGTGCAGAGGAAAACGATACAAGTTTGTCTACTTTTTGTGAGTCAACTAGCTCCTTTACCAGGTGGTTCAGTGCATAATTTTGCAGCCGCCGGCTGTCGACCAACTTAAGTACTCTGTCGAATATCACACTCACAAAACACTCACTCGATTTGCTAGGTATTATTATTACTTTGTTTGCATGAAAAGAGTTAACGTTCTGAATGATCATCCGATTTCCAAGCGTTGTCTGTGAGTGACTAAATAATGGAATATGTTTTTTGTTTAATCTTTAGGTTACAGTTGTTACATACTGCTTGCACCGGAAATCCTTGAATGTGATGAGAGTGGTGGCGCACTTTTGGATTTTCCGCAGTAAATGGCTGATTACATTCATTACATTCTTTTGCCTCTTTGAATTTTTTAACTTCTTCTTCGCTCATTTTTGGGATAGGTAAAGTATAGTTGGGATCAGATATTTTTTTGCTGAGATATCTGGCCAAACGTATAACATAATTTAAGAAACGTGGCATAGAATCTTCTCCCACATGAACATACACGTCCTCCACATTTAAGTTGGGCCCAATAGTATACAGAGCGTATCCATACACTTGCATTTCCTCTCCGGGCTTTCCATAGTACAGATACTCTGCATACATTCTGTACGGTGGAGGCAACAACTTGTGTAATTCTTTGAATTTACTTTTGCTTTCAGTTGCACCTGTCAGTTTGCTGGGCATATTCATGTTGCATTTGTGCTTTCGGTTTGGAAAACCTTGTACACATGTGTTGCAAAAATACCGCTTGTGGCCGTGGTTTTTGCCAAAAAATGCAGAGGTATCTCTTATTAATACAAAATGCCCGTCGTTACCGTCTTTTAGTAACAAAAGATTAACATGGTTATCATGCAGCGCATGTTGTTGTGTTATGTACGAAGCAAAAACTCTATTCTCCTTCTCGTCATACTCAAAAATATTCACTGTAATATTGTTACGCTGCTCCCATTCTGGTAGATCACACAAGTCAACTTCGTATTCCATTCCACTAAAGTCAATTGTTTTTGTCTTTTTCACTTTTTCCACTAAAGTTTTATATGTAAGTGCTTTTTCCATCTTTTGCTTTAGCCGGTATCGGTTTTTGTATGAAAGATCCTCACGTTTTGCTGTTGGGAATTTGCAGAGTTTTATTTCATCTCCATACAGTCCCGCAATAATACAAAGTCGAAAACAATCCTCGTCAGTTTTTATGTTTATTAGTCCTTTCCTGTTTGAAAGTCCAGCCGGAAGTGGTATGTAACCACGAATGTAAAGAGGTGCATACAGCCCAATGTGCAGCTCAATAATTTCTATCCTGTTAATTTTTACTCCACTTCCTCCTTCTGTGATCATTGCGATCACGTTTTGGATGTAGTCAAGGCAGAAGCCAATTGCTTCTCCAATGAAATTTTCATTCACTACTCGGGTATATGACGAGTGGAAATATGACGTTTTTGTTTCCTGTGTCTTTAAATTAGTTGTCTCAGCTGCAAAAACCAGCTTTAGTCGTATTCCTTTATATTCTGCAATAAACTTCTGTAACAATATATACATATCATGGTAAACATGTTCAGTTGCTTCCACAACATCAACAAAAGTTTCACTAAAAACATGCTGGAGAACTTTAATTGCTCCTTTATTAGCTCTCTGTTTTTCTGAAAAAACTGTATCAGACACTTCCACTTCAGGTATCTTATCCACTTTAATGTTTCTGCACTTGTGGGCTTTAAGTGTAGTGCATCTGCGTGAGCACTTACAACACGTATGTTTTTTGTCTACATGATCATCTAGCTTGTCACTTGTTTTGCAAGTATATCCACATTGAGGCCATAAACACGAAAATGTCTTTTCCGGTCTCTTATCTCCTCGTTTGATCTCAACTTTACGCTTGAGTGAATTTTTTGGTGGTAGCTTATGTACCTTTCCAGCCGGCTTTACTTTCCGTAGGAAAGTAAGCAAGTGTTTATTATTTTTCAGCTTTTTAACTTTTGCCATTATGCACACGGCTTGCACACAATGCACAAATACACTGTTCACTTTACTGTAATAAGTTTGTTCACTTTGCTTCACTTTGTTTGTCTATTCTGTTTATGTACGACAGATTGCAACTGCTCTCTTCGGTTTTTTGTTTGCAAATGAAAATAAAAGTGCGTATGCACTTGACCTATATAGAAATTTTTATGTGCATCTTTACCGTAATGAACTACAAACTGGATAAAAATGCATTTACCTGCATATAAAAAGAAACAGGTGGCTCATTTCTCCTGCGAAACGCAAAATGCCTTTAATAGTAACATCATATTATGCATGATAAAAAGCACGCAAGCGTAGTATTATGCTTTAGTAACGCAAACTCTGTACATGTATCATAAAAAAGAGAGAGAAAAAATACCTGTTATAACACAGAGCACCCATGAAAAACACGTAAATGTAGCATTATGATTTAGTAACGCAAACTCTGTACAACCAAAAGAGAGAGAAGAATGCCTGTTATAACACGTAACACATAATATTATTATATAGAAACACGCAGGCGTAGACCTAACCCATGTTGTAGCAGTAAAGGCCGTAACTCTGTACATGCAAAAAAGAAATAGAGAGAGAGGAATGCTTTACCTGTTATTGCTTCGGTTTGCTCCGGTTGCTTTCGTAGGTCCTCGGCCGCACCATCTACCATTTGAAAAGTATACTAGGCGCTTTATCATTAGCCTACTATGTACCACAATGCCCCATGCTTTTTTCCACGGGACATGCGCGAAGCTACAAGTGGCCTCTTTTTTTGCCTTTATAATATACAGCTTTTGCCACAAACGTTCCCATTGTTTTGCATGTATTTTTGCACTAATATTTAATTAATTAACTAATTAGTGGTGCAATTAAGTAAAAAACTTGTATAAAAGTATACCTGTGTGCTGTTATAGGCTGGGGGATTAGGAGCAAGGCGAGAAATGTCCATATAATAGAATGGGACATGTTGGGGTTTTGGGGGGAGTGCGTTGGGAACTCGGGGGTGGTGGGGGGTAGAGGACTACCGAGGTCAGGGGCTAATGGAGAAGGGTACTAATAGGTGAAACCATTCACTAGTATGGAGAAATCAGCGCCGGTTTGGTCCTATGCGGTCATAGAAGATTGGCACTTTCGGAGGAAGAAAGTAGGGACTTCCGGGGACTTGTGGGAGGAAAAAAACTTAAAAAAATTCCTCAATTTCCCATTTAATTAACATTAATGTCCAAATAACGCTTAATAGCTTCTACTTATATTTATATGCTATCTATCATTATTCGGAAAGAATAGGTACATGTTGAAGGTTTATAAATATCAGCAGCTGTAAACTACCATTTTTAACAAGCTATAGCTGTGTATGAGGAGGAAGCATCTAACCCTAATATGTGTTACTTTGGTACGTGTGTTATTATATGAGCGTAGAAATTACACAAAATTCTCATATAATGTCAATATTTATGTTTTTCAACCTTTGAATTAGCCCATTCCATCATCATCCACACTTTGAAAGATGCTTAGTGCAAAGCCAAGAAACAAATACTGAATCCTTAAAAATATTACAAAGTCATAACCTAACCATAACCTAATGTAAAGCTGTAAAAGTTTGTTAAGTAAATTCATACAATTAAAATTTTATTGGTAAAGGTTAGTAAAAATCGTAGAATTTCTACATGGTATTTGACAAAAATCTACGATAACCTTTCCCACTTTCTCAGGAAGCTTATGAATTTTGGGAGTTTTATCCTCTATTTTACTTATAACGCATGACCCAAAAGCCATTAGCTCAATAAAATATATTACAAGTTTTCCTTTACATTACATTTTGCTGCATTCAGAATAAAGATTTCAGAATTCCTTGAACTCGCAAACTTATTCTAATTTTTTCACCAGAGCATAAGCATCAGAATTTAAATAAACTGGTTTGATGCCTATAAAACCATAAATTTAGGACTGTTGAGGAGAACCGAAGTTTAATAAAAGTGCAAATCCAGAAAAAGCAGCGGCGTTTATCGTTTAGTACAAGAAAAAAAACTTTTGTAATTTGAATGCATTCCTTTGAATGAAGACAGTCACAAGTACCTTGATAAGAAACAAGCATTGTTTATTTGCCTTCAGGGAGTACCTAGGTAACACACTTGATAGACAAAGCTCACTCATACAACTTCCAGAGTTTTGCCACCAATTGGCACAGAACCAAAATGGACAGAAGACACATTTAACGCGCTAAGGAAATCAATACAATAAAAATCCATGTTTTTGTGATAATCGATGGACGTATAACCGTTTTTATTTCTTTTAAAAAGAGTGCCATTTTTATTGACTTCATTTATTGGATAAGTAAAAAAAGATACGTACGGCCTAGTATAATTTATGACTAAATTACTTTTAAAAATGTATACACAGATATGTCACATTCCTCTTCATTTTAATCTGTATCATGGACAAAAGTAATGAAGAAACCTGTACTCATATAACTGCTCATTGCTTTTGCAAATAACTTATTGGCACTTAAACCATTCAAGCCAAATTGAGTTTATATTTTTTTCTACAAACAAGCAACGCTAAGAGAATCCAGTACCTACAAAAATGAAATGTTTGTCCAGCAATACACAACATTCTTTACAGTCCCTTCTAGAGATCCTTCCAATTTAACCCAATGTCTTTTCATTAAACTTACTCTGTACGAGTTCATCTGAAGAACATTGCTCTTACTCAGAATCAGTTATCCTTTGCTTTTTCCTCTTACAAACTCGCCAAGAGAATTGAGATCCTCAATTTAGAAAATTGGGGTCAGCCGGTAAAGTAATGAGAGAAAGCTATTTTATCATGTGTTCTATCAGTTTTTTTCTAATAAAATTTACTGTACTACAACTCTAAGCAGTGGTTGCTGACCAAAGAACGCAGAGTTGATAGAATTTTGTCTGGAAAAAGTAATGTAGCAAACGGCTGATGCTCAGTTTGAGGTTTTATTCGATTTCTGTGATCTGCTTATTGCATAAATAGCTCTTGAGAGAAAATGTTGTGCAGTGTCTAATCTGTTTTGCTTAAAAATGTAAACTTGTTTCTAGGAAAACACTCATAAATTATTTGTTTGACAGTAGATTATGGTAGAGTGTTAAAACTGAAGCGTAATGATTACGCCGTAATCATTATTTTAACTAAAATCGATAGTTTTATTGAACTAAAGGTTAACAAGACAGTTCAATAGATTCTTTTTTCTATGCATCCTTTTCATATAAACTGATGCACATACAACTATGCATGAAGTTTTCGTCAAAGATAATTTCACCTAGGCCGCTCCTTTAAAAGAATTTGCAATTTTGATATTAACTTATTCGAGATTGTTTCTGTTCTTATAAATTGAAAGGCGTGGGTTTAGTTATTATTTGTAGCTTCAGCATTTACAACAAGCTACAAAATGAGAACCAAAGTTCCATGCTTTTCAAAATACTATGTTCTTCAAAAACGTTCTGCATTTCATTGTAAACGTTTGATGCCACAAGAAAAGGAAAACTGACGTTCTGCTGTGTGTATTGTGTAGGTCCCTCTCCGAATCCATTGGGTTGCGGATAATCATCATTCTAGAATTTCTAAAGCAATAACTACTTTGAGTTACCTCGCTAAACCTGAAAAGTTTCACATCACTCAAAATCGACACAAGTCAAGCATTTTTTTAATACACAGTTTTACCCAAATATTCATATAACATCAACAAAACACTTCCAAATTTGACACTTGACTGATGACGATTTTTTCCTCTGCGGCCTGCGCACTACCGACTCACTCCATTATATACATTATCAACAACCTTTTCCTTTGCTCTGATGTTTGGTGTTCCACGCTTTGCCACTTAACTAAGCGTACTCTCCTCAGCAAACCAACTAGAGTTCCTGCCTTTATAGAATTTGTTTCTTTAAGCTTATTTCTACAACAAAACAATTTTTCACATAAGAAAACAAAGAAACGCAGGTAACGAAAATAGCAAAACATTGAAAACAAATATATTGTGCGTTGTTTTTCGTCTGGTTTCATACAAGCTTTCTTTAAGCAGCTGAATTGTCACTGTATTATTAACACGACAAATGTAATGCTGAGAACAAAACTCATTCATTTTTTGTATTTGTTGTTGTTTCTTTGAAACTTGAACTATATTATTGTGATGTTCTGTTCGTGTTGACATTTTCCTTTTTGTGCATTTATCTGGGGATTCTGATCACCTGCGCTACGCGCAGGTGATTATCCCTAGTACCTTGAGAAGCAAAAAGGCTTATCAAGAATGCATGTTGTATTCGGTTACCTCCCATTTTCAAGTTCCACTAATTAATATATGTTTGTATTAATAAACCTTGTAGCGTGACTGTCTACTGTCTTCGTTGAAAGAAAGAACAAGCTTGTCACTTGATTAGGTACAAAAGGAAAGGTTGGACAGATGAAACCATGAAATATTGTCTGTCTGACTCCTTGATTACTCTACAGGCTTACCACTACCAAAAAATAAAAGTGTCGCAGATCCTACAAAGCGTGCAACAGAGTACGGATAAAAACCTTACAAATGATCGAAGTAAAGAGTTTCAAGTGTAAGCTAATGACAGTGCGAATATAGCACTATAAATATTTTTTGAAAATTTTTGACAACGCTACTATAAAAAAAATATCACATATTGGATACTGGTTTGCTGTAGATACAGATATTTTGACATGTATATATGCTATTCTTACATGAACATCTACTGTTTCTAATTCAATTTTTTATGAAGTACCTGATATCGACATTTACAATGACGGTGCTTTCTTATGATATGCACTTACTAATACACAAATTTGGCACTTAGCAGATGTGCAAAAGCTAATTATTTTTGAAATACTACTGCACAGTATTGTAAAAAGGCACATTTTTTGCGCATAAACCGATAATAATTTTTTTTGCATTTAGAAGACCTGCTGCTCAAGCCAACCTAATGGTTTCTACTTTTCAGAAAATCCAGTTTTACATCTCTATGAAAACCCATCTTTTTAAATGCACCTTTTTTAAGAACATCAATGCATTCTCAGAAATAGTAACCACGCATTTTAGAACATCTTTATTCTGTCACGTGTACGCACTGTCTGAAGTTTGCATTTTATACTCCCCTTTTGTACAAAACTTAAGTTCTTTTCACTTACACATAAAACGTAATGTAATGTAGAGCCATTTCGGTTCACCGCAAGAAGGAAATATCACCGGCTTGCACAGCTAAATGATGACATTGTGCACAGAAGCGTAGCCTAAAATACCTCTTACAGTCACCAGTCATGGCACACCAATGTTTTTAAAAAGGAAACGTGAAAACCCCGGTTCTAATGTGTTCATTTAAATGGAAAAGGAAGGAGAAACTACAAGATCTTTGTAACGAAAAAGGAAACACATATTACACATAGGAAATTCGGAAAACACGTATTGGGACAATACGTTAATGCATAAAGCTTAGGTAATAACGTAATGTAATATAAACTTCATTCTTGGAATTTCAGTTCAGAAAACGTTATAAAATACAGCATACATTCATTTCTTCGAATGTTTTTGAAAACGTTAGACTTTCAACATCATCAGTTTATCTCTACAACCTAATAAATATTATTAAGGCAAAAAGCATTACAAAATAATTTTTTGTCGTTTAGCTGCCACATCTAATAATAAATGTTCTTAAGACCACAAATTTTGCCACACATCAGGAATAAAACATTGAGCGAACAACTGTTAATTTATGTAGTGAAAATGCTGCGGTAAGTTGTGTGTTTCTCTTGCCTTCCACCACGTTAACCACGTTTTCAAGACATCAGGTGCATAAACTGTAATATGCGCAATTACCTGCACTGATTTGCTGAAAAAATGGGAAATGTTTGGTTTATATACCTACTTTAAAAAATGAATACTATAAAATGCTGCAAAGCATGTTATACATGAAGGTAAGTTCTAAGAGCTGTACTACAAGTACCAATTCATATGTTGTATTTAGCTAACTTGCCTAACACTTCAACAATCTGTAAGAAATTCAAGTCACCCTAAATGAAAACTTAAACAAATGGCATTAAACTTTTACCAAAAAACAACTTTCCATAAAACGTCAAAGTCAAAGCGTTTTCAAAGCCAAAACTATATCAGTTAAAGTTTAAAATACTACATACATTACCAAAAAACATCAAATCTGAAGTGAAAAATCTAAAATCACAGTTGTGGATTCTACTTGTTGTTGTACTTGCAAAAATGGACAATTTTGTTAAACTAAAAGAGTACTCGTGCCTAAAGGGTCCCTGACATTGCAAAAAGAAATTAACAATGAAATGAATTACTTCTCTGACGGTATTTTACGGTTCCCTTTTAACCTTTGGTTTGCTTTAATTTGTTTACTACGTTTTTCACTTTATGCATAGCGATACAGGTACAAAGATCATTGATATCAAAGTGCGTTGATATCTCCAGGGATGTCAAAAAACTGCGCTGTTCTTGTCTATAAAAGTTGTGCGTGTAGGCTCCAGCAATAGCAATAAAAATATACGTATTGGAACGTACCTGTTTTGATGAAGTTTCTTGGAAACAAGCTGCTTTTGCTGAACTGTTTCAGATATCCTACGCGTTATTATGTTACCCAGAAACAAAAACGTATATAGCACGCAGGGAAGATTCGATTGAAGACTAAAACTTATAAGTAAATGTAAATGGTCGAGTAAGTGTTTTCCTCTTTTTCAGGTACGTTGGTAAGCTTTATAACATATTTTTCATGAAAATATTTCGTATGCGCGTATTTGTTTTTATTTTTCAATATTTTTAGCTAAAAGAAACCCAAAATATGAGTTATCTCTAAGATGGATAAAGCATTCTAGAAAAATGATGGAGTGAGTGTGTAAGTGGCGACGTAACTATAAACGCGGAAAATCTACCCATTCCCATATGATCAATTTTATGATACTTTGGCATGTTGGCTGAGAACAAGAAACCATTAGATTGTTTTGAGAGGCTCGTATTACCGTTATCATAAATCGTGCTATCTGAGTCCTGGAAAAGGAATGAGAAATATATTGCATGATGGATAGGAGAGAATTCTGATTGGTGAGCTGGAACTATAGTATTACTGGGGGAACGATGACATAACGTAGACGAAAAAAGCTACGCGGAAAAAAGTGAACTCGAACAAACAGACACACTTTTCATACTCTAAACTAAATATAGACTTTGTGTCATTATTTAGAATTAGCTTAGCATCGAAATAACAAACATTTTATCGTCTAAGTAACGTCGTTTCGACGTCTCGAAAACCCCGTCGATTTGACGGTTAAATGGAACATTTCGTGGTGCCCAAACGATATCTACTTCAAGATACATATTAAGCGTCTAAAAATCGACGTCAAAACGACAGACATCGATGTGGTATCGAATTAGTGTCACAAAATATTTAGTTCTAGATACCTAATAGACGACGTTTTGATAACTACTATTATGTATCAAATAGGCGTCTAATTTTAGTTGCTAAAAGTGCATCAAAAAATTAATTTAAAACAGTCATGTTCATTCATTTAATTAAGCTGGTAAATGTGCCAGTCAATTAAATCCATTTATTGACGACTCGTACTTTATTAGTTAACATAGATAACGGCACACATTGCAAAAAACTGACAGAACCAGCAAAGAGTCGTTTTGTATTGTACTCTCTATCTATTTAACACTTCCAAAGTAGGAATGCCCGGCAAGTTCCTAAACTAACTACAAATTCCGTGGTCGTCAGTTATTAAGTTCAATGTAGCTTCTTAACTATTCTTTTCTACTTAAAATGCCTAAGTACACAATTTTTAATTTAAATGTAAGTTACAGATTTTTGACTGGAAAATCAATGAAACACACAAGTCCCAGAGCAATAAAATCTAGCGAGCCCGAAATGAATAATGAAAGTCATCTGGGCGAAGTTGTTGATAAAAGTAATGAGATTGACGTATTTTAGATGATATAAAGATGCGTATTCGATGCCACGGGTTTAGAACGTTACGTTAGTCCTACTATCTAATTTTAGATACATTTTAGGTGTCTTTTTGACACGACATTACCGTTGCGTGAATCCTAACTAATTCCAACACACATATTATGCATCAATTAGGCACCTAATTTTAGACGCTACTAGTGAACATAATTTAGATGCCACTTGGATGTCGATTTGCCGTCTAGAATTTGATGGAATATTTCCGTCGATTTTTAGACATTACTTAGACGTTATTACAGTGTCTAAAAATTAGCTTCTTGTATCATCTAATTATGGACACCTTTTACATGCCGACTAGATAACAATTTCAGACGAATGAAAATAAAAATAAAAAACTAGACACCTAATGTTTGTTGGGTAACTACAGGACGATGCTCTTTCGATCTATAGTTATAAGTTCAATTATAGGTTCAAATTTTGAAGCAAACGGCGTCAAAGCGCACCAAATTGTGGTTCAACTTTCTCCATCTGCTTTACAAAATTGCACACTCAAAATCACACATGGTTACTATCTTTATGACGCAAGTCAGACTTCAGCTTTAAGACATCTACTAATAACCTAAAATTCTTCAAAACCTATATATACCTATAAATATATTGAACGTCACTAAAGTCATTCGAAGGACAAGGTAATCCCTCCACATCTCTCCATTCGAACGAAAAAATCTGTTTTGTAAATTGAAAAGGAAAAACTAAGACATTAAGTCTTGAATGTTCCTTTTCACATCACGATTGCTATTGGCATACTGACTTTTCTTTTTCAGGTATATATTTTTATGTGCAAAAAGTTAAACAGCAAAGCGTCATACTGCCAGTCTTCTAGCAACTTAACCCCAAGTGTTTTATCCTCTGGTTGTATCTGTAGTTTCAAACGACGAATAGAAAGCTATTATTGTGTGGTTTATGACTTGATTTTGCAAGTGTCAAGTATCATATGCTTGGAGATTTGTTCTCGTACAAAATTATTTAGTAAGTCAGCACATATTAAAATTAAGAAAGTTCTAACTTTCAGTTGTGTTTCTCTTGTACTTACAATCAGTAAATTACTCTGTTTCTCGAACTTCCCGAAACATAAAACTTGCATTATTTCTGACCTGTTGTTTCCTTTATGCAATATTTTAAATGCATAGTAAGAAAAACGGGAATAGTTGAAATCCGTAGAGACAGAAAAACCTATTATGTCAGTCAAGCCAAGAAACTATATGACGGTTAGGCTGACTGACAAGTAAACGTTGATTCTGTTGACGATTTCGCTAGTCTAATACAGTAGAGAATAAAGCTAGGTTGGGAAAGGCAAACAGCGATGAAATGTGGTCCTCTAACAAATTAATTCTTTTGGTTTAAAAATTGGCAAGCTAAATGATTTAGACCATTCTATGATATTATTTGCTATAACTCGTAAAATTATATTGTTTATTTGTAAACCATTTTAAAATATACATACATGCATTCGAGGAAGCATACAAATAAATTATTGATTTAAATAATTATTAGCTAAAAGTAGAACACTTTTAAAAACAAAAAATACATCCAAAGAGTTCTTGCATATATTTTAACTAAATACTTACAGAAGAAACGTTATATCTAGAATTAAAATGAATTATACTTACAGAAGAAAATAAAAAAGCGGCATTTGAACCACTCACATATAACCTTAAATTTTGATTCTGTGTTTAGCGATAACGTAAACTTAGATTCTCTAAATAATTTCAAAATTTAAGAAAAAGATTCTCAGATTTTCCAAAAACTTCCATTTCCATTCCTTTTCCATGCCGAACATGCCAATTTTCCTAAACTATTTCTATTTCAGTAAGTAAATGAGGGTAAAACTGATCATCAGTGATGGCCGTCACCTTTCTCAGAACGGGCCTTTTTCTTTTCTTTTCACGTGTTAGGTAAAGTTATCGTGATTTTCAAACTCACATGCTATTTTATTGCATGTAATCATAAATAAAGTCATTTCATTATACCAAGCACTATAAAACAAATGAGATGGAACATTGCTAGTAGCTGGATGTTATAGTGGGTGTAAGAAGAATTGCCTTTTCTGGAAAAAACTGGGTGCCAAAAATACTTGATTGCAAGGCAAGACTACTCAAGTGAGCATTGAACTGGTTTGTAGTCATATATGCATACTTGATTGACTATCTTTGGTCGTGCTCCATTACCTGCTGTAGCGTTTAAATAACCTCCATTCAAGCAAAATACGAATATCACACCAGCCTACTCAAAAACTGACTTACAGACAATTAGGAATTAAAAACAAAAATTGTTGTATTTTCACGCCTTGAAGATAGAAAACTACCACAAAAGTGTTCTCAAAGTCAGCAGATAAATCAAATATAAGTTGGTGCGCCCTGCAAATTTTTCTAGAAAATCTTATTCGAATTTGTATTTCTGTATTTATTGCTTAGAACCGGCTATAAATATTGTTTTATTTATTTAATTGTTCGCTTCAATTTGAAATAACTTTCAGGTGTTAAGCTTTTGAATTAAAAATTAATGAAAACGTCAGTCATTTCATGGTTATGTTTTTTGCCAAAATTTACCGTCATTTATAAAAAATTTTACAAAACAATCTTAATATTAGGTACAGATTAACAAACAACATTCATTTGTCATGAGAACAATATATTTTGCTAACAACGTATCGTATTTTATATGGGTTTTTGTGCATTACCCCAAAGAGTCTGCGTACATGCCAAGTCAAACCGCAGCAGTTATCACACGCCACTCTGTCTACTCCTGCAGCTTTTCCCTTCTACTTTAAAATGCAAAAAGAAGTTTACTTTTCGAATGGATAACAACTTTCCTGGAATAGAATAATCAAACAGGAAAAAATCAATACTGCCTTAGGGATTCACTTTTGGCGAGTTCAAGTGGGCCATTAAACTTTATGGAAATTGTATGCATCAGAGAATCCGAATTACTTTCAATTTGTAATTGAAATACAAATTACAAATTACACATAAAATTGGAAAGTAATTCAATTACAAATTACAATTACTTTGCTTTTTGAAAAAGTAATTGAATTACAAATTACCAATTACATTGGGTACAAAAAAGTAATTCAATTACAATTACTCAATTACTTTTCAATTACAAGTTCTGAGATTCTTTAAGACATTTTAAATCTAAATTCATAGTGATCCTTATTTAATATAAGAGTAGCTAACCATTCAAAGAGATCATTTGCAGCCTTGCTCTTTGAAGTTGAAGTCTCAAAATCAGACCAGATCACAAAGGAGTAGATAAGGAATTTAAATATGTTATACTTAACAAACATCATCGCACAGCTAGATGACTTTCAAGGAATATCATATCTTGAGTCTCCGAGTTATGTAGAAACTACAGAGCTTCAGTTGATCAAACAGCAGCAATTAGCGATTATTTATCAATTCACAAATAACAAAGTACTTTTGTAAAATGAAAGGCAAGCACAGAAACTGCATTTGGTAAGATCAGGTCAAGAAACGACATCCCCAGCTATATCGTCACGTTGCTTGCTTGTCTCAAAATCACAATATATTTCTCATTCAAGATTATGATATCCATAATGTTCAAATACATTTCGGTAATAGTAATTCAATTACAATTACTCAATTACATCGTTTAAAAAAAGTAATTCAATTACAATTACTCAATTACTTCATTTTGAAAAATGTAATTCAATTACAATTACTCAATTACTGTAATTGTAATTGAAAATGTAATTAATTACAATTACAATTAGTAATTCGGATTCTCTGGTATGCATCGTTTGTTGATATTAAGACACTGCACCCTTGTCAATTCACTCAATCTTTTCTGTCATGCCAAAGTTTTCGGTGAAAAATTGAGTGACGAGTTTAAAAGAACCATTGAGACCATTCTTGTCGGTTTTCTTATTTGGTATTCATGGCTATTCCAAGTAAAAATTGCGATGAGTTGACAAAACCAGTACAAACGAGAATGTTTATTTGGATTTCTTTCCTGAAAACCTTGTCCATTGACCTTTCTGAATGAAAATATTTTTACCTAGAAGGAAAGCTTCCCTGTTGAACTGAAAATGTTGTGAGTTTTCCACTTTATACATGCTGTTGGTACTTCGGCTATTCCCAAAGTGAAAGTCGATCGCTGTCTCTCTCTTGTTGCCCATCCCACATTTTTATCCCCATCCAGAGGAAGAGCGTAGAAATGCGGACTTTGCAGCTTATTTTGGCTTCACGACTTTCGTTAAAAGGTTTTTGTGCTAAATTATAAGTATAGCAGGATCTGTTTTGTTCCAACTGCAAATTAATGCGGAGGTGTGCTCCGTCATTTAGCCGATTCTCAGGTTTATTTGGTTTACTCGCAGCTCTATCTAAATGCCGGAATAAAAGCATTATATATAAATTTATTTGCAGTGTAGAAATATTAACATTATTATTTCGGTATTGCTGTTACAAAACAGATTGATATTTTTCAAGTTTACAATATTCGGTTTTAAAGTCTTGGTGGAACATATGCTTTTTGTTGATATCTCGAGTTAACATATGTGAGTCAACTGACAGCAGCAAAGATGATAAAAGGTTATGAGTAAATGTTCTCAGGAGACAAGACTTCAAAAAGGAAAGTGAAAATATATTGGTGGCCCGGAGCAATATGGTTATCTAAGACAGCCATTTTTAAAATGCAAATGTGAAATTGATTGCCCATTCATAAATGATGAGATTAAAGCTTAAGTCCAAAGCTAAAAGCTGAAGAAATTGACTACTTTATATTTTGGGTGGCGCACGCGTTTGATCTATGTTCTTGGGGTAAGATTCATGTCATGGAGTATACCTTGGGTAAAAAAATTAAAATTGCATGTTGACGAAATACAGGCTGAAAGTTTTCTACCATTGCGTATACAAATGAAATTTGATGGTATATACAAAACTTTAAATAGTATAGGGAAGAAAACTCGTAAAAGAGAATTGTTATTTTGTATCGAAACGTTGTTAATGTACCAACTGATTTTGACCGCTTGTGCAACTTAAAGCCAGTCAATCTCGTACTCGCCGTGTACTACTCTGTTTGGGGTTTGCCTCTAATATGAGATTCTTCTGTTATGCTGGCAAATTTAAAAGTCGATAACAATTTTATACACCATCGGCAATACTGCAGATCTAATAGGTCATTTTTTAATTCAAAAAAACTATTTGTTTGATGTCTGCATCCGCATAACCATTTGAAAATATACATGTAAAATTTATAAAGTTTTTGCGCCTGGTGAACAACTTTCATAAGTATAAGTGTAAAATGATATAACCAGTTCAAGGTTTTTTGTGTCTTCTACAGCTACACCTGGCCTAACTACCCTCCCCAAAATATAGAACGAAAAGAAAGAAAAAGCAAAAGGTGCGGAGTAGGGTGAAGTACAGCATCTAACTACACTTTTTCTGGGAAACCGCACTTGTTGAGGAAACATATCTTTTCCAGATATCCAATTAAGATGCCACGCTTAACTATATGTAGTCTAACCGGAAGATTTTATAACGTACATTTTTACTGTTTGCGTTCACTATTGTTTAGTAGTCCGTGCTTTTTTAATCCGATAAGACCAAGCCAAGGAAACTACCGTTTTCTGTTTATTTTGTAAGTTGATGGGTCTTATTTTATATGCGTGCCAGTGGGAATTAACTGATGTAAGGTAATATCAGTCTAGTACCAGGGGGTGAAATTTCACCCATCTAGGGGGAGGTGAAATTTTACCCCCTGATACTAGACTGAATATTGTTATAAAGACTTTCTGTTTATTCTGACCTGATTTAATCTTGAAAAGGTTTTTTGTTATGAAAGAGAATAAAACCTTTGATTATATTGGTGGGTGCAGTATCAAGCTTGTGTCTTTAAAACGTCAGGATGTTTTTTTAAAGTTGCTACAGAAAGTCTCCGGTGCATAGGTTTTTAAGGGTCATTTTAACTATTCGCGGTTTTTGTATGTATGTTCAGTTCAGCGGTACATTTTTTAAATGGTGCACGGGGAGAATTACAAATTTTAAATTACAAATGACACATTTTACAAAAGAGAGAATTACAAAACCCAAAATTACAAATGAAAATGTACATGAATTACAAAAACTCTAAATCGCCATTTTTTCTTTAATTTTACATTAAATACTATATAAATTTCAAACCAAAACATTGATTCAACTAGTTTGAATCATTTTTACTCACTCATCAATACGTATTATGCTATGTAATAGGGCATTTTACTGAATGCTACTCACTATTGCTACAAACAGCATAGAACGACACTTTTTTTGTGTTCACATTTTTGGAAGTAATGCTTTTAGCAGTATTTATTTTTTATTTATTTAGTCTTCTAAAATTTTATCCAAATGGTCAGTAAACAATGTAACTGCTGGAGCTTTTTAACACCCATGTGACCTTCTAGAATAAATTTATTAACAGTAACTCTAGCAGGATACAGTCAACTCTATTTTTGTGAGTACATTTGAAAGACGACTGTACTGTTTAAAACCATGCATGCAGCAAGAATTAATCTTGTTTTCTTCGAAATATTCGATGAAAAGATTCCTCACTGATGAACGATATTTCTAAAAGAACCACGCTTTTCATGTGAGCTTAATTGAGGTAAGTTTGAAGTTTCTATGAAAGGTTTCTCTAAAAAATACTTAGTTTTATTTAGTTGTGTTCCAAATGTACTCTAAAATGCTAGTTTGAATTTTTGTAATTTATGTATTTAGGAGAAAAAAAACTTTTGTAATTTGAGACTTTGTAATAGAAAATTTGTAATTCATGTATTTTGTAATTTGTGGTTTTGTAAATCTCCCCTAAGACCTTTTTAAATAACGGTTTTCAGTTCAATCTCTACAATGTTATGCTTTTACGATTTAGCTTTTAAACCGGCAAATATATTGCGGTACACCATTGCCCCTTTATTCTCCAGATCAAAGTCAGCATACCTCTTCACATTTCCCGTGCCATGCTACGACGCAAGCACCATAACCCATATAAAATTCGCTAAATATGGGTTTCTTTTTTCTTCTTCTTATAATTGCTCGTAGTTATTATCTCCACCTTAATTAAATATTTCCCTTTTTAACTTTATTCTCGGTTTAGCAAGAAAAAGGAAAAAGTAAGTACATGAATGTCCTTCGTTTTTTTCCAAATGTATACAGTACAATGTCAATGATACTCTTACAACTTTTGCTAGTAGTAGTAGTAATTATTTCAGTTGCACGCCAGTATGTTACTCTACTCGTTTCCCATTTATTCTGCTAGTAGTTGTAACTTTTATCGGTTAGACTGGCATCAGTTTTTTAATGAAAACCCTTGGTGTCGTCATTTAAAAATGCATTGGTATTTCGAAGAGAGCATCGTGACCACTCATTGAAAAAATTAGTAGTTTTTGGTAATTCCTAGTCTTGTTCATGTTTTGAAATGAGATTAGACAGCTACTACGATTTTAGGAAATAGTACCATTTTGACGCCGCTTGTATAAAATTATATCTAAATCTCTGGATTAAATATGTCAGGTTTCCAATGAGACTTGTAATGATGTTTGGAATTTATACAAGACATCTTAGAAACCACTGTGTTTTGTGAAATTACTTAATTGTTAAAGTCAGCACAAAGTCTACTTGATGAATATTTCCAAAAAATTGTTAGAAAATTATTGCTTCTGAAACCAAAACCAAATCACTTTTTGCTTTTTCTTACATAATATTTATAAAATAGTCTAACTTGAGTTTATGTTTGAATTTTTGTAAAATTGAACCTTTTAAAAAATTATACTTAAAAAAATTTAATTACTTAGTTCCTGCAATTTTTGGTGTGAAAACAACCCCAGCAACGTTGAAGGCGACAGACCTAACTGTCGTAAAATCTTCCGTGTCAAACGTCAAAAAATAACGTCGTTTCAACCATTCAAAAGATAATTTCAAAATCTGACTAGACTTAAAACAAAAATTGTTAATTTGCTTGTCCATAACATTTTAAATTAAGAAGAAATAAAATAAATCCATGATCACCGTCTCAACTTCTTCTTACCAAATTTAGAAGATTGACTATATTCTCTAAAACTCTACGCGAGCATTTTCAGGTCAAACGTACCATTTGTGTGGTGGATTAGGGATTGAGGGAGAAAGTGATTACGAGTGATGACTTTTCTTGCCAAGATGTTCATTGCTTGGCAACATTTCGCAGAGCAGCCCTTTTTCTTCCCATTTCTTCTCACTTGCAAGTTTAAATTACAGTAGTCGCACAAAATTGTGCGATTTTATTGTATGTAATCATAAAAAGTCATTATATTATATCACGGACGATGAATCAAATGAGCTGGAACACTGCTTACAAGTTAAAGAATAACTGTTTTATCTTCAAAGAGGAAAACTAGATCCGCAAAAAACTTGGTTGCATGGATTACGTATGAAAGCATGGACTACTTTTCAAGAACGTAAACTTGATGAACTATCGTTGGTCATGAGACATTAAAGCTGGTGAGCGTTCAGGCAATTCCCATGCCAGCAAGGTCAACATTTTACACCAGAACACGCAATATGTAGACTAATGTAGATTAGAAATGAAAGTTATTGCACGTTAAAGTAAATGCAATGCTAACAATTCAGCCAGCGTAATAACCCAGGCGCTGGTGGTGTACAACAAACAAACAAACAAAGCTTTTGTCTGTTCATAAATAAAAAATGCAAGTCTACGAACTCTTAGAACTAGAATGAGCTTGTAAATGTATTATTGTAAAGTCATATTGCTTAATAACAACCATGGCAATCCCATCAAAAGTTCCACTCAAAAAATGTTTAAATATTTCGAAAAACGTTTAGCATTAGTTCCGATTGTGGGATTTATGTGAAAATTGGTTTCATTTTTTACGTAGGTCTACTTAAATGAATAACTACTAGTATCCCTTGTTCAAAAATGATGATTTCTATATATCTTGTAATAAATACAAATTGTGTTAATATTTGAACTTTAGACATTATGTCAATTACAGAAACATTTCATGATTTCATTCAAATAGTGGCATGCTTCTTCTTTTGGCAGGGTAGTTAAAATACAAATTGACAGTTTTTTCACGTTTCAAATTCAAATATTAATTTCAAATTACGACAGAAAATATACCCTGTCATTTTTAAGTCTTTAAATGCGTTCTTATGGAACATCTGGTGTCCCATTGATGTCTCGGACTAATATGGGTCAATCAACTGATAATAGTATGGATGATAAAAGGTTACGAGGTAAATGTCCTCAGGGGAATACATGGTTTCCGCAAAGAAATCGAAAATATGTTGGTAGCCCAGAGAAATATAAGTATCTAAAGCTGGCCATTTTTCATAAAAATGCGAAATTGCTAGCCTATTCAGGAAGCCCGTGTCACTATAAGGCTATTGCCAAAGCTAACAACTAAAGAAATTGACTATTTGATGTTTTGAATGGTTTACGTGTTTAGTTCATATTTTTCAGGTAAGATGCAAGTCATGGAGAAAAATGTTTGGTTAAAAAAATGAATATTGCATGTTGACGAAATAAAAACTGAATTAACAGAAATTTGCTGAGATCTGAAGTGCATTGCCATGGCACACAATTTGCTTTCTTGTACATCCTCGTCTCATAAAACAGTAACTATCCAATTTCATCCAAATACATAAAATGATGAGACTTTGTCGTATCACTATCCAGAAACTAATATATTGACTAGTCGGTCTTACTTTTGCACATGCTGGCATGTAGATGTGCTACAACAGACTTGCCTAGAGTTTTAGCGTTGTGACATGTCAAGAAATTCTACTCGGAATTTTCCACCTTTGCGTATTCGTGTTAAATCCTATTGAAAATTTAAAGCTGTAAAATAACTTACAGAAGAAATCGTAAAATTGAAATGTTATTGCGTGCCGGAATGTTGCTAATGTACCAACAAATTCTGACTGCAGAAAGTAAAAACCTCTTGTGGTTTTAAGGCTAATCGATCAATTGTTCCGAAGTCGGGTTGAATTTTGACATTAGTTGGGGATTCTTCCATTTGAAAATATCGGGTCCACCGGTAAAAGCCTTAGTGTGGATTTAAAACTTCTGGTTTAAAACTTCCATTTCCAATACCATTTCAGCAGATAGTACATCTATGTAATATTATAAAATGTACAAAAAATGTATAACTCTTACGACTGGCGTACAGCTTTGACAAAAGCAAGTGCTTCTTATTGGCGATGTAATCAATTTCATTTTTTCTTCGGCACCTCACTCGCTTTGTTACCATAACCATAACTCCCCAAACTAATAAATATGCGTGCCAGTGGGAATTAACTAAAATGAGAGAATACTGTAAAAATGTAATGAAGTTTCTGGCCGATTGCACAATTTTTTGTTTATTATAACCATAACAATATTAAAAGAGCATTACATGCTTTAATTTTCTCGTGGAATAAGCAGTACTGTTTGAATCTAACTACCAGCTCCATTATACAGATTTTCTGCTTATTCTGATCTGATTTTATCTTGAAAAAGTTTTGAATTCTTTGAAAGATATTAAAATGTTTGATGATTTTGGTGGGTGCATTATAAGGCTTGCATCTTTTAAACGCCAGAAAGTTTTTTAAATGTTGCTTTGGAAAATATCTAGTGCAAAGGTTGGTCATTAACTCGCAGTTTTCGTAGTTACGTTCAGTTTAAGGGAATATTTGTATATTTATTGTTTTTGGTTCAAACTCTATAATGAAATGCTTTAACGATATTTCTTTTAAGCCGGCAAATATATTTCGATACAACATTGCTCTTTATTTTCCAGTTATCAAAGTCATCATAACTCCTTCATATTTCCCGTAATGATACCTGCTTGTAGCAGCACATTTGCAAAGGTCGTAAACTATGCACATTACTTCCAACTACTCACCCACCATACAATTTTCTTTTTAAATAAACCTATTTCCATAAACACCCACTGTAAACATATAGCGCTTTCTCTTTCCGGTATCTTTACACATCATCACCAGTCCTATTATCAATTTCCAGTTTTTTCCCCGTCCCATAAAATCCTTCTGAGCTCGTCACAACTCTCTCTGAGTCGCATAATAAACATTAAATTGAAATACGGCAAACGTATTTACATTTTTACTTGACTTTCCATGTCGTTTATTCTCTGGTATCCATTCTAATGATGGTACTCTAAACACATTTTTATGCATTATTTCCCCTACTTTTTACCTTCTTTCTTAAAATACCAAACATCACAGTCCATCATCAAACCAAACCTCGTGTTCTTTTCGTATCTTTCCCCTTTTATACATTCACTTACGCACCAAAAGATAATCAATTACTGTCTTGCTTTTCCTTATATGAAAGTAAAAACGAGAAAAAGTAATAAGTAAACACTGCAGAAGAATTAGGAATATCATAGGGCGACATAATGTATTCCTATGAATGAAGCTTGTGTTACAGAGACAGAGTTTTGTCAATGAAGATAGATACGCATTCCACAAAACTGTATCAAATAAAAAATTCTCTTTCCACTTAAAGATCCGGTAGGCATACACAATGGGTGGTGATCTGGAAAGACTGATAAATACCATACCAAAAAATATTTAGTTGGTTAAGGAGCAAGAAAATTCAACAAGAAACTTGGAATAATGTGAAATATAACTTTATGCGTACTTTTGATAGTTTGTATTTGAAATGCGCTCTAATGCGTCTCTGTAAAGTGTGCAAAACCTACCAGTTTGTTACTTCGGATTTTTGTATATTTTGTTTCGCACGGTGTTTAACTCTAACTTCAAAACTTCGGGTTTTCATTCCGGTTTCTTATATTTTTATTTTACAGATTACTACCTTGGCAACACGTAAAGCTGATAAAGTGCCACGTACCAAAGATCAAAACGCCAGAATTCCTCACTCCAAACCTAATATTATTTCTAGGCTCATCTTTGCTTCGACAAGAAGTTTTGTCTTTTCTAGTATAAGTGGAACTAATTGTAAGTTATATTAAGCGGCTTGTGGCTGCTTGCACAAAAATTGCTACCCTTTTTACTTATAAACGAGAGTGTAACCTTTATACAAAGACCTACTCAAGGTATACTCATGAGATCCTCTTTATTGCTAATCTTCTTTAAAAAAGCGGTACAAATTGGTAATTTTAATTAGTCAGAAAAGTAATTGATTTGAGGTTTAATTTGGACAAGTAAAAATGATACGATAAAAAAGGTTAGTCTGCTGCCCTGTGGCAATGGTCTATGACTGGAACGAAGAGAACTAGGTGTAGCTCGGTTTTATACTCATTTTGGGTATCTTCACAAAGTACACCCTACGCTGACGTGGCACACATAATATACACTCATGTTACACGTTGACATTATATATACCTAGGTGGTCAGCGTGGTTATCACTTGTCCAAATTAAACCTCAAATCAATTACTTTTCTGACTAAATAAAATTACCAATTTGATCTACTATTAATACAAACTAATCAGTTCACCTTTGTGCAGTTATTTTTGTCATTTTACTTTCATTCACGCATTAAATCATCATTCATTTTGTGTGGTACACGCTAAAAACGTGGTCCTGAGAATTTACCGTTTTTATCATCACAAGAATCTCAACAGTTACCCTGGTTCCTAACCACTTTAACGAAAACGGAGAAGCTAAAGTTAAATGCATAGTCAACATTCCAACTCTGTTCTGGCAAGATTGGTATGTGCGCGTTATGGTGAACCCGAGAAAAACAGCAACCGACTTCCACAAACACAGTAGCACAAATAACTTTATAAAGTTATAACTGTGTTCACACGAATAGACAGTAACAGTAAAGACGAATAAAATAATTATTGTATTTTGTCAAACAGTTTTTTATTCAAATTTGTCATATATGTATTTTATTCGTGTACACAACTAAACATTTCGTCTTCTATATATTTTAGAAATAAAAAAATAAACAATTGATCGAAAGACCAGGTTTGAATAACCTTTCGTTCTCAGAAACTGATATAAACAAAAAAGGTTCTCTAAATTGTTCATTTCAATCAACAATAAACTGGTTCATATCATAACGTATTCTGGAGTCCTCCACCAAACGTTAGCCAATGAGGTTAGGATGAAAACCAATCTGGTATCTTTATACACTTTTGCGGTTGTAAAACTAACTTGTCGGCTTTTATCTGCTACAAAAAACGTAACATATTTACGTTTGCTTAGTTCACAGGAAACATGATATTGGTTAAATTATACCATAAAACATATATATTACACGCTAAGTGACACCAAACAAAATTACAGATATACCTTATCTTTAGAGTTTGTTGAAAAATTTTTTTGTCGTATTACTGATAACTTCATTTTTTTCAAACGCCAATATTTATAAATTGCACCATCCGTTTTTCTTTTACACACATTTAACCTTATCTTCTGTTTTTATCTAGAATAAGTTAAACGAATCTTTTTAATGCATGCTCGTTTACTTCATCTATCTTCTTTTTTCCCTAATGTACTGCACAAAAAGAGAAAGTAGCGGAGCCTTGCAGCCAGCCAAGGTAAAACTGCTGAGACATGCGATAAGAGCATCATTCCACTTCATTAAGGAAGAAACTTTACGTATACGTATTTTTGAGCACAAGAAGGGATCGTAATATTTCTATGGGAAAAGCAACTTCTACCGCATTTTTCTCTACACGCTTTTGCAGACAAGCGCAATCATCCATGAAAACACTTCAAACAAGCTTAAAAATAGTTTTAAATATAGTGGCATTGACATGGACGTCATCATATCTATATAAAAAATTGTACGCAAAGAAGAAACTATATAAGTTTAAAATCACATAATTCATATTTGTACCGTGAGTTTAAAAAAAATAAAAAATAATTATTTTGACTTATGAAACAAAAGTAATATTGTATGCCGATTCCACGTCATGCTTAAACATTTTTCAAAATCAAAACATTATCACGTTGGTATAACCCATTTAAGTAAGTCTTCTGCATAATTAATGATGACAGTAGCATTTCGTTGAAAAGAGACTTTGCATTCTGCCCATTGGCATCATTATGAGATGAAGAGAAGGTAGTTCAACAAAGTAAACCCTTTATTTTCATTACGAATGTCATTGCTCGTCTGGAAGAAGCCAGGGCTTTTTTTCAAAGCTTTCTTTTGAAATGCTAGAAGCTCATTTTTGTCCAAGTATTACTATAGTAACTGCACTGACATTATATGATATCCTAGTTGAGTTGCAAGCATGCTGCTACTTTCAATGCATTCACCGCGGGTGGGGTGCACATTATCAATTTAATAAAGCTTTCAGCAAAGTTTTTTGAAGTGTGGCAACCTGCTGAGTTTCCAGCGTTTTTAGAATATTAAGAAGTGCTTTTATTATCAAATGTGTATTTTATGGTTGACGCTGGACAATGCAACGGAAATTTTCAAATTTTGAAATGTGGACAGCATAGGTATAGAAACGTATAGGTATTGCTGCCATTGCGCATTTCCATATTTGGTTTAATTCAGCTTTCGCCCCTGAAGGAATTATTGAAATCGTCATAATATTTTCCGAAGCTGCAATCATATTAGTTTCGTTACGGTTTTGACACATACTGCTTTTTAAGACAAAATAAAGTTTGAAATATAATAGAACTTACCTCTTTTTGCTTCAATCCTTCAATATTTTTGCCTATGTCCTTCTAATATGCATTTATTGCGCATATTGTATGTAAAAAAAGTTTAAGGTCATGCTTTCGTAAATCGTTTATCAAAATCATTATGAATCATTACAAGCCTGAACACATTTGTTCCAGTAATAAAGTGAGAATGATCCCAACTCTCTAGAAATGATTCACAGCATATGTTAGTATGCGTATGCGTGCTGTATACATATTACGCAAATAAATAGGATGTAAAACAGTAAACCGTTTTGATGCACCTACTATTTCCACAACATTTTAGTGTCATTAGGAAGCCTTTTATAATAGCAAATTTTCCAGGAATATTGCAAAGTTACCATTTTGATGCTTATCTAAATTTTAGGTTAGCAGGTGTCACAACCGATCCTATTACAAAAGCTTGTGTGTAGAGTATATTTCATGCAAATAATAATTTGTATATAATATTAGCATAAATTTACTCAAATAACTGTTAACGGAATAACGATAAAACCAAAGATACCTGAAGACTTTATATCTGCATTGCTATTTGACCACAAAAATCAATTGCAAATAGTAAGCGACCTGAAACTTGAGCAACTGTTTGCTTTTGGAAAAAATATCGCACAGGCAGACAAAAAATAATCGCCATTTAGTCAGCTTTATAAAAATTTATTTTAAATTTAGAAATCATTCTTTGTATTGATATTGTAAATTCGGAAATATACGTTTAATAGGAAGGATAAAACTTGAAAACTTTATTTTTTTAAATCCAAAAATAGATCTCCAGCATACAATTTTACTCAGTTTCTTACAGAAATGAAATGAAGTAGAAGGAAAGTGACCAGCTTTGCATATTAGTTCCGCCTGCTAGACATTTTTTCTGACTTTTCATCTCACTCAAATATATTGTGGTAAGAAAGCGTCTTACACTCAAGTTTTTGTGCCAAAGTACATAATGTGGAAATCTTTGGGGAACTAGAACTTTCTCCGCTTCTCCACTCACTCCATCATTTACGGAGAAAAAACGTTTCACGTTTTTTATCGGATGTGCAGCTGAGAACCACAGGGAAAGAAGTTAATTCGCTTTTCGTTGTACTTTCCTCATGAAAATATAATTCAAATTATACGAGTCAGCAGCAAAAAACATTTCAGAGCATAGAAAAGGTCTGAAGCATCCTTCAAATATACTCGACGTTTATTAAGTATGGTGAAGCAAGTAGCTGATAAACGGCTTTTTCGTTTTGATAGTAAGTTCACAACTCAGCAATATTTTGGGGTTTTATGAATGCCACTCAGGGTATAATTGAGTGACTACCTTTTGTTCTCTTTGATAAACTATTAGGCTTTACTGAATGTATTTTTTGGTTATATTGGGGAGAAATTGATAATTTTATTTCGAAACTGTTTATAATTTGGTGGGAAACATTCTAAAGAGGTACAGAGCTGTACTGATGAATTGATTTGTCACGAAATGTAAGAATTATTGAAAATGTTATTGGCTTCCAGTATTTGTCTGCTAAATTTAGTGAAGAAAATCTAACACTGCAATTTGGTACTTCGATACTAGTGGAATTATAGCAGCGTAGAAAACACACAAAATCTAAAAGAATGACAATATTTATTCTGAAATCTTTGATTAAACTAGCCACTTTTTGTATATAATATTCAAGTGTTTTACAAAAAAAAATCTGCATAAAATAGTTCTACTGGGATTTGAAAAAAAAAGATTTTTTATGAGAGTTTATGAAAGTTTGTATGTTTTTTAGCTATCTCTACCAACTATAATCAGAACTGAAAAGCTACTACTTTGACGTCGTGTGACCGATTCAAGTTGCAAATGCTATACTGAATTGTAACCAGGTGAAGATTGAATTTCCTTCTGAGTATATCTGGATTTAATATTAATAAAGCATCAACATTCAATTTACAGATCACCAATAACGCTACTATCCTTACATAAAAGCACACCAGTCTATTTTGTCACGGATCAATGTGAAAAGCAATACAATTTAATTATCAAAGGCTGGTCAACTACGTAAATTTTAACAGATTTCAGCAAACTCGACTTTTATTATTTCCCTATTTCTCATGAGGCGTGTGGACTTTTCCAGGTTTGGATTTTTCTTTCTTTTGTTTCTACAAGCCAACAGTTTATTTATTTATTTATCTTTCCACAACTAACGCCCTCGACCAAGGTCATTATGTTAGCTGGACAAATTCGTTAATTTAAATGTTTTAGGTGGTACATGGGAAAATAGTCCGTCGTGTAGGATATAAAAACCATGTACAGCTATCATTACTGATAGCTCAATTCTGCACCATTGTCAAATAATCTTTACAAAATAATTTTTCATTAGTTATAACATGTAAAAGTATTAGTAATTAGTTATACATAGTTAACGTATTATGGGACATATAGTTTTAACAGAAATTAGCAATTAATATATTACATATTCGATTCTTCATATTCAAGTAAATATCTTATATCTTCAATGACATCATCTATACATGACAAATCACATCCTTCATGGTTGATACTATGACGATTCTCAATTAGATATTTTTTAGCTTCAGTCTTAAAAAGTTTATATTCATCAATATCACGTATTTCAGTAGGTACTTTGTACCATGCATTCGTTATTTCATATTCAAGTAAATCATTGCATTTATCACGATTAACTACAAAGTGTGTACCAGATCTTGTATCAAATGTTGTAACAGCACTATGGTTTAATACATTATGAAATATTTGTGGACCCAACTTAATTTTAGTTTTGAAAGCAAAACATATCTTTGTATATAAGTACATTTCATTCACATCTAGCCAATTAAGGTTATCCTTTTCTTCTTTAACATAATATTTACCACATACAAGTTGTACTGATGCTTTGAAAACGTTATTTTCAGAGTTTAAATAAATCTTTCTTGCGTTACCCCACACTATTATGAGGTAGTAGTTTTTATCCTCCGGAGTAAATATCACAGCATCTTCATCTCAGGGCATGACCGCTTGTATCTGGAAGTTCAATGCGTGTTTTAGAGCAACAGGCAGATATCTAGAAGAGAAGAGAATAGAAATACGTGTGCTTGGCATTTTAAAGCTACTTCACGGTTTGCTAAGTAAATACTCCATGTTGTGCTTGCTTGCGTTCCTGGTTACGTTTCAGCTGGCTTTGTTTTCTGGTACAATAAATGCTGTCAAAGTGTGAAGTATAGCAAAAGCAGTGAAAGGAAGATCCTTTGTTTTCCAAGAATGCGTAACTGGCTGAGCACTCAGTGGGACGCAAAATAATTTATTGGCATGAGGATCTTGCTATTGTAAGTAGAAAAAAGGGATGTAAAATATAAGTGAAAGTTACTTAGCTTGGCGAATAAATAGGTAGACATTTGTGCAGATTTTGGTTATTGAACGGACTTGGTTGTAAAAGTTTTCAAAAGGAAGGAAGATGATTGGTAAAGGTCGTTGCTTATAAATACTTTTGCGAATTAAAAAAATTCTGCTCTCGATTTGTATTACTTCAATCCATTTTCAAATTGTTGAAGTAATACGAAATCGTTATTGAATGATAAACATAATAAAATTAGATGCAAACCCATTTCATAATTCTTATATGATCTACATTTTTGTTTTCTGGTACAACCTAAGTACCATTAATACCACAAAATAAGTTTAAACATACAAGATGACGCTGAAGTGCTCCGAATTCCGTTGGTATACCAAAAAAACGTTGTAAATGCTATACTGAATGGTAAGCAGATAAAGATTGAGCAGATCCTTCTGAATATTTCTGGATTTAATATTAATAAAGTATCAACATTCAATTTACAGATGATCAAATAACGGTCCTATCGTTACTTCAAAGCCCACCAGGCTATTTTATGATGGATCAATGTGAAAAGTGAAAAGCAATAAAATTTAGTGGGCAGAAGGTTCGTAAACTCCGTAGAGTTTAACATATTTCAGCAAATTCGACTTTCATTATTTCCCTAATTCTCAAGAATTTGGAAAACAGGATGTAAAATGCAAGTGAAAGTTGCTAAACTCGGTGAATAGGTAACCAGGTAGACATTTGTGCAGATTTTGGTTATTGAACGGACCCAAATATTTTTAAATTGAATCCAGATGATTGGTAAAGGTAGTTGCTTATAAAAATTTTGCTCTCGACCTGTATTGCTTCAATCAATTTTCAAATTGTTGAAGTAATACAAAATCGTTATTTAATGATAAACACAAGAAAATTAGATGAAAGCCGATTTCATAATTCTTAAATATGATCAACATTTCAATAGTCTGATACACCGTATGCAACAGTAATACCACAAAATTAGTTTAAACATATAAATTGACGCTGAAGTGCTCCATATTTCCGTTACTACTACAGAAAATCATAAAAAATGTGAAAATATAAAGCTTTAAAGATAGATTCCTGGAAAGTTGGATAGATTCATAAACGTTTCAACGCATACCAAAGAATTTATAACTAGCATTCTGGTAAAATATATATGCAAAATGTGCAATCAAAATGTTTTGTGTTTAGATGTTTGTGTCGTTCACTAAAACGGTGCACAAACGAATCGAATAAAAATACGAACTGACCTGCATTAAGACTGGGTTTTCCAAATTACTTCAGTGATCTGGAGAAACACTCAATCAGCTGTAGGGAACCGTTTATTTGCTGTCATTTGATTCAGGACTAAAAATATTTTTACACGGTGCATTATTAAAATACCCCCGATAGAAAGACAAATGCTGATTTTACTTTTTAGAGATACAGCATTTTCGGTAAAGTGCATTTAATTTCACAATAATGCTACTCCCGCACAGTTAATTGCCCTTACAAAATTAGTAATTTATTATTGGAATAGGGAATGAAGGTTTTTCACAAAGAAAACTTGTCTGTGCATAGAGTAGCTCTTCTGTTCCTAGAAAAAAGTTCCGAACTTGCGCTCGCTTGTACTTTTTTTTATTTTGTCTTAGTCATAAAAGCAAACTGACTCAGAATTTAGCACGTAGAAAGCTTTCAGAAGTTTATGACGTCAGAGTCGATATAAAAAAGACAATTTTCAGCCTTGCATTTTAATTGCATGCCACAGATAATTACCAGAATTTCTGCAAACTTCATTCCTCCTTTTTTTGGACAATGAAGTAGTATTTCCTGCAGTTTAAAATGATCTCATCTATTTTTTTCTGGTAAAATTTTCAAGCGTAATGCACAAGCATCAATAGCTTTAACTTTGAATAGTTATATCCGTGCATGCACGCTAAAATATCCTTATGAAAGACAGAAATCAAGAAATTTGTATGCCAGCTACTGCTACCAGTTTCGGGGTAGGAGTACACATACATATATTTTGGAAGTAGTACGTATGATTTAGAATTTCATAATGTTAGAATGCAAAAATATTGTCATTTTGGTATTTTTGTGCCACGTAACCGCCAAAAGCAAAAGTGTTCTTGCGATGTCGGTATTCTAATGCATATAGATTTCTTTCTTAAAATGTCTTTCTGGATCACTTGCGTTCCCCAGCGGTTTTTTAGAACATAGATTTTCCAGCTCTACTAGATTGAATGACAGCCTTGACCACTTGACATTGCAGAGCTATTAACTTTCTTTCGAAAAATTCCGGGTTATGCTACCTCGCAATCGGATCCTACTTCTAATCACCAAAAAATAGTATCAACCAATTATATTCGTTTGTCCGTTAAAAAAGCAAAGTATTTTACGATTCCTGAAGTTCTCAACTTGAGGAGAACAGAAAATGTATTATGCAACTCTAGATGAATCAATGGCTTTTCTCATGTAGTACTAGCAATACAAAAACTTTTGTAGTTGACACCTACCTATACAAGTAATCAAACAGTCAACCAGACAATACTTCATGTTTTCACTTGTCCAACCGTTCCTTTGGAACAACAAATCAAGTGCCAAGTTTATTCTTTCTCTTCAAATGACGACAGGCACGCTACAAAGTTTACTAATGCAGGCCTATAGCAAAAAAAATTTAAACAGAAGCAGAACAACAAAACCAAAAATTAGTGTGCTTTTGTGCTGAGAATTACCTACCTACAATGACAAAAGAGATACTTAAAAAAGCTTGTATGGAACGAAAAAACTTGCACATAATATATTTTCGTAGAATGTGTTGTCGTTGTTATTACCTGTTTTCTTTTATTTTATTTTGTAAAAAATGTTTTGTTGTTGAAATAACCTTAAGGGAAAAACTCGGCTTAGAAAGGAACTATAGCTGTGTTGCTGCTGAGAGTGAGCTTAGTTAAGTGGCAAGGCGTAAAACATCAAACATAAGCATTTTTGGAAATGAATTGAAGCTGTATGAATATTTAAGTAGAAGTGTAAAACGTATAATATGGTACGTAAAATAGGTGTGCAGTGAATGTGGTGGTGTTTTTTGAGAGAAGAAAATTTGTGGGTTAGGAGGAAAACCTTCATTGAGCATCAGCCGTTGGCTACATTACATTCTCCAGCAAACATTATATCAACGCAACTTCCTTTGGTCAGCAGCCGTAGGTTTTAGTTGGATTAAGGTAAATTACATTAGCAAAGAAGTAGATAAAATATAGCACTTGATAAAATAGTTTTTCCTCATGACTTTAACGAGATGGGCTGACACCAATTTCCTAAATTGGAGATCTCAATTCTCTTTGGGAATTTGTAAGAGAAAAAAGCTAAGGCCTACCGATTCTGAGTGAGAACGATGATCATTGAATGGATTAATAGAGAGTAAGCTTTATGGCAAGACATTGGATTAAACTGGAAGAATGTCTAGGAAAGACGGCGTTAAGTATGCTGTGTATTGTTTCCCTTTATAGTTAATGGTTTTTCTTAACGTTGCTTGTGTATAGTAAAAATACATCATTTAAAGCTGTTACGCTAGGCTTAAGTGCCAACAAGTTATTTGCGAAACCGATGAGCGGGCTCATAAGCGCAGGTGTGTCTCTTCTTCCAGACTTACAGATACGGATATGAAAGTTAATGATGCATCCCATGTATATTTTCAAACGTAGTTTCCTCATAAAATATATTAAGAAATGCCTATATCTTTTCAGTAGAAGTCAATCTAAATGAACCAAATTTCTTTAGGAAATGCTTCTGTTGGTTATATCTTTATCGCATTTATAACAGTATTGATCTGTAATGAAATGCTTACCACGGTGCATTGGATGTTTTTCATGAGCATTTATTTAACCGATTGATGCCAAAAAACCTTCGGAATTGTATGGGTGGAGTTTGTCTTATCAACGATGATACACCCAAGAGACTAATAACATATTATGTGAAGAACTTCGTAGCAATTTGTCTTTCTTATCAAACTACCTGTTACTTTTTGGATTTGAACAAATGCATTCAAACTAGGTGTGCCTCTACAAGAAAATAAAAGTGTCATAAATTTTACAAAGCGTAGAGTACAATGGAGAAAGTAAGAAACTACAAAGGATAGAAGTAAAATGTTTCACGTAGAAACTAATGATAGTGCAAATATAGCATCGGAAATGCTTTCTGTAAATTTGAACGACCCTAAAATAACAGATTGTGCGTTTTTGAAATTTGCTTGGTACAGGTACTTTAACGCCACACTCGGATGCCGTTCCTGAACTTTGTTTCTATCTTAATCTGAAAAAATGTAACAACACGAAGCAAGCACCATTCGATAGAAGACATATCGGGCTACGTAGAATTGAAAATCGCATGATGTTACGCTTCCTGCTTCCGGAGATTTTAGTATCAAAGTTTGGGTAATTTTACACCAGGTCCAAAAAAGAAAGGGAATTAATTTGCAATGTGGTAATTGAAGCTTACTTTTGTCAAAATAAGCAGATGGCACTACAAAAATTTGCTTGATTTTAGTTTTTATCTGTTTCCAGTATCGCGGGCAAGATATATGTATTGTGTAAGTAGAAATTTTAAATAAAGTTTATACGTTGCCCTACACTGTACAACTTTAGTTCCGATTGCTACATTATCATCGCATTTCATGATCCTCCATTTGAAAGATTTGCATTTATAAAAAAAACGTAGTGTAAGGTAAATCGTTAAAATACTTACAAAGTCCAACTTACCAAATCATAACATAATGTAAAACCGTTCAAGCATGCATGCAAAGTAAATTCATTCGCTTAAAATGTTTTTGGTAAAGGTCAGTTATAACCGTATAATTTCTACATGTTCGACCAACCTCAACTTTTTCTTTTCCCACTTTCTTACAAAGCGTATGGAATTTTTCATTCTTTATATTCTTTGCTTTTGTTTCTAGACTGCAAAATCATCCCTAAAATCTCCTAAAAACCTTCCATTTTAGCACACTCTATTAGTCATGTATTGTTCCATATTTGCTTACCTCGCCTGGCCCCACTAAACCAGCATAAGTGGGCTCTAAACCAGCATAAATGGGCTCTAAACCAGGGTAGTAGGGCTCTAAACCAGGGTAGTAGGGCTCTAAACCAGGGTAGTAGGGCTCTAAACCAGGGTAGTAGGGCTCTAAACCAGGGTAGTAGGGCTCTAAACCAGCATAAGTGGGCTCTAAACTAGCATAAATGAGTTTTAAATCATACAAATTGGTCCAAAGCAGGAAAATAGGCCCTATCTAATTAAACAGATTCAAAACTAATAGCCGCGAGCACTTTTATGGTTTCCAATTGACTGGTTTTCTACTCACACATTCTCTAGCATTACAAGCAAAATGATGCTAAAGTACATATTGTCTGACAATATTATCCAATAATTCCTTCTTTTTGCTGCTTGCTACACTACCTACACAGCGACCTACAACAAAAAATACTAAACAAGATTTTTTTCCATTTTTCCTCTTTTATTATTGTAGCTTTCACCTTCACTTCACGTTCCTTTCATGTGATAGTTTTCTTTTGTTCCTGAATAAGCCGAAGAGGAGAAGGCAGGTTCATAAATTCCATTTTGTTTCCAAGTGTTCCCAGCAAAATGCCTATGATACATGGACAGTTTTTTCTGGTAGTAGTAACAATAAAACCAAATGCACGCCATGATGACTGTTTACGGTCCTAGGTAGTTAGCTCCAATTTTTTAGCTACACCTACATTTAGCTACAAGGATGCTAGCTCCACTTGGCTTTTACCTCCACTTTTTAAAGTTCCAATGGACTTTAGTTCCAATATTTTTGGAGGTAAAGACCGGGTGTAACTAAAAAAAGTGGAGCTAAAAAATTGGAACTAGAGTCCGGTGTAACTAACGTCTTTTGAGCTAACTACCGTACACCGTTTAACCATCTGTCAATCCACCTCAACTGTGATCTAGGATTCAAAAATTCCAGAAAATCAACTTGGAAATAAACAATGTCGCTAAAATAATACAAAATATGAATGGCAATTTCTCAAAAAAATTAAACTATTAGGAAAGATCCACTTGGAACTAATCTTTTTACATGTTGCATTATCGCAATTTCCTTGAACGGATAACAAAAAATACTTTTCCCTAAAACAGATGGTCTTAAATCTGTTTATCTGATGGATATACTATTCTGGTAAAAGTTCATTTTATTTCACACTAACGCGACTACCAGAATTTTGAATGCGCGTACACAACTGTATTTACAACTCGAATAAAAATTGTCAGCTTCAAATACAGGATGGGAAAAAATTGTTGGAGTGTGCTCCTAGGTAATCAGCTAAATCCGGTATAATCAGTAAAAATTGACGTATGAAACTCTTACTGCAGGTTTTGTGGAACTTTTTTTGTTTGAATTTGGCAATAAAAGTAAACTGACTTGGAACTGAATGAGAATGTAGATAAATAATTGGTCATAATGCAGTGCAAAAAATGCAGAAAATTAAAATCTACCCCTTCACGTAACTGACTCGCTCCATTATTAACGAAGTTCGTTTCATTTCTGGGTTATGTCTTTTTGAATGAATTGCTCGCAATCTCATTCTAACTTTTTTTCACCAGACCACAACATCAAAAACCAGGTAACTTACTTGACCGTTAGAAAAGCAAAGTATTTTATGATGGTTGGGAAGAACAGAAGTTCTATGCAACTCTAAATAAAACAATGGTGTTTTTATTTAATAAAAGCAAAATAACAACTTTTGCAGTTTCTTTGCATTTGTACAAATCTGGAAAGTAACAGATAACCTGATAGGAACACACATTGCTACCGAGTTCGTTACATAGGTTATTAGTCTCTAGGGTGTAATATCGTTGATAAGACAAATTCCACCCTTACAAATCCTAAGGCTTTTTGCCACCAATCAGTAAAGTAAGTGCTCAAGAAGAACATCCAATGCAATGTAATGCAGTAAGCATTTCATTAGAGATCAATGGTTTCGTAAAAAAAGTAGAGATATAACCATTTTCTCCAGAAATTTGGGCAATTTAGATAGACTTTAATTAAAAATAGATAGGCATGTCTTAATACAATTTATGACCAAATTACGTTTGAAAATATGCATAGGGTGTATCATCAGATTTTATTCTAAACTGACGATCTAAGAACACACACACCTGTATTTACGTGCCCGCTCATTGATTTCGCAAATAATTTTTTGGCATTTAATCCATGCATAACCGCTTCAAAATAATTTTTAGCTATACACAAGCAACGGTAAGAAAATCCATTAAGTATCAAGTGAAGTGTTTTTCCAGCAACACACAACATTCTCTACGCTGTCCATTCCTGTTATTCTTCCAATTTAACCCAATGTCTTGCCATTAAGCTCCCTTTTTACTAGTCCATTTAACGAGCATTGCTCTCACTCAGAATCGGATAGCCTTTTGCTTTTCTTCTCTTACAAATTCGCAAAGGGAATTAAGATCTCCCATTTAGGAAATGGAGTTCAGCCCATCTCGTTAATGTTATGAGAGAAGACTGTTTTATCAAGTGTTTTATCCACTTCTTATCTTAATGTAATTTACCCTACTCTAATACAACTACAAACTACGGCTGCTAACCAAAGGTAGCAATGTTGATGTAATTTTTGCTGGAGAAAGTAATGTAACCAACGGCTGATGCTCAATAAAGTTTTTTCTTCTACCCAACAATTTTTCTACCCTAAAACAACTCCACCACATACACAGCACACCTTTTTTACGTACCATATTATACCTTTTATACTTCTACTCAAATATTCATACAGCTTCAATTCGTTTCCCAAAAAATACTTGCAAAATTTACATTTAACTGATGACTGTTTTATCCTCTCCTGCCGGCGCACCATTGACTCACTCCATTATATGCATTGTCAAGAGCCCTTTCTCCCTATACTTTGATGTTTGATGTTTTACGCCTTGCCACTTAACTAAGTCCACTCTCAGCAGCAACACAGCCATAGTTCCTTTCTTAGTCGATTTTCTTTCTTTAAGCTTATTTCAACAACAAAACAATTTCAAAAAATAAAAGAAAGCAGATAATAACAATGAAAACACACTCTAAGAAAATATAGTGTATGCAAGTTTTTTTGTTTCATACAAGCTTTCTTTAAGTATTTCTTTTGTTATTGTATAAACAAGACAAAGGTATGTAATTCTGAGCACCAAAGCATATTCATTTTTGTCTTTGTTGTTGTCCTTCCATAAATTCAACTATGTTTTGTGTTGTTCTGCTTCTGTTTACGTTTTCTTTTTGCCATAGGCTCTGCATTAGTAAACTTTGTAGCGTGAATGTTGTCGTTGGAAGAGAAAGGAAAAGTTTGTCACTTGATTTGTTGTTCGAAAGGAAAGGTTGGACAAGTGAAAGTGAATGAAATATTGTCTGGTCGACTGTTTGATAACTTGTACACCTCCACAAGCAAATTAAAGTGTCATAGATCATGCAAAGCGTAGAGTGCAGTGGAGAAAGTAAAAAATTACAAGGGATAGAAATACAAAGTTTCACGTAGAAACTAATGATAGTGCAAATATAGCACCAAAAATGTTTTCTGTAAAATTTGAACGACGATAAGATAACAGAATGTGCATTTGGAAATTTGCTAGGTACAGATACGGAATTCCTAGATGCAGTGTTCAATCTTATACTGCTGGCTATTTCAGGAAGTAAATTTTTTAGCGGCATAAGGTCAACTAAAGTCAAACGTATCGGTATTTTTGGTGCGGAAGATTAACTTTCCAACGTTTTAAAATACTCAAGGCAAGCTTTATATTTTCTCGTGGGTTTCTGCACTATTTCTAGATCGAAAACCTTGGTACTAAGAAGTCTGCCACATAACCTTAAATATTTCTTATAATATACCTTAACACTACAGTACATTCAAAACTTCTGCATTGCCTTCTACACACTCGTGTAATTTACACAATATACACGAACTTTAGGACAACCTAAGCCTTATATTTCGTCATTAGTTTCCACAGAATTCAATTTTATACTTCCATGGAGATCCCTCCTTTATTTATTGTAGCTTTTACCGCAACATCAACACAACCAAGAGAACAGTAGCTGCACATTTTAAAATATCTTTATTCTGTCACATGTTCAGGTTGTCTATGATTTGCATTGGCACTCTCATTTCATACGTTTCAATTCCACGAAACGTTATACAAAATCCAACTTATGTTTCTCGGGAATATTACAAGTGTTAGAATTTCAATTTCAGAGTTTTAAAATATTAAATTTTTGCTGAATGTTCTAACTAAAACTTTTTAAACGAATTTTGCCGGATCGTCCTATCTATTAAACCAGAAAAACACCCACAATATATTAAAATTAAAGTGGTGTCGTTAAGCTACCCCATCCAACAATCAATTCCCTTTGGACCAAACTATTTACACAATACATAAATAAAAAAGACTTGAAACTAACTCTACCAACTCCTTTATTTGGTTCAATTTTAACTGTAACATTTTGCAACATTTACAAAATATTATCTGACTTTGTCGTCGACTTAAAGTCAACTACCTAGTCTGTCTCCTAAATAAGTATTATCATGTTATGTTAGTAAAATAGGGTAAACCTTTCACTACACGTGTGTCTCTGCAGTGAGCTTAGCTAGCTGAAAGAATTCCTGTGATACCTAACATCTGAAAAAGCCTGTGTCGCAAATAGCAAGTAGCGCAAAGCACAAGTGAACCTCCTTTCTCAGAGCATGACTGACTGTTACACGTTGGTCATGTTGACGTTTCCAGTTTTGGTGTGAGTTTTTTTACCTACTGCCAAAATAACCACATTAATCCGCCAAAGTCACTAGTAGCAAGAAAATATATATTAGCCTATCTACACTGTTTTGCTTTGAAAATATAAAGACAATTGGTTTGTTTACTTTGGAAAAATTAAGAATGTTAAACTGCACAATTTGTTATACACAGCTTAAGTTCAAATGCCAATTTATATTCAGCATAATGCACACTATTTATTGTTTATTAATTTACCTGCTACAATTTTGGGACACCTTCTGAAAAAATTTAAACAAATGACGTTTAACCTTTACAAAAAGCTACTTTTCATAAAACGGTTAAAATTCAAATCTATATCAATCAAAATTTTAAATATGACATGCATTACGAAAATTTCAAATCCAAAATGAAAAACCGAAAGGATAAAAGTTCATTTTGCTTGAAGTTTTACTTTCAAAAATGGGAAATTTTGCAATAAACTAAAAGAATACTAAAACCTAAAATTCAGCTTGAAAAATTCATCTCATTGGAAGGAAAACTATTAAAGATAAAATGAATTACTGCTTTCTATGTGACGTCCCTTTAACCTTCAGCTTGCTATACACTGTTGGCCCTATATCTCACTTTGTGCATAACAATAAAGATACGGAGGTTGCTTTATGATTACAATCCTGCCATTGTGCTGAAAAACCAATACGCTTTTGTTCGTTGTCTGAATTGAAGTTGAAGAGACGCAGTAGTAGGGAAAAGATATTGTTTCGGTTTTTTGCATAAAATTGTCATCAGTCATATATCAAACAGGTATTAGCTTAACGCAAAGCAAAGATCAATAAAGCATTTCGTTTTTACAAAATGGTGTAGGACTTCTGTCAATCTGCCAGTGAAATATGGAGCTTGTTACACGCACGCTAGGAATACAAGTCTTATATACTGAACAAAGAAGTAGAGAAAGTGTGTGGGTGGTTTGAAAAATAACTTCAAATGTCAATCCTGCAGAGCAGAGCCTTTGCGTTACAAGAGCCGATAAATTTGATTCCAGATTCGGATTCTACAAAAAATTTGCTACAAAAATTGTCAAATTTTGAGGTCAACTTTCCCCCTTACCTTTTAAGAAAAATAAAATGTAAGGTTTTAAATTTTTAATTTCTCATAACTTTCTAACGTTTCACAGTTTTCGAGTAAGTTCTTTTTCAGAAAATTGGGGATTTTTTTCTGATTAACAAGTGTATTTTTGTTTGTGATTACCTATTGTTGGTGATGAGTTATTTGAAAGTTATTGTTTTCAAAATTTCCTAGGGGCCTATATTGGCCCTTATGGGGGCCAATATAGGCCCCTAAATTAAAAAATAAATTTTCACAAAAACTCGATTTAATTGTGTCAAAACTGTCAAAATGACGATTTTATACACTTTTTACACTGACAAATTGTGTCAGAAATGTTTATGTTTAAAAAAAATCCAAAAAATCTCAACTTTTTTTCTAGGGGCCAATATAGGCCTATTCGCTAGGGGCCTATATTGGCTCCTTGATCCTTGACTGATTTTGCTGAACCGGTTCAGTTAAAAGCACATTATATTGCTCGGTACCAAAATGGATATTGCAGGCAGGGAAAAATCGGTTGAAAATATAAGCCAATAATTTAATTAAAAACGTCGAGTATGTCTTCTCTCCTCCGTCTTAATGTTACACTTGTGTAAAACATTTCTCATGCCAAAAATTGATATGCACGTAGTTGGTTTTATTTAGCAGAATTTCGAATTGAAAAAAAAACCCGAAAAATACGAGTTGTCTCTAGGTGGCTTAAGCACTCTAGATAAATGATTGAGTGAGTGAGAGAATAGCGACGAAGCAAAAAACCGGGAAAACAGGTCCATTCCTTAGAGATAAAACTCGGGATACGTTTGCATGTTAGCGAAGAACAAGGAAGCTGCAAAGTGTTTTGAGAGGTTGGCATTACCGTTATCATCATTTGTGCTATCTGATTGCTATCAAATGGAAAATATTGCGATCTATAATTCAAAGTTCTTTACTGTTTCAATTTTTTAAAGCAAATGGCATTAAACTGCACCAAATTTCGGTTGTACTTTCGCCAATTGTTTTCTACAAATTTGTAAAATTAAAAGGTTACAAAGGCTAAACTTAAATTTTTAACACGAAAACTACATTAGATTTAAAACTAGCTTTTTTCTTATAGCTAGTACTTTGTACCATTTTCAGATACTTTGTGCACTATACAAAACATGAACGTTCCTTATTTGCACTTTAAACAAATAGGTTTAAATTTAATTTGGTTACTAGTTAAGGCGTAACGTGTGCATATGTAGTTAATCAGCTGTTTTAATTAATGTTTGGTGCTGTAGTTGCCTGATAATGTTTAAAATGTCGACAAAAATCATTGCTGAGTGTGAAACAACCATTCGAGCGCTTTCCAGAGCTGGTGTGGCCCCATAGGTCATTCTGAAGCAGGTTAGGGAACTCGGAAATGACATCAGCAGGAAGAGCGTCTTCAATTTACATAACGGGACTGGAAAAATAAAAGAAGCCAAAGCTGCAGGTCTTCTCAGCCCTCCGAAAGTCCAGCCTTACAAAGTCCGCACAATGGCACTGATCGACGGTTTGACATCAAGTGGAAGCTCCCTGTCCCAAGAATAAAGATCCAAACGTTGCAAAGTGTCTCATAACACTGTATGCAAAGTTATTAGTGAAAATTTGCACAAACAAGTCCTAAAGATGAGGATTATTCACGCACTGAAGCCTTGCCATGAAGAGACCTCACACACTTCAAGGCAAACGACAAAGACTTACGCTCCTGGCTGGGATTCACTATCATAGATATAACAAGACATACCCATCAAGTTTCCCAACGCTTCGCCGATGGACTTTTTTGGCTTTGGTTTCTTAAAATAGAAGTTTTTTTTCCAGACGTACAACAGCTTTTGACGGTCTCTGGAAACCTATGCAACAAGAGTGGTCCAATGTTTCCCCGGAAATGACCTCAAAAGTCATGAATTTTTAGAAAAGACAATGTCGAGCTATTAGAGCATCGAACGGAGATCATGTGGATGAGACTTAAACAATTCATCGACAAAAGCTCAGTTTTAAAATCCTTTAGTTTTTAGAGTGCAAATAAGGAAAGTGCATGCTTTTTATTTTATTAAATTGTGTTGGTTATTTGTGAACCCGTTTAAAAAATACGTGCACTAGAATAATCATAGTATGTAATAATTTACAAACAGAATACTAGAGATAGCTGCAAGAATCCCGGGTTTTTCAGAGAATCTTTGTCTCCATCGTACATTTTGATAATCCGACGTTATTTTCTACACCAGACGTTTCCCAGCATTTTCGTCGAAGCGATGTAGAACCAATGAGGAAGTTTCTCTAAAGAAACAAATATTTAGTAAGTTAGCACACAATAAGTTTAAAGCGTAGTTGTAAGTTTTACTTGACTTTATAAACTGATTAGAAGAGATACCTGTAACAATGCAGAGTTTTTCAGAAAATTTTTGTTTCTGAAGTACATTTTGATACTCCGACGTGATTTTATAAATCACACGTTCTCCATCATTACAAACAAAAAGATGCTCAAATACATAATTTCTGACAATGTAATCCAATTATTCATTTTTTTCCTGCTTGCTACACTACCACTCAAGCAACCTAAGACAAAAAATACTAAACAAGATTTTCTTCCCTCTTTTCTTTCTTTGGTCCATGTAGCTTTCATCTCCACTTCAAGCTAGGCAAAATAAATAGATTTTACCACTTCAAAAACCCCGTTTTCACGTATTATTTATATCCACTTCACTTTTTCATCTGATAGTTTTCTTTTGTTCCTGAATAAGCCTGAGAGGAAAAGAAAGGTTCATAAATTCCCTTTTTGTTTTCAAGTGTACCGTCAATATTACTTGGACAGTTTTTCTCTCGTAGTAAAAACAATCAAGGCAAATGCACGCCAATATGGCTGTTTACACGTTTCCCTTTTCTATTCTGGTAGATATTGTACGTCTTCCCAATTTGACAATTTATATACAGTAAAAATTCGTGAATATCAGGAGGTTGTACAGAGAGAAAAGGGGAAAATAAGCAGATGACATTCCTACGTATAAGTTTTTTCTTGAGAGGATGAAAACAAAACCCGTATTTCGGTAAAGAGGGTATAACAAGTGCACATTATGTTGCTGGCATGATGTTTTTATGAGAGTCCGTGGCACTAAGTGAGTCGTGGGAACATGCTACGACATTTAGTGGTACACAGCGTGGCGGATTATTGACAAAATATCACGTTTCTTAAACTGCTATTAACCCTGTCGTTTTGGAATGAAATTTGATAAGTACTGACAACTTTTCACAATTTGTGACATTTTTGCGTTGCGTGTAAAATATTTTACAACCTTATAGGTGTGTATTGTAAGTGTAGATTGAAGTTATGGTTTATTGTTTTGACAAAAGTCTTCCGTAAACCATCTACCATAACCCTAAACTTATAAATTCTAAATGCTATTTTGAAAACCGTTGAGGTTTTAACTTTTAGTATTTTAGTACAGCTCAAAACTTGTTGGATTTGACTAAAACTCTACTCCATAAACTTATGTTGACATTGATCTTGTATGTCTACTTACCCAAATATTTTCCGTATCCTTAAAGACCTTCTGCACAAATGGTTGCCTTACGTTTTCACCAAACACTTTTTGAATACTTTAGCTACATATAGACGTACCAATTAATCTAGAAAAAATGAATCTAGGTCTACATTCAATTATAATACAGAAGGAAATAAAGAAGCGGCGTTCCAGTCACTCAAAATAACTCTTAATTATGGTTCTGTGCTAAATTACAACGCAAACGGTTAAACAGATTGTCGATAATATTTAGAAGTTTATGATTTACAGATTTTTCCAAAACTCTAGACATTTCCATTTTCACGCCAAACTAATAAATTTTCTTAAGCTCATTTTGCCTCGAACGTGAATGAGGGTGAAAATGATTACCAACAAAGGTTTTCCTTACTGGATTCTCGTAAGTTATCGCCTCTCAACTATTTTCAGGGCAGCAATTTCTTTTTCCATTGCCCCTCACTTGCTAGGTTAAATTACAGGGATCACCTAAATGGTGCAATTGTATTTCATGCAATCAAAAATAAAGTCAGTGCATTATACCACGGACTATAAACCAAATGAGCTGGAACATTGTTACTACAAGTAGTGGTGGGTTAAAGAAAAATTGCGTCTCTTATGTGAAAAGCATGTGCGCAAAACCCATTTGTGTGTACGGATTACTTATGAGAGTCTGGTTTTTGTGAACATAAGCTTGATTGACTATCATTGGTCATGCAACCTTGCGAGGATTTAGGTAACTTCCATTCAAGCATACCGAGATTTCAAACAAGACCACGCAAACATTGACATTTCGACAATTACCATTTATAAATGAACAAATAGTGATAAATGAAATATATGTTGTAGTTTTACGTCTATAAAAGGAAACGGAACAAAAGAAAGTGTAAATCTGCTAATTGATCGGAAGAAACGCCACCGCGCTAGTTAAATATTATACAAGTTTTAATAAATAATAGATTTTTTATCATTTTGTACTTCATTAATATTTCAACCAAACTAATTGCTTAAAATCTCTAATTAGGTTTAACATAAACTTAAATTTGAAGTATCAGAGCTTTATAAATTTTAAATGAAGCAGCACATAATGAAATTGTTTTTAAAAGACGCAATAATTTACCGTCGGTTGCAAAGTTTATGTAAAATTTGGGGTTTATATGTTATGAAGATACCAAAAGAAATAAAAAGGATTTTTTGTAAAACGCGCATCAAGTAGTGCAAACATCAAAGTAATAATTATTTTGGACACTAAATCATCATACAAATAGTCCTTTGTGTTTGTCTATTTCACCTCATTCTTTGCAAATCGTAAGTTATACATTAAACAGTTTTCATGGCAATATACTGCAACACTTTTTGGCTTTTCGTCTTCTGTAAACTTATATATGACAGCATTCAAAAATTATACTTCCTTCTTCCAGGTGTTTTCCATTTTTGCAAAGTATCTCAGGCCAAACCACAACCGCAGCCACTACTATAGCCCAGATCCACACTGTCCCCTCCTACGATTTTCACCTTTCATTCTAAAATGCAAACACGAAAAGAAGCCTAAAACCCAAGTTTACTTTTCGGATGCATAGCAAGTTTACCGAACCAGAATACTTCAACCAAGAAGAATAAAGTCAATAGTTGTTTTATTTACTTTTGGCGAGTTCAAGTGAGCCATTGAACTTTCAAGAAATTGTATGCAAAGGTTACGGAGATTGAGACACTCAACAAAAATCAATTCATTTTTCTGCCATGAGGATATTTGTAGTAAAAATTCAGTTACAAGTTTATAGGAACATTTAAAGATTTTCTTATTTGGTATTTATGGATATTTGGGAAAAAAATCGGTGGATTGACATAACCAGTACGGAAACCCAAATTCCCGGATTTACGTCCTGACAATCTTGTCCATTGACCTTTCTGAATATTTTTACCTTGACGAGAAGACTCCATGTTGAACCAAAATGTTGTTAGTTTACCACTTTGGACAAGCTGTCTTGCGTTGCTCAACACGTTCCATCTAGAAATGCTGGCTTTCCAGCTTGTTTTAGCTTTACCGTTTTCGTTAAAATGCTTTTTTGTGCTAAACTAAATCTATGCAAGAATCTATTGTTCCAACCGCAAAGTGATGTGCAGGGGTTCTCCGTTTTTAGGAGATTTTCAGGTTGAATTTGGCAAACTTAAATTGTACGTAGATACATACATACCAATCTTTTTAGGTATATAGTCTAATTGGAAGATTTTACTGTTTGTAGTTCTGTTTATTGTTTTTTAGTCCAACGCTTTGCTAATGTGATAAGACCAAGGCAAGGAAACTTCCAAATTTCCGCTGTTTTGTAAGTTGCCTTGTTTTACTTTATAAGTGGGAATTAACTCAACCTGATTTACTCAAATGAGGAAAAACTGTAAAAATTCAGTTTCTGGCTGCTTGCAAAATTCTTTATTTAACATAACCCTACCAGTTTTAGTAGAGCGTTGCATGCTTTCATTTTCTCGGACAAGAAGCAGTATTGTCATATTAAATAGTTTGTTATGGTAATTCGTAAATGTTTGATAATTTTGGTGGATGCAGTTTAAAGTTTGTAGCTTTGATACGTCACGCATTTTTTGAATACTTGTTCTGAAAAGAGTCTGGTTTGTAGGTAAGTAAGATGTATTGTTATGTATTTGCAATTGCGTACCTATGTAATATCTATATTAATACTTATTTCAAATTTTGTTTACTGTAGGCGACAAAAAGCACTAACTTTGACCTTGAAGGTGACACACAATAGACTACAACATGTTAAAACCGTTACCCAGTTAATACTCCGTAGAATGCATTTAAACATGTAGCGTGCATATTTTACGTTTTTAGTCCGAAATTGAGATAAAAAGGGACGGCTAGAATCACTGAACTGTGGATATATGCTTTTTTGCTTTAACTTTTCCCATTCAAAATTTAAAAAAAAACATTAACCCTTTATTCTCCAGTTAGTATAAAACATCAAATTTTCCTTACGTTTCAAATAGTAATGATAACTGATGATAGCAGCACGTTGTGAAGGTCGTAAAATATGCATAATACTGCCAAATACCCATTTACTATACAATTTCCTGTTTAGAAACCTGTTGCCATAAAAACCCACTATAATCATATATCATGCATATCCATCTTCCCGTATCTTCATCTCTATTATCAAATTCAAGTTTTCTCCCCATCCCATAAAATCCCTCGCACTCGTCGCAACTTTCTTTCTGCGCTGCATAGTAAACATACCGTATTTATTCGATTTATACCCCCGGCTAAAATTTCAAATTTCACATTTTAAAGGAGGGTATAATTCGAGGGGGGGTCATAAATCAAGGGGGGCCAAAATTTCAAATTTGATGACAAAATTTGGAAGGACTTTTTAGTTATGATGATAAATAACGTTAAACTGTTCAGCTATAGCTTTGTTAGAATGTATTTTAGCATAAATAATTTCGTCAAACGTATTGACAATGATAATTATATTCATAAAACTCAATATAAAAGTGAATATTTGTGTTTACGTTCGTATCCAAAATGATAGGGGGCTATAAACCGAGGGGGGCCAAGATTCCAAATTTCTCTTCTCAAAGGAGGGTATAATTCGAGGGGGGCTATAAATCGAGCGAGGGGTATAAATCGAATAAATACGGTAAGCTTGAAATATGGCAAATTTATTTGCATTTTCACTTGACTTCTCATTTCTTTTTTATTCAGTATCCATCCTAATGATATTACTATCAACACATTTTATGCGTTGTTTTCCTTACTTTTTGCATTTTTCCTTCTAATAACCATTCACTCACGAACAAAAAGGTAATCTACTACTGTCTTGCTTTCCTTTATGCTGATAAGTAAAAACTGCAGGAAAATATGGAGGGTCATAAACCGACATAATGTATTCCAATCAATGAAGCTAGTGTTGCAGGGGCAGAGTTTTTTCAATGAAGATAAATACGCGTTCAGCAACACTGCACCAAAGAAAAAATGCGCTTTCCACTTAACTATCAGGTTGGCAAACACAATGGGTGAAGATCTTGAAAGACTGATAAGTACTGTACCAAAAAATCTTGTTGGTTAAGGAGCAACAAAATTCAACAAGAAACTTGGAATAATGTGAAATATAACTTTGTGCATACTTTTGATAGTTTGTATTTGAAATGCGCTCTAATGCATCTCTGTAAAGTGTGCAAATCTACCAGTTCGTTACTTCGGACTTTTTTTGTCTTTTTTTTTCGAACGGTGTTTAAATCTAGCTTTAGAGCTTCAGGTCTCTTTTAGGTTTTTAGTATTTTTATTTTAACTACTATTTGGCAACAGCTAAAGCTGATAAAATGCCAGGTATCAAACATCAAAACGTCGTAATTCCTCACTCCAAATCTAATATTATTTCTAGCCTCAAATTTGCTTTCACAAAAAGTTTACCTAGAGTGAAGTGTGTGTGCGCCCAATATTTAGCTAATATTGACATTCAAAAAGCTACCATCACTACCACTGAAGGAGAACGTCAAACTGGAAAAAGAAGATTCACTATTTAAAGCTGTAAGTAGAAGACAGTAAAGCTAAATTGTATCAAAGGTACACATTAGCTGAAAAATGTACGCCGTTTCCATTCATGTTACATCCCTCTTTTTCTATAAACTCTTTTTCCTGACTGTAATTTCATTTCACAGTTTCATTGCACCTGTATTTAGTACTGAAAACGAAGAAATATAGAAGCCACACAAAAAGAAAAAAGAGGAATAGGGATAAACAGATAGATTTGAAACGATAAGCTTTAATGGAGATATAGATTGTACTTGGGCTGTTTCACAGAGGCAAGATCAGTGGCGCAATAACTGCAATTAATACTATCGCCATTACATTTAACGACAGGGGAAAAGAAAACATTGTAATGGCAGACGGGACGGGGTTATATGGGCTTAAAAGGAACCAGAGATGGCTAAACCCGCGGGTTTCCACATTTAAACCCGCCGGGTTGGGTTTAAATGGGTAATAACGGGTTTTTGGGTTTTAACGGGCATTAATGGGCATTAACGGGTTTTATTTTTTTATACATGCATGTATATGGGGCCATAGAAAATGGCGCCATTTATGGGTTTAAATTTAACATGGGGCTTTATTATTGCCCAAAAAACCCAGCCCAGACAGGTGCCGGGTGGGGGCGTTAAAACCCGGGCAAAAACGGGTTACCCGGCCTAGATTTTAACCCGCGAGCCATCTCTGAAAGGAACTCATAAATATATTCTTAGGTTCGTTGCGAAAAACCGAGAGTGTGTTTGTCTGGAAGCAATTGGTGATCTCAGCTTACCAGAATAAGGAAAACAATATACAGCTATGGTCTTTTGAAATCTAATAAAAACACGTACGTTTGACATTTCTCCAAAAATTCTCAAGCGGCGTAGAATCTACGCCTTTTTTAAATTGTTTAAAATTTTAAAAGTTATGTTGACGATTAATTTTTTTATTTACATTTGTAAATTTAAGGTAAAGGTTTTTCCAATAATTCCATTAAAAATAATGGCATTGACGTCACCATTTATAAATAAAATTATGTTGTACAAAAAGAAACAATTATTAAGGCTCAAATTTACATAATTCAAATTTGTGCATATTTTCGTCTTGACTTTAAAATATTTGAAAGTTTAGTTCGATTTTTGAATTACAAAAGAAATTTTGAATGGCAATGCCACGTGACGTGGCCCACGTCACGCTTCTACATAATTCAACAGCAAAATACTATCACAATGGTTTTGCTCACTTAAATATATCTACTGCATAATTCCTGAGATCACAAAGCATTTCGTTAAAACAGGACTTTGTACTCTGGATATTAGCAACAATACAACATGAAGGAAGAAGTTGCCTAAAAGTTAAATCCTTTATTTTCATTACGAATGTCGATGCACGTGTGGAAGAAGCCAGGGTTTTCTTTTCAAGGTTTTCTCTTGAAGTGCTAGAAACTCATCTTTGTCGTAATAGTACTATAGAAACTGCACTGACTTTACATGCTACTCTGGGAAAATTGCAGGCTTGCTGCTTATTTAAATGAAAACGCCGTGGGTGGGACATTATCAATTTAATAAAGCTTCCAACAAAGTTTTCTGAAGTGTGGCAACCTGCTCAGTTTCCAGCGTTGCTAAGAAGTTAAGAAGTACTATTATTATCAAATGTGTGTATTGTGGTTGATGCTGGACAATGCAGTAGCATAGTTAAGATTTTGAAATGGTAAATGTAGAGGTATAAGTAGTATAAAAACGTACAGGTATTAATGTTATTGCGCATTTTCATAATTTGGTTTAATTCAGCTTTACCCCATAAAGAAATGTTCAAAATGGACATCATATTGTCAAATGCTGCAAAACACTTTGCTTTTTAGACAAAATAAAATTTGAAATGAAAGACAACTCACCAGTTCTTTCTTCCAAATTTTCCTGCGTTCTTCTTATATTTTGTTTAGTGCGACTATAGATGTAAAATTAGTTTGAGGTCATGCTCTCGTAAATCGTTCAACAAAATCAGCATGCATCGTTACAAACCAGAAAACATTTGTTTGGGTAACAAAATGAGGATGGTCTCCTATCTCTAGAAATGATTCGCAGCTTATATTATTATGCTTATGCGTGCTTTTTACATATTACGCAAATAGAAAGAACGTAAAACAGAGTGCCGCGTTTTGACAAACCTTCATTCGCGACAACATTTTAGTGTTATTTGGAAGCCTTTTATAATAGCAAATTTTCCAGGAATATTGCAAGCATTAAATTTACTCAATTAACTGTTACCGGATTAACGATGAAACCAAATTTGACATCTGTTCTTATCTGATGTTCAATATGATGCCAGTAGTCATGAAGCAATTTTATCTGCATATCACACCGACCACAAAAATCACTTGCAAATTGTAAGCGACCTGAAAGTTCCACAACTGTTTGCTTTTGGAAAAAATATCACACAGGATTCCTGTGGCAGGAAGACAAAAAAATCACCATCAAGTCAACCTCATTAGATTATGCATGTCTTAAATTTATAAATTCATTCTTCGTAAAATCTTGATATTTTAAATTCGAAAATGGCCGTTTAAGAGGAAGGATAAAACATGAAAACTTTATTTTTCAAAATTTAAGAGTAGATTTCCACAAAATTCTTTTATTCATTTCCCCAATGAAATGAAGTAGCAGCAAAGTAGAGAGCTTAGCATAATAATTCTGTCTGTTATGCATTTTTCTGGCTTTCCATCTCACAAATATTTTGTGGTAAGAAGGCATCTTACACTGAAGTTTTCATGTCAAACTACATAAATGTGGAAAGCCTTGGGGAACTACAACTTTCTCCGCTTCTCCATTATTAACGGAGAAAAAAACGTTTCACATTTTTTATCGGATGTTCAGCTGAGAACCTCAGGAAAAAAAGTTCATTCGCTTTTCTTTCTACTTTCCTCATAAAAATGTAATTCTTAGTGAATTATACTGGTCAGCAGCAAAAAAATATTCCAGAGCAAGGAGAAGAATCTGAAGCACCCTTCAAATATACTTGACTTTTATTAAGAGTGACGCAGCGAGTAGCTGATAAGCGGGTTTTTCGTTTTGATAGTAAGTTAAAAACTCAGCAATGTAATTTCTGGAGTTTTATGAGTGCCACTGAAAGCATACTTGATTCACTACCCTTTGTCCTCATTGACTTAGGTTTTGATGAATGGATGTTTTGGCTATTCTGGGGAGAAATTGATTTTATTATTTCGCAACTGTTTATGATTTGGTGAGAAGCGTTCTAAAGAGGTGCAGTGCTGTACTGATGAATTGATTTGTCACGAAATGTAAGAATTATTGAAATAGTCATTGTCTGCTATATTAGGAAAAAGGAAAATCCAACACTGCAATTTGATACTTCGGTAAAAGTGGAATTGTACCAGCGTAGAAAATACCCAAAAATATCAAAGAATGACAATACTTATCTTAAAAGCATTGAACTGGCCACTTTCTCATATATAATATTCAAGTGTTTTACAAAAAAATAATAATTCTACTGGGGTTTGAAAAAAAGCTTAATTATGAAAGTTTCTGAAAGTTTGTATAGTTTTTTAGCTTTCCTTTACCAACTATAATCAGGACTGTAAATCTACTACTTCGACGCCGTTTGGCAGATTCAAGTTGTAAATGCTATACTGAATGGTAAGCAGATAAACATTGTCATTCTGTCTGAGTATTTCTGGATTTAATATTTATAAAGTATCAACAATCAATTTACAGATGATCAAATAACGGTGCTGTCGTTACATAAAAGCACACTAGGCTATTTTATCATGTATCAAAGTAAAAAGTGAAAAGCAATAAAATTTAGTTGGCAAAAGATTAGTAAACTCCGTAGAGTTTATCATATTTCAGCAAACTCGACTTTTATTTCCCTATTTCTCAGGAAACGTGTGGACTTTTCCAGATTTGGATTTTCCTTTCTTTTGTTTCTACACTGCAACATGTTCCATTTTATCACTATTTGCAGCAAGTGAGGTCAGGTATTGATTTATATTATATTTACCATGCATGGTTTCAAAGCCAGCATCTCTTTTTGTTTTCATCCTCCTGAGAAGATATCCCAGCATTTTCAGCATATAGGGCAGAACCGATTGTCTCTGGAATTCCAATGCGTGTTTTAGAGCAACAGGCAAATATCTGGAAGAAAAAAGAAAAGAAATGAGTGTCCTTTGAATTTTTAAGCTACTTCGCTGTTTGCTAAATAAATTTTTAATGCATCCGCTAAAGTGCTCCATGTTGTGCTTGCTTGTGTTCCTGGTTACGCTTCAGCCGGCTTTGTTTTCTGACACAATAAATGCTGTCAACGTGTGAAGCATAGAAATACAGTGAAAGGAAGATCCTTTGTTTTCCACGAATGCGTGTCTGGCTGGGCACGCAGTGGTACGTAAGATATTTTATTGGCACGGGAATCTTGCTTCTGTATGTAAAGGAGGCTTAGAAAAAAAGGATGTAAAATGTAAGTGAAAGTTAGTAAACTCGGTGAATAGGTAATCAGGTTGACATTTGTGCAGATTTTGGTTATTGAACGGACCCAAATATTTTCAACAGGAATTCAGATGATTGATAAAGGTCGGAGGTTATAAATACTTTTGAGTGAAAAATTCTGCTTTCGACTTGTGTTGTTTCAATCCATTTTCAAATTGTTGAAGTAATACGAAATCGTTATAGAATTATAAACATAAGAAAATTAGATAATAGCCAATTTCTTAATTCTTATATAATCAAACAAGCAAAGGATAGTTTAACCTAGGTATCACTAATATCACAAAAATTAGCTTAAACATAAAAGGTGACGCTAAAATTCTCCGACTTTCCGGTGGTACTACAGAAAAGCATGAAAAATGTCAAAATATAAAACTTATAAATTAAGATAAAAATAAAATAAAAATAAAATCCAGATAAAGATAGATTTCTGGAATATTGGATGGATTCAAAACGTTTCAACACATATGAAAAAAATTAGTACTAGCCTTCAGACAAAAATACTTGCAAAATGTGCAATCAAAATTGCTTGTTTTCAGATGTTTATGTAGTTCACTAACGCTTCGAATAAAAATACGAAGAGACCAGCATTAAACTGCGTTTTCCTAATTCAATGATTTGGAGAAACTACTAAATTAGTACCTGTAGAGAACCGTACATTCGCCGAGCATTGGATTCGGAACTAAGAATATTTTTATACAGTGATTTATTATAATTACGTAAAAAACAAATGCGGATTTTATTGTTTCAGGAATACAATATTTTTGTTAAGGTGCATTTAATTTCACTCTACTACTCCCCACAGTTTACTGCCCTTACAAAATTAATAATTTATTACTGGAATGGGGTATGAAGGCTTTCAAAAAGGAAACTTGTCGAAGCATAGAGTAGCTCTTCTGTTCTAAGAAAAAGGCTCTTTAATTGCGCTCTTTTGTACTTTTTTGCTTTGTTATAGTCATGAAAGCAAACTGACCCAGAATTTAGCATGTAGAAAGCTTTGAGATGTTTATGACGTCAGAGTCGATAAAAAAAAAGAAAATTTTCAGCCTTGCATTTTAATTGCATGCCAAAGATAATTACCTGAATTTCTGCAAACTTCATTCTTCCTTGTTTTTGGGCAATGAAGTCGTATTTTCTGTAGTTTTAAATGATCTCATCAATTTTTTTCTGGTAAAAATTACAAGCGTAATGCACAAGCATCAATTGCTTTAACTTTGAATAGTTATATCTATGCATGCACGCTAAAATATCCTTATGAAAGACAGAAATCCGGAAATTTGTATGCCAGCTACTGCTACCAGTTTCGGGGTAGGAGTTCACATACATATATTTTGGAAGCAGTACGTATAATTTAGAATTTCATAATGTTAGAATGCAAAAATATTGTCAATTTGGTATTTTTGTGCCACGTAAACGCCAAAAGCAAAAGTGTTCTTGCTATGTCGGTATTCTAATACATATAGATTCGTTCTTCAAGTATCCTTCTGGATCACTTGCGTTCCCCAGCGGTTTTTTATAATATAGTTTTTCAGCTGCAATAGGTTGAATAACAGCCTTGACCACTTGACATTGAAAAGCTATTAACTTTCTCTAAAAAAATTCCGGATTCTGCTACCTCGCAATCAGATCCTACTTCTAATCACCAGAAAACAGTATCAACAAATTAAATTTGTTTGTCCGTTAAAAAAGCAAAGTATTTTACGACCCTTGAGGTCCTCCACTTGAGGAGAACAGAAAATGTATTATGCAACTCTAGATGATTCAATGGCTTTTCTCATGTAGTACTGGCAATATAAAAACTTTTGTAGTTTGAATGCATTTGTACAAATCCAGAAAGTAACAGTTAGTTTGATAAGAAAGACAAATTACTACCAAGTTCTTCACGTATGTTATTAGTCTCTAGGGTGTAACATCGTTGATAGACAAACTCCACCCATACAATTCCGAAGGTTTTTTGGCATCAATCGGTAAAGTAAATGCTCACGAAGAACATCCAATGCACCGTGGTAAGCATTTCATAAGAGATCAATACTTTTATAAATGCGATAAAGATATAACCAGCAGATGCATTTCCTTACGAACATTGGTTCATTTAGATTGACTTCCACTGAAAAAAAATAGGCATTTCTAAATATATTTTATGAGGAAATTACGTTTGAAAATATACATAGGATGCATCATTAACTTTCATTTCAAACCGTATCTGAAAGTCTGGAAGAAGAGACACACCTGCACTTATGAGCCCACTCATCGGATTCGCAAATAACTTGTTGGCACTTAAGACTAGCGTAACAGCTTTAAATGATGTCTTTTTACTATACACAAGCAACGTTAAGAAAAACCATTAACTATAAAGGGAAACAATACACAGCATACTTAACGCCGTCTTTTCTAGACATTCTTCCAGTTTAATCCAATGTCTTGCCATAAAGCTTACTCTCTATTAGTCCATTCAATGATCACCGCTCTCAATCAGAATCGGTAGGCCTTAGTTTTTTTCTCTTACAAATTCGCAAAGAGAATTGAGAACTCCAATTTTGAAAATTCGGGTCAGCCCATCTCGTTAAAGTCATGAGGAAAGACTATTTTATCAAGTGCTCTATCTACTTGTTTGCTAATGTAATTTATTTTAATCCAACTACAAACTACCGCTGCTGACCAAAGGAAGTTGCGCTGATATAATGTTTGCTGGAGAATGTAATGTAGCCAACGGCTGATGCTCAATAAAGTTTTTCCTCCAAACCCACAAATTTTCTACTCTCAAAAAACACCACCACATTCACTGCACACCTATTATACGTACCATATTATATCTTTTACACTTCTACTTAAATATTCATACAGCTTCAGTTCATTTCCAAAAAAATGCTTATGTTTGATGTTTTACGCCTTGCCACTTAACTTAGCTCTCTCTCAGCAGCAACACAGCTATAGTTCCTTTCTAAGCCGATTTTTTCCCTTAAGGTTATTTCAACAACAAAATATTTTTTGTAAAAGAAAATAAAAGAACGCAGATAATAACAACGACAACACATTCTAAGAAAATATATTATGTGCAAGTTTTTTTCTTTTCATACAAGCTTTCTTTAAGTATCTCTTTCGTCATTGTAGGTAGGTAATTCTCAGCACAAAAGCACACTCATTTTTGGTTTTGTTGTTGTCCTTCTATAAATTCGAAAATGTGTTTGTGTTGTTCTGCTTCTGTTTACATTTTTTTGCTATAGGCCTGCAATAGTACACGTTGTAGCGTGCCTGTCGTCGTTGGAAGAGAAAGAATAAACTTGGCACTTGATTTGTTGTTCCAAAGGAACGGTTGGACAAGTGAAAACATGAAGTATTGTCTGGTTGACTGTTTGATTACTTGTACAGGTGTGCAACTAGGTACAAGAAAATAAATGTGTCATAGATTGTACAAAGCGTAGAGTACAGTGGAGAAAGTAAGAAATTACAAAGGATAGAAGTAAAATGTTTCACGTAGAAACTAAGGATAGTGCAAATATAGCATCGGAAACGTTTTCTGTAAAGCTTGAACGACGCAAAAATAACAGATTGTGCGTTTTAGAAAGTCGCGTGGTACAGATACTGTGTAATCAAATTTGGATGCCATTCCTGAACTTTGTTTCTATCTTAATCACAAAAAATGTAACAACACGAAGCAAGCATCATTTGAGAGAAGACATTGCGGGCTATTTAGAATTGAAAACCGCATGATGTTGTTACGCTGCCTGTTTCCGGAGTTTTTTGTGTCAAAGTTTGGGTAATTTTACACCAGGTCCAAAAAAGAAATGGAATTAACTTGCAAAGTGATAATTGAAGCTTACTTTTGTCAAAATAAGCAGAAGGCGCTACAAAAATTTGCTTGATTTTAATTATTATCCGTTTGCAGTGACGCGTGCAAGATATGTGTGTTGTGTAAGTAGAAATTTTAAAATAAAATTTTATACGTTGCCCTACACTGTACAACTTTAGTTCCGATTGCTACATTGTCATCGCAATTCATGATCCTCCATTTGAAAGATTTGCACTTGTAAAAAAGCGTAGTGCAACATAAATCCTTAAAATACTTACAAAGTCCAACTTACCAAATTAAAACATTATGTAAAACCAAAACCGTTAAAGCATGCAGACAAAGTAAATTCATGCGCTTAAAATTTTCTTGGTTAAGGTCAGTTATAACCGTATAATGTCAACATGTTCGACCAACCTCAACTTTTCCTTTTCCCACTTTCTTACAAAGCGGGTGGAATTTTTCATTCTTTATATTCCTTGATCTTGTTTTTAGACTGCAAATTTATTATCCTAAAACCCTTCCATTTTAGCACACTCTATTAAAAGCAAAGTCCTGTATTGTTCAATATTTGCTTACCCCGCCTGGTCCCAAAACCTTAAATACTTGTCGCTTTCCTGAGAAAACATCACATTATTTAAACTTCTGGGCAGAACAGTATCTGAAGTTGCAATGCATGTTTTAGAACAACAGACAAATATTTCTAAAATAAACAAAAATACGTGCGTTTTTCAATTTTAACTTATTTCACGGTTTGCCAAGTAAATTTTTCAACGCATCGGCTAAAATACTTCGCTGGCTTGTCTACTGGGTTACGCTTTGACTGGTTTTCTTTTTCCGGCACTATAAATACTGTCAGCGTGAGAAGCAAAAAAAAGGTCATGAAAGCAACACCTTTTGTTTCCCCACAGATGCGTTTCTAGCTTTGTGTGCAGTAGTGGGACGTAAAATAATTCATTAGCATTCGGATCTTACTTTTCCATGCAGGAAAAAGGATCTAAAATGTAAGTGAAAGTAGCTAGGCTCGGTCTAAAAATAAGTAACCATTTGTACACATTTTGGCTACTGAACGCACTTGGTTGTGAATATTCTCAGAAAGGAATCCAGCTGGTTGGTAGAGGACGGTTTTTCCAAAAAGGGTAAATTTAATTTAAAAAATACATTCTCAATTTGTAATATTTCAACTGGTTTCCAATTTTCTTTGAATTACTACGATTTTAATATTTAAAGACGTAACGTAAGATAGTAGATTTAAGTGAATGGCTGATGCTTTGTTTGCATTTACCCATCTGCCGAAGGACGTAAAGTTACATCTACGATATCCAAATTCCAGAAACTCAGGTTGAAAATAAACAATGCCACTAAAATATTACAAAATAGGAATAGCAATTTGACCTCATACATCCTTAATTACAATGACAAGCTATCACCATTTTGCAGCACAAAACCGTATGTAACCGGCTTGGGACTAATTACCTTTTTACAGGTTGCTATACTGTAATTTCCTTGAAAGGATAAGAAAACCTTTCCCCCAATAAACATGGTCGTAAATTTGTGCTTCTTACGGATATACCATTTCGGAATTTTAATTCACCTTAACGCCTAATACCCCAATTTTGAATGCACGTACACAACTAGTAATTTACTACTTGAATGGAAAATGTCAGCTTCAAATGAAGGATGGAAAAACGTTGCTGGCGTTTGTTCTTTGGTAATCAGCTGAATCCAATCTAGAAAGTTGAAATTGACGAATGAAATTCTTACTGCAAGTTTCGTGGAACTTTTTTCTTTGGTTTCGGCTTTGGCAATAAAACTAAAGTGACTGGGAATTGTGGGAATGGGACAAGGAAGGAACATGTAGACAATGAATTGGTCACAATGCAGTGGAAAAAATGCAGAAAATCAAAATCTACCTAAAACGTCTTTACTTAACTGACTCATGTTCCATTGTTAAACATGTTTGTTTCATTCTAGGGTTGTCTTTTGGATGAATTACTTGCAATACGATCCTAACTTTCTTCACCAGGGCACAACATAAAAAACCAGGTCACTTACTTGACCGTTAGAAAAGCAAAGTATTTTATGATGGTTGAGAAGAACAGAAGTTCTATGCAACTCTAAATAATACAATGGCGTTTCTCATTTAGTACAAGCAAAATAAGAACTTTTGCAGTTTCTTTGCATTTGTACAAATCTGAAAAGTAACAGATATCCTAATAAGAAACACACAATGCTACCAAGTTTGTCACATAGGTTATTAGTCTCCAGAATATAATATCGTTGATAAAACAAATGCCATCCATACAATTCCGAAGGCTCTTTGCCACCAATCAGTAAAGTAAGTGCTCAAGAAGAACATCCAATGCAATGTAATGCAGTAAGCATTTCATTAGAGATCAATAGTTTCGTAAAAAAAGGTAGAGATATAACCATTTTCTCCAGAAATTTGGGTAATTTAGATTGACATAAATTAAAAATAGATAGGCATGTCTTAATACAATTTATGACCAAATTACGTTTGAAAATATACATAGCATGTATCATCAGATTTTATTCTAAACTGAAGATCTAAGAACACACACACCTGTATTTACGTGCCCGTTCATTGATTTCGCAAATAATTTTTTGGCATTTAATCCAAGCATAACAACTACAAATTATATATTTTTGCTATACACAAGCAAGGGTAAGAAAACCATTGAGTGTCAATTGCAGTGTTTCTCCAGCAACACACAACATTCTTCACGTTGTCTCTTCCAGAGATTTTTCCAATTTAGCCCAATGACTTGCCATAAAGCCTACCCTCTACTAGTCCATTCAATAATCATCGCTCTAACTCAGAATCGGTTAGCCTTTGCTTTTTCCTCTTACAAGATTGCAAACAGAATTGAAATCTCCAATTTAGGAAATTGGGATCAGCCTATCTCGTTAAAGTAATGAGCGAAGGCTATGTTATCAAGTGCTCTATCTACTCCTTTGCTAATGTAATTTAAACTAATCCAACTACAAACTACGGCTGCTGACCAAAGGAAGCAGAATTGATATAATCTTTGCTGGAGAATGTAATGTAGCTAACGGCTGATGCTAAATAAAGTTTTTCCTTCTAAGCAACAATTTTTCTATCCTCAAAAAAACTCCACCACATACACTGCACACCTATTTTACGTACCATATTATACCTTTACACTTCTATTCAAATATTCATACAACTTCATACATTTCCAAAAAATGCGTGCAAAATGAACACTTGACTGATGACTGTTTTATCCTCTCCTGCCGGCGCACCACTACCACTGACTCACTCCATTATATGCATTATCAACAGCCCTTTCTATCTATACTTTGATATTTGATGTTTTACGCCTTGCCACTTAACTAAGCTCACTCTCAGCAGCAACACAACCATAGTTCCTTTCTTAGTCGATTTTCTTTCTTTAAGGTTATTTCAACAAAAAAAATAATTTTTCAAAAAGAAAAAAAAAGAAAGCAGATAATAACAATGACAACACATTCTAAGAATATATATTGTGTGCAAGTTTTTTCGTTTCAGACAAGCTTTCTTTAAGTACCTCTAAGGTTTCTCTTTTTTCATTGTATTAACGAGACATAGGTGGGTAATTTAGAGCACCAAAGCATATGTATTCAATTTTTGTTTTGTCGTTGTTCTTCCATAAATTCAACTATGCGTTGTTCTGCTTCTGTTTACATTTGCTTTTTGTTATAGGCCTACATTAGTAAACCTTCTAAGAAAATATATTATGTGCAAGTTTTTTTGTTTCATACAAGCTTTCTTTAAGTACCTGTTTTGTCGTTGTAATAAGAAGACATAGGTAGGTAATTCTGAGCACAAAAGCATAATCATGTTTGTCTTTGTTGTTGTCCTTCCATAAATCCAAGTATGCGTTTGTGTTGTTCTGCTTCTGTTTACATTTTATTTTTGTTATAGGCCTGCACTAGTAAAGTTTGTAGCGTGCATGTCGTCGTTGGAAGAGAAAGAACAAGTTTGTCTCTTGATTTGTTGTTCCAATAGAAATGTTGGACAAGTGAAAACATGAAATATTTTCTGGTTGACTGTTTGATTAATACTTGTACTGGCGTACCCCTACATGAAAATAAAAGTGTCATATAACACACAAAGCGTAGAGTGCAGTGGAGAAAGTAAAAAATTACATGGGAAAAAAGTAAAGGGTTCCAAGTAGAAACTAATAGTATTGCAGGCATAGCACCAAAAATGTTTCCTGTAAAATGTGAACGACACTAAGATAACAGATTGTGCATTTTTGAAATTAGCTTGGTACAGATATCTTTGAAAGATGTAGGAATCCTTTTTTTACTGCTAGGTATTTCACACAAAACAGGCACTAATATTTTTAGCGGTAAGATGATCTGTAGCATATGCCACCCAAAATCAAACGTATTGGTATGTTTGGTGCGGAAGATTAATTTACCAACGTTTTCAAATGTTCACGGCAAGCTTCATATTTTTTCGTGGGTTTCTGATAGATAAAAAAATGTCCAGATAAAAAACCTTGATACATTCAAAACTTCGTCTGTATTGCTTTCTATACGCTTGTGTATTTTGCACCATATACACAAATTTTAGGACAACTTAAGACTTTTATTTCGTCATTAGTTTTCACAGAATTCAATTTTATACTTCCTTAGAGACCCCTCCTTTATCTATTGCAGCTTTTTTCCACAACATCAACACAACCAAAAGAACAGCAGCTACACATTTTAAAACATCTTTATTCTGTCACATGTTCAGGTTGTCTAAAATTTGCATTTGGAACCCTGATTTCATACATTCCAATTCCAGAAAACTTGATAACAATCCTACTTATCTTTATGTTTTGCGAAATTTTTGAAAGTGTTAGAATTTCAATTGAGTTTTCAAATATTAAATTTTTGCTGAATGTTCTAATTAAAACTTTTATAAACAAGGCTTATCGAAGCGTCCAATCTATTAAACTAGAATAACGTCCGAAATAATCAAACACCAAGACTCAAAGACATCAAACCACCTCTACCCCTCCTTAATTTGATTTAATTTTAACTATAGCATTTTGCAAGATTCCCAAAATAATATCTGAGTTTATCGTCTATTTGAAGCCAACGAGCTCGGTTTTTCCCCAACTAAACATTATCCTGTTATGTAAAATAAGGTAATGTTATGTAACTCTCTTTACACGTGCATCCTCCAAGTGAGCTAGCTACCTTATGAAATTCCGATCAGACCTAAGATCTGATCAAACCTTTTAAATATGTACATTTAGTATTGCTAACGTGGTTTAGGAAAAAGACGTGAAATGATGAAAAAAATTCTTTGTAAATCTTTGTGAATACAATTGTTATCATAACTTACTATAACATGAAATAAAATAACATGTAGATTTTGTATTTTTGTAGTACTTTTCGCGAGTAGTAAACTTCATAGATAGGAAACTTCGTCAGCAGCAAACTTCGCGAGTAGTAAACTTCGCGAAAAGCAAACATCGTAGGTAGTAAAGTTCGCGAGTAGCAAACATTGAGTAGCAAACATTAAGTAGGATTCTTCGTGGATCCGTAAGTATGTAATTCCAGCTGTAACCTATGAACTAGGAAAGCATACATATTACAAAGTTGTTTTTTGGAGCAGATAAAAGCCGACAAGTTAAAATCACAACAAAACAAGTGCCAAATAATATCAGGTAGTTTGTCTTGTGCAATTGTCTTGCTAGCTTTTACAATACATTCTAAAAGTTCTGGAGAGAGTAAACGGAAATTTGCCCACCTAAACGGTGCACGTATTTTATTCTCTATCGTAAATCCATTTTCAAAGGCAAAGTTTTGAATGTCGTATGAACAGAATTGAACAAGTATTAGACCCATTGGAGTACGTGTTTTTTGGATTATTGCTGCTTGGCATGTCGAACATAAATGTATAATTTGGATAATTGGTTTATCACTATGACATATGGTAGAGCAACAGAAGAAACGTTCTTACCGAAATGTCAATTTCATTAATGTACCAAGAGGGTCTTGATTTAGGATATGAAGGGAATAAAGTGCAGTTTAAGGCTAGGTTTCGTATTCGTCCCGGGTATTGCCAATGATTTGGGGACCATCTTGGGGCAAATTCGAAGTTGAGTAAAATAGACGACCAAATAAATTTTAAAAGTTCCTCTGCAGTGTTAAGTTTTAATCAGATCGTTCAATTTTAAGTGCTTTCATGTCATGATACATTTAAAAAATAAATTGTAAATATGTTAAATGATTGTCAAAAATTGTTTCGCAGCGAAATCCCATGTTTTACACGTTTGTTTCCTCAAACACTTTACAACTATCCGTATTTTCTTTTCTTTCCTTACGCTACGTTAACGCTTTCTAACTTTCTATGCAATTCGGCAATTGCCGTACCAAATAAATATTCCATTCAGTCAAGAACGCCTTTCCAACACTTTTCAGAAACATTGCATTTGAAATATTCAGGACTTGCAACAACTTCTACTACTTGTTGTAATTACCAACCCATAGAAAACCTAACTGGATAAAATCCTATGTTTCTCAGAAAATATTAAACATTCTTTCAATGTATTCCTCTAGGAATACAATCCCATTCATGTACGCACTTCCCAGCACATAAAATTAAGAATTCCGGTTTTCTGCTCTCTTTCCTCTCATAAGCAAGCTTTCTTAGGATTTTACCATTTCTTGGTGTTGGGTACCGTTACCCAACAAAGCTATTTTAATCTTGCCTCAGGAGTTGCTTCAATCTCGGAGAAAGAAAAGAAACTAGATTGGGCTGTATGGCTTGCTGCAGTGCACAGTTTATTTAATTTTATGGTTTTTTTGTAATGTCGAGCTGCTTAATTCGATACACTATTGGTACATGATATTACTTATTACTTACCTAAATGAAGCATTATTGTGTATGCCTGTTGAATTTCTATTTACCTAGCTTCTAAATCCAACAAAAAATATACTTCAAGATGAAAGGAAGTAATAAGATGTAATAACTTAAAAGATAGATAATTTGGATAATGATAATGGTGAAGTTGGTGATGATGAAGCAAAAAAATTTGTGGTTTCTGAAGTATTTAGAAATATGATAAATTAGCTGGTTTGACTAGGTACACTGACTTGAGAAGTAAAATCGACGAGAAAAAGCAGCGAAATTAGCAGCCAAGGCAGGGAAAGTCTAATTTGTTTTGGAGGAATTTGCGAATTGTGTAGAAAAGCCGTAACAAATTAAAATTTACAAAAAAAAAAACTTAAAACGTCAAAGTACTTAAATTTTTTCAACAGTTTTTACAAAGCGAGTTTTACATACGCGGCGGTCGTAAAACGTTAGTGTGAACCATTTTTGAACACCAAGTACGCCGTTTGTAAATTTCTGCAAAAATCTCAAAGTGTAAATTACAGAAGGTTGAGTGTACACAAGGACTGTATTTGATTATATTTTCTTCTAAACTAGGTAGACAGGTCTCCAATATCTGCCAGACACATCCTCTTTCGGTTTTAGTAACTAACACACACATATATGAGAAACTTTAAGCCTTCGTAATCCCGTCCATCATAATAATGTTTTCTTTTCCCTGTATTAAAACCTAAATGGGGATAGGATCGGTTGCAGTAATTGCGTCAGTGAACTTGCTTCTTTGAACCAGATCATTAAAAAGATAGTTGTGTCTCCATTAAAGCTTATATCTTTGTCCCCTTGCCGTTTTTTCCTCTTGTTGACGTTACCTTGTCTTTCTTTCTCAAAAACATTAACTTTACCTATCTATCTCGGTATGGCTTCTATTTTTCCTCTTTTTCTCTACTAACGTTGTGTTCAAACTGAAATGAAATTAGAAAAAGGACAAAAAGAGAAGGATACCTACTTAACTTGAAGAAAGTTAAGGGCGTTCGTATAAGAAAACATATAGAATGTGAACAATGTACGTTTCTAGCTAAGTGTGTACCTTTGATGCAATTTGGCTTGATTCTGTTTCCATCCCTCAGCATTGAACAGAAAAACCTTTCATTTCAGTTTGACTTTCTTCTTCAGCAGTAGTGATGGTAGCTTTTACAATGTCAATAATAGCTGAATAATGCGCACACACACACTTCACTCTAGTGCATGTTCTTTCTCTTCTAAAACTCGTTTCTACTATACCGCTGTTGAAAAAGATTAAAAATAGGGAGGTTCTCAAGTGGAAGCTCTGAATGGATCGGCGTATACAGCTTACACTTCAATTAGTTCCACTTCAAGGAAGAAAAGAGAAAGTTTTTGCAGAGGAGCAAAGAAGCGGCTAGAATTAGGACTAGGTTCTGAGTGAGGATTACAGCGTTTTGACTGTTGCTACCTAGCATTTAATCAGTGGCAGCTGTTGCAAAAATAGTAGCTGAAAGTACAGGAAACCGGAAGGAAATCCTGAAGCATTTAAGCTAGGGTCAAGCACCGTTTTAAAAAAATATACACAAAAATACCGACATTCGAGACATAAGATTCAGCAGCTATTGAATGCGGTTTATTTAAAAGCATTTAAAGTTTAAATTTAAATCGTTTCTAAATTTAACAAAGTTGTTCATAAAATTATTTTCCCGGAGAAATATATCATTTTTTAAAAAATAGTATGCGCTTGAAGCACACAACTTCTACATGTATGTTCCAATCCACAAAACATTCTCGCTTCTTATTTATCATCCTACACATTTTTGGCTTATCAACCTTTCTAACTTACCGCTTATTATTGTGTGTGGCTACCTAAAAGTTAAAAGGAAGGTGCATTTTTTTGGTGCAAGTTTGTTGAATGCGTATTTATCTTCATTGGAAAAGCTCTGCTTCTGCATCACTAGCTTCATCCATTGGAATACATTAAGTCGCTTTACGACACTCCATATTCTCCTGCAGTTTTACTTTCTTAACATTTTATGTAAAAGAAAATGTAGGAAAATTCAACGAGTGTAAAGATACGGTTTATTCAATCCGACCCAACGTTTCGATTCAATCTTGAATCCTCATCAGGGGAATTTTTAACGAAAAGATTTCCAAAAATATAAGTATCATAACAAAAGCTATCATATTCAAAAGTAATTGAAGGTATTTTCCTATATTTATATTTATTGTGTATCCATGAAATCCAGTGATTTCCACTATTCCAATTAAAAGTTGTAGATTTGGTCAAGTATCTCCGAATAACAAACAGGAAGTTTTTTACTGGGAATTTCGTGTTTCCTGTTCATCAACTCTTTACCATCCCGGATGGCCTTTTGAATGTACACACTTTCTTTTATGTGTCGAAAGTATGGCCGGTCTTCCTTGTCTAGAAGGTTAACGTTGTCCCATAAGATCTCGTGATTCCCTTCAGGGTCGCTCCATATATGTTCTGAAATAGCTGATTTCTCGATGTCGGCATTCTTCGTGTGTGACTTGTGTTCTCTCAAACGCCTGTCCAAATCATTGGTTTGTCCGATGTATTCATCATTGCATGTACATTTTATCAAATATACTCCGCATTGTTTGCAAATTGTCTTATCCTTGTGGGTTGTTAACATTATCAAAGAAAGTAAGACAGTTATTGATTACCTTTTCGTGCGTGAGTGAATTTAGAAAAAGGGTGAGATACCAGAAAGAATCCCATTTTATTTGACAAAAGAAAGTAAAAAGTTTTTCCTGCGGATGGTTATGCTACAGAGTACTGATGTAGGAGAAATAATACATAAAAATGTGTTGATAGTAACATCATTATGGTAAATATACAGATAAAATGGGAAGTCAAGTAAAAATGTAAATACATTTGCCGTATTTCAAGCTTATGTATATTATGCGACACATAGAGTTGTAATGATTGTCAAGGTTTTTATGGGATGGGGAAAGACTGAATATTGATAATAAGACTTCGGGGCGGTGATTGTGTGTGAAGAGATAGGAAAAAGTAAATAGATGATGCATGTTTATAGTAGGTAATTATGGAAATGGGTTTTAGAGGGGAAAATGTATAGTTGGTAGTAATATGTATATTTCAAAACCTTCACAAATGTGAAGCTATCATCAGGTATCATTACTGGAAATGTGAAAGAGGTATGATGATGACTACGATAAATGGAAACTAAAGGGGTAATGTACTACAGAAATAAATTCGCCGATGAAATGTTAAAACTTATTGAAGGTAGTATTGAATATAAACGTAAAATGAGTATGCTATTATAGGTTTAATTGTATTCTTCAAATTAAATAAACCTGTAACAGTGATTCCTCATCCCATCTAATGTATCAACTACACTCCAAGATCAAGTTTAAATTTTTACGTCGTCTACCATAAACAAAAATTCTCAGGTGAATGCTGAAAGTAATATTGTCGAATATGTTTACCATCTGCCATAACTTCTGCTATTGGTAGAGGCTACTGTATTTCTCTGATATATAAAATATAAAATCAAAACCTCCTAATCATTCAAATAAAAATGTATAAGCGTATCCGTGGGCTATTAAAGTACAATATTATTTTAATCAAAATATAGTCGACCAATGGATTGAAGGTCATTCTTTCAAACTTGTATTTGCTGCCAATTTGAACTAAAGCCTTTAATCTTGCTTCATTTCCCTACGCATATACTTGTACACTATCCGAAGCAAGTTTTTAAAAAAATCAAAATTCTGACCTTTTTAAAACAAAGTAAAAAGTTAAGATTGGTATCTGGAAAAAGTGTTGTTTCCGCAACAAGTGCAATTTTTCAAGAAAAAAATGAAGTGTTGTTAGGATTTTTTCCTAACACACAACACAATTTTTACGCTACTCTGCTCTTTTTGCTTTCTCTTTCCTTTATTTATTACTTTAGGGAATTATTGCAACAGAGCGTGTGTAGAACTGAAGAAAAATGAAAAAAAGACTTAAACTGATTATATTGCTAAAAAGCAGCACTTTTTCTTGTCAAAGATGTACGCCATGCGTAAAACGTTATGCATTTTTTACACATATATACATATTCAGATGATTTTTCAACTGGAATGATTTATCCTTGGCTTGTAACTGTTGGCTTAATAGTTTCTTCCAAATTGATTATCGTTAAAACTCGATGACTGAAATTGATATCGACTTTGGGATTGTTGAATGCAAAGACCGCAAATTAGTAAAAAAACCCAAACCGGGTACAAGTGGTAGACAGGCTTTGAACTGCACAAGCCGCTATTTACTTTATTCGGCCAGACCTAGTTGAGAATATAATTACAGCATTCCGGTATACAATAGTATTTTTGTTATACGATTTTGCTTCCTGAAACCTTTTCAGGACCTTAAATATTCAATAGAATTTAACTCACACATGCATAGGTAGAAGGCTTGGAATAGAATTTCTTGACATGCCGTAAAAGTAAAACTCAAAAAAAAATTGTTTTAGCATATTTACATTTTACATTCCACTATCGGATCAGCATAAGGAAGAAACCCTAGAAAAAATATTAGTCTCTGGAGAGTCATACAACGTTAGTAAATAGTCTGGGAACATTTCTTATAAGGTTGGGTGTAAAATGACCACAGCTTCTGTTTCAACACAAAATGTTCAAAGAAAAGTGTTTTGTTACAACTTAGCGTAAATCCAGTTGTTTGGAAGCATATGTTTCAACATTTTATATATTCGGATAAAAGTGGATAGCTTCTGTTTTATGAGGCTAGAATGCACAAGAAAGCAAATTATGTGCCAATAGCATGCATTTCAGAGCTTAGCAAAATGCAGTTATTTCAGTTTATATTTTTCCAGCATGTAATTTTCAGGTTGGCTTTAGAAGTAAGTATTCTCTATGGCTTGAATCTTAACCGACAATTTCATACGTATAGATCAGCAGTGGTACAAGTAATTTGTATAGAGTTTCCAGCTCACCAGATTTTCGGTTCAACAGGGAAGTTGTGTTTGCTAAAATATATTCAGAAAGGTCAATGGACAAGATTCTGTAAGGAAGTTCGGATAAGATTTTATTGTTGTGGTTGTGTCAATCCAAGGGTTTTTTCTAAAGGTACATGAAACAAATACATACCAAACAGGGAAACCGACTAGGTCTCAATGCCTCTTTCAAAGTTGTCGCTTGATTTTCTCACAAGTAGTTTCCACATGATAAAACAGATTGACTGTTGAATTAACATTGACGGAGTGTCTCAATCTTAACAAGCTATGCATGCAATTTTCATAAAATTCAATAGGCCACTTCCCAAACTGCATAAAAACCAGTAATGAATCAATACTTTTGATTTTTCCTTCCTGAAGGTATTACTCAGATTCAGGAAACGTGTTCTCCGTCTGATAAAAATTCGGGTTTTGCGGTTCTTATTTTTATTTGCATTTTACAGAGAGTGGATAAAGCTGCATGAGAATTCGGAGTAGAGCCCGGACCCTAGTAGTTGCATCGGTTGTGGCTTGTCTGGTTAGATGATACTTGTGGTAATGGAAAATACCTTTAATAATCTTCGTATGCTGTCAGATATAATTTTACAGGAGAAAAAACCCAAAGACTTTACACTATGATTGTACACTGAAAACTGCATAATGCACCATTTAAAAAAATGAGCGTGAAATTGATAAACACGAAAGGCTTTTTGCATCATGATTCATTTTCTAAAATTATGTTAATTTTGAAGTTTGTACTACTTAATACGTTATAGTAATCTATTCAAATCTTTCCTAAATTTAACCCCGAAATTTCAAATAAACTTTGCAACCGACGGTAAATTAATGCGTCTTTTATGAAACGATTCCATTGTGCTTCAATTCTAATTTATAACACTTTTATATTTTAAAGTTGATTTTATAGTAAACCAAGTAATTAAAAACGAATGGCAGGGTTTTTATATGAATTTATTCTTTAAAAACCTTCTGTTTAGTAAAATTTGTGTAAATTTTTAGCTAGCGCGCAGACAATTCCGTTGAATCTATTAGCAGACTTACACTTCCCGTTGTCCCGCTTCATTTTAAAGACGGTAAACTGCTACAAAAATGTCACATTTTCATTTCATTCTTTCATTTATAAATCGTAATTGTCAAAACGTTAGTGATTAAGTGCTGTTGGGTGAAATCTGTTGAAGCTGGAACAGAACCCAAACACTCCACCAGGTAATGCTGCATGACTAAAGATAGTTAATCATGTGTACTTTTCTAAAAACCAATCCAGTCTCTTCAAAGTAATCCGAACACCCATAGAGTTTTTGCGCACCCAGTTTTCCACCAAAGAACACCCATTTACCAGCTAGTAGAAATGCTCCAGCTCATTTGGTTTATGGTCCCAAGTATACTCCAATGACTTTATTTCTGATTGCATGCAATAAAGTTGCAGGATTTGGATGATCACTGTAATTTATCCTAGCACGTAGGAAGAAACGAGAAGAGAATTGGGTGCTCTGAGGAAACTTGAGAGGCGATAACTCACTTAAATTCAGCATAGAAAGCCATCATTGGAAATTACATCCACCCTCACTTGCAGACTGAATTAGAAGAAGCTTAAGAAAATGGTAAGTTTGGCATGGGAATGGATATGTGTAGAGTTGTGGGAAAAACCAAAAATTTGTATTTTAAGTTTCAGAACTACATAAACAATCTGTTAAGCAGTTTGCGTTGTAGTTAATTGAGGTTTTTTGAGTGGTTGAAACGCCGCTTTTTTATTTTCTTCTGTAAGATAATCCAATTTGGATCTAGATTCTACAGACCTAGTTGAATTATATTCAAAAAATATTCTATTGTAATTTTTGTTTAGAAAATTTTCAAGTTTTTATCTCAAAAACATTCTTTTTATATATGTTTTGATAAATTTTAATAATATATTGACTCAACTGTCATGGTTCTGATATTTTATTAAAGGTAAAGGTATTTATACTCGAAAGACATTATGAAAGCTTCTTGTATGCTTTAATGAAAACCGTGCGGGTTGTGCTATATTTAATATTGAGCAAGAAGGACTTGGCTACCTGTTGCCCATTTAGCACATCAACCCGTCGCTTCTATTTAAGTGGGAAAGTTTTTAAAAAAATATGTGGAACATCATCTGGGATTCGAAAATCATGGTTAAATAGATATATGCGAAAAATCAAGTAACGTTTTCAGAGTAGAGTTCGGATGAAAAACTTGGGAAAATTAGACTTGGTTGTAGAGACACGACTATTGCAATGAAGGTTTTATGATAATAAACTAACAAGCTATGTGTTGTTTTAAAATCCTAAAGGTAAAAATTCAGCGATTTTCAAAATACAAACTAGAATTTATAAGCCTCGAAATTTGGTTCTTGGTTCTCTGAAAATTTTTAAGTAATGTGAAAACAAAGGAAGCAGCGATCTAAATTTGTAATAGACCTTCAAAGTAGTAAAAAAAATTAGATGCAGCATCAAAATATTAGAAGTTTCTAAAGTATTCAGTACTTATCGATTCTCATTCCAGAGCAATATTATTATTGGTAGCTGTTTACAAAACGCTGTATTTTGTCAGCAATCCGCCACGCTGCGTACTACTAAATGTCATTGCATTTTCCATGACTTCAAGGTACTGATATATAAGAGCATGATAGCAACATAATGCGCACTTATTATACGCTTTGAAGCATAGTACGGGTTTCGTTTTCAATCCTCTTCTAGCAGTACAAGTACGTAGGAATGTCATCTTATTATTTTTTCCCTTTCCTCCCAGTACACCTTTCTAATATTCACGCACTTTTACTGTATCAAATTGCAATAATGAGAAGCCGTAACATCGTCTACCGGTCACCGGTATAAAAAGGAAAATATTAGTGGAGTGTTATCTTGACGTGCGTTTGATTTGATTTTTCCCCTACTGGAAAAACTGTCCAAAGTATCACTGACATTGTACTTGGAAACAAAAAAGGAATTCACGCTCCTGCTTTTTGTTTTTGTGACTAAGCCCAGAAGAAAAGAAACATTAGAGATGAAAGGAAAGTAAAGTGGAGGTTAAAGTTACGAAGAGAAACATGAGGAGAAAAATGGAAAAAATTCTTGTTTAGTATTTTTTCTGTTAGGTTGCTGGAGTGGTACTATAACAAGCAGGGAAAAATCATTATTGGATTACGTTGTCAGAAATTATGGAATAGTTTACTTGGTTTTTTTGTCTGTAAGGCCTGAAGATATGAGGTGTAGAAAATTACGTCGGATTTTCTTAATGTACATACTTCAGAACCAAAGGATGTCTAGGAAAGTCTATATTGTTGCAGCTACAACTTGAGTTATGATATGTATGAAATATTTTCATGGTTATTCTAGCGTATTTTTTGAACGTGTTTACAAATATGCAATAACATTTTACGATATAAAACACAAGGTATTAGAAAAAAAATAGTGTTATTTTATTGTAATTCGTAACCTATCACGGTTCATTCGTTAAAGACCTACTTTTAACCTCTGTTCGTCTTTTCTAACTCAACTTTTTTCTACTGTTATGGACTTTTTTATAATGTCAACAAAATAAACGTCTACTTGTCAGTCAACATACCTGGCATCCAGCAGCCTGGCTTGTCTAGCGTAATAGGTTTCTGTTGTCGCAACGGATTTCAACTTCCGTTTTTTACTTCACACGTGATAAAGTCCACGGAAGAAAACAACGATTGGCAAGAATTAATGGAAGTTTCATGTTTAGCAATATTTGCTATACAGACTAACAAGGTATGCTATTTGACTGTTAATCGCAATTGGAGATGCGATATATCAAATCTTGTTCAGATTTTTGCGTAGATTTAAAATCTGGTTTCAGTTTGGTGTAAAACGCAAGTATGGAATTTTTAACAATTAATTATTAATCGTAATTAACGTACAAATACGCGCGCTTGACCCCAGCAGCATCCCCCACGTGCTCCTCTCTCCACACACAATACAAAAAAACGAGCAACATCACAACACACGCAGCAGCACTGCACAGTGTGTAGTAAACCTGTAGCAACATACCTGAGTTCAATTCTGAAATCTGTAAAATTCCATTTCATTTCCGATTCCAAGTTACCTGCTTTGTCAAATTAATCAGTAGTGCAATTCGTAGAATAAATCAAGCTGTAAATAATTGCTTAAAAAACGCTTCTGTAGTTTGTGAACCGATCATTCCCTACTTCCTGCTACTCATCAAGCACTGCATACTCTGAGCCTTGGACAGTGTACCGTTGCGACTGAGAACAAACGTAAGATAACCATTCACAATCATAACTGCAAGCATGAATCTATCTACCTGATTGCCCATATAACTGCATAATATCATGGTCATACGGAGTATAACAGGTCAGAGTTCATCAAATACCACGTAAAGACCCTACAACAAACACTTCCAATCCGTATTGTGGAAAAGTAAAACAAAGAAATAATAATGTATGACAACCAGACGAAGTTAACGATATCAAGAATTTTAAGGCATATTATTGCAAAATGAATATTCCGAGCGAACAACATACGCCAGGAGAACACGAGTTTTGCTACTGTATTACAATGCGTTGCAATGGCAAAATGCCGGTTTATAAGGAACAGGCATTAGCAGAATTACCGTATTTATTCGATTTATATCCCCGGCTAAAACTTCACGTCTCAAAGGAGGGTATAATTCGAGGGGGGTTATAAATCGAGGGGGGCCAAAATTTCAAATTTGCTGGTACATTTTGGAAGGATTTTGTATTTATGATGACAATTAACATTAAATTGTTCAGCTATTTTATGTATTGTTGGAATGTATTTTAGCATAAATAATTGCATTAAACATATTTACAATGTAAGTTAAGGTAAAATGATTTTAGGCAAGCACGAGTGTTTTGAAAAAACATAAAGTTTAATTCCAACGTTTCGACCCAATATCATAGGTCCTCTTCAGGGAAATTCGAATAAAAAGCACAATAAAATTATTCATCTACATTTTGAAATCTACGAATTTTAAAATTATATAAAATGGAAAGAAGAGAACTCCAAAACTTCGGTAAGTAGTCACGGCCACGTTCCTCCTTCCGGTTCATGAGTGGGATCCCATCCTTTGTTGCATTACGAATTGCAATACACTCTTTCGTCTCTCGCAAAACTTTGTCGTGTTCCCTTTCTATTATCTAATCTATTAAATTCATAAAACTCAATTTAAAAGTGAATATTTTTGTTTACGTTAGTATCAAAAATGATAGGGGACTATAAACCGAGGGGGGCCAAAATTTCAAATATCTCCTCTCAAAGGAGGGTATAATTCGAGGGGGGTATAAATCGAATAAATACGGTATGTATTTTTTCCAAAATTTTAATAAATGTTTAACGAATTTTGTGGAGCACGCGATATAACTGCAAAACAGCTTGCGACGCTTTTATATTAAGCATTGCATATAACACGGTATATGTCACTGTTAGCTTAGTTCTAATCATCTTTTGTCGTGCAACACAATTTTATATTGTTTTGTATACATATGACATCAGTATACCAATATCAAGTGAATTTCATGAAAAAACAAATAAAACAAAATTTATGCTGAATGTGAGCATGCTTTTATAGTCTGATTGACTTTAGATAGGCAGCTATTTACGATTTGTTGGCATATTTCCAACAAACGTGTTGCCATTGTCAATTGTATGAAAAGCATTCATGGTAAACCATTACAAATGCACAGATGCTATGGCAATACACTCCTTAGTCGTAATGTTTTGTGTTGCTTATTTTCTGAGGGTATGAATAAATATCAGATTATAATACATTTTTAGAACAATATATTTTATACTCTATGTTTACAAAGAAATACGTGTAAAATTGCAATAGTAAATTGCAGTATTTTTATATAGAATCAAATTAACCTACTAAACCATTTTGAGTATTTTCAATACAAAAGTAATAAAGGGCGATTTTCAGGTTCTCACTAAGCCGGGACCCTCTCATAATTTTTACTCAATTTTTCGTACCATGCGCACTTGAATCTGAACAAAACATGAATGCAGTATACACGTACTTAAGTTTCTCTTTCAAATGAGCTATTACTTGTAACCACTGAAATTGTGGTTGTCAATGTCAAGCAATGAACGATTGTTTTAACTGAGCTGTAGCTCTGAAGCTATTTCTTGCGAAATGGTTTTGCAAAAATCGGGCAATGCGCACCCGAAAATGGACTAAAGCAAACAACCGCTTAATAGTACTTAAGTTGCTCTTTCAAATGAGCTATTAATTGTAACCACTTAACGTGAAGTTGAGAAATTAAGATAGGGTCCCATTCTACTGAGAACTTGAATAAGGTCCTTTAGTCCTCCCTAAATGCTACCCATTCTGTATAATGGATTGGGTGATATATATTTTCAATGTATTGAAGTTTCTTCAGATTTGAATTTTCTAGCACCGTATTTACAAAATGTAAAGCGTTGGCAATATGTTTAATTAAAAAGCCATTCACTGCATCTCTGTCTAAATTTTTCTTCGTACTGCAATCAAATTAAGTTACAGAGTAAATATGGGCTAAACTGGGTTATGCATAGTTAAACTGAAAGAATAAAATAAAGTCTAAACATTTCGGGTAAGTGCTTACATTCACTGAACTGTTTTGCCAAGGAATATCTTGAGTGCTTAAAAAACTGTAACAGTCATCGCGCATTTTCACAGATCGGGTCTCAAATCATATAACGTTTTTTTTAATCAGCAAGTCTAATATCAACCCTTACTATACTTCCAATAACGCTGATCAATCAAGCCAGCATACAAAAACCTACAATCGAATTGGTGCCAATTCGGTAGTCTTGAATACACGAGCACATTAAAGAATAACTGTTAATACAAAAACTTCTTGGATCAGTATTTTCAAACCGAAGCTTCTGATTCGATGCCTTTCTTTCGGTGAATTATGTTGGTAATAGAAATGGTGCTTGAAAATAATTATGTAGGCATGCCAGGTTCACAAACATTCAATTTGTTGTAGTGGATTCGTTCTCAACCCGTAAGATCCAAATGCATACAAGCAAGACTTATATATTAATAGTATTATATACGATGACAATGCAGCAGGAATGCAATGGAAAACCTTATGGTTTTTTAGGTACTCAAACACAACTAATACCCTTGCTGCTTTAATCCATTTAACAATAGTAGTAAGAACGTAATAAAATCCTTGCAATAGCACAAACACGGATCAGCTTATTTAATCGTTTTTAAGTTATACCTAGGTAGGCAAAAAAGGCAAAACATTCTTTACTACAACCAGTGTGAATTACTCTGATCCGTGGAAATCCTTATATTTCCAAAGGAAGCAGAAATGATATGCATAGTACTGCTGCAAATATAGTTATCAAAAATCTTATACTCCAATCTTAGTGTATTATATACTATCTACATATAATACTAGGTTTAAATTCTGTAACACCAGCTGCAAGAACGTAAGATTCGTTTAGCTCCAACAATTTAATAAATCTTGTTTTAGCCGTCAGTTTAAGCAATTAGTAAACCCAAAATTAACTTGAAGTATTATCAAGTGAAAAACTACCCACAAAATGGCAAATAAAAAACTGCTTGATTGTATGTTTTGTGAGAAAGTGCTTCATCAATTACACCATTATCAAAACCATACAAACCGTGTTCACACGGGCGAGTGCCCACACAACTGTAAAAACTGGCCAAAATAATATGTCCAACAAAGCAAATTACGCAATCATCAACGAACTGATCATATGGAACTGAAGCCTTTTAAATGCGGAACATGCAGTAAGCAGTTTGAAAAAACAGAAACGCTATGGAAACATGAAGCAATTTACATTAGCGAAAGGCCTTTTGAGTGTCCGATTTGCAATTCGAAGATTTCTTTAAATACCTATATGAAATACCCATGAAGATTCACATAGAAGAGAAACCATACAGTTGCATTCTATGTAAAAATAAAGGTTTAAAGGACACCGAGAACTACTCCTTCACCAAGCAGTTTATTCTGGTAAAACTATTTTGTAAAAATTAAATTGATATAATTGTTTACATACTATATTTTTTAAAATTTAATTTAGAAGAGACTTACAAAACAGTTCTTTTGTATCATTTACAAACCAAGCTTTAAAAGATTGTCCATTCTGAACAACCATCTACTTTCACATATAAAGGAAAAACCGATAGTCGTGGAAGAAACTTGTTGACGGAGTACATTTTCAACAAAGAAATTTGCCATGTGAATTATGCAAAAAAAAAACGTTTAAAAAAGCAGAAGCATTAAAATCGCACTTACAAGCACATCTTGGAGAAAGAACTTACAGCTGTTCCATTTGCGGAAAACGATTCGTCACATGGGCACATTTAGAAGTACATTTTGTGAAATACCCCAAGGAGAAAAAATCTAAATGTAACGTCTAAACCATTTGGATATTTGGACAACTTGAAACGACATCAGAAAACCATTTGCAGTCGAAGCAAATAATCCTGTTATCAGTGTCCACATTTTCTATTGTTTTAAATGTATTGTTTGTCAGAGATGAACTACTTGCCCTGAGAGCAGAATGTTAGGGCAAATAAGGTTGCTAGTGTTGTACAACATATTTTTAAAATGTCATTTTCTTTTTTCTCAAAATATTGTATTTCAAACTGCAGGAACGCCTACAAAGGCTTACAAACATTCCCAAAATATTACCGACTTTCCAGCATATAATTACATTGTTCGTAGGTTTTTATTAAATCTGTTGTTTCATTTGTTTCGTAAAGTTCTATTTTGTTTTTGAATTTTCAACGGTTTGGTTATGCAGCGACAATATGCACTACCCTTTTAGTAATTCCGTCGTTAGTTAGATTTTGCGTGAAAACTGCTAACGTTTAATGCATTTTTAGCTCTAGTAGCTATTAACATCTCGATGTTATTTTACTACTACGTCATTATATTTTCCTTTTCCTTTATATTGTGTTAAGTTTACATAGTGCCTTAACCGGCTGTTTGTACTTCTTGCTTTTTTCACATTGTCATGTACACTATTTTGTATCGTCTTCAGTTTTGTTTACGTATGACCAAACTGTGTAAGATACATTTCTTTTCGAAATGAATAAATAAATAATTAAAAAAAAATAACGTGCTTTCTTTGTGCATGGGATTTCACATCAATGCTAGAGTGTAAATGCAAAGTGTGTTAGGTACATAAAGAGGTTTAAATTTAGCTTCAGCGTTTTAGCCTTTCCACGAATAATGCTGCCTACGTGATGAATATTAGTATTTATATGGTAGTGTAATATCACAAAGCCAGCTGAGTTCATGTTGTTACATTTATTTCAAAATTTAAATTAAAGTGACGTGAAAACGTGACGTGACGTGACGTCTGCTCTAAAACCTGTATTCTGTATTGGAAACAGCTAATCTAAAACTTTCAAGCAGACAATTTTGTTTAATTGAAACCGCAACGGCATGGAAAAACTTGACGATAGTAACAACCCTGTATCCATTGTCAGTGAATGATCAGTAAATTCGCAACTTAACTAGTAGAACGGCCAATTAAAAATCTACCATAAAATGACTGGCGACAAGGGTATTGAGTATTGAGTGTGTGTTTTGAGTCAAAACGTTTTCAAAATTAAGCAACAATCAAGTACATCTGTTTGGTCATACTGGAGAACGACCACACGTATGTGGACACTGTCGAAAGGAATTTACACAAAAAGCTAATCTTTACGGTCATCAGCAAGGTGTTCATATGCGTCTAAAACCATTTAAGTGTGAAATATATAACAAACAATTTGGCCAATCAGGAAACAGCACAAACAAATTCACAGCAATCCCAAACCCTTTAAGTGTCCACTTTGTGCAAAGCGATATAAATCAACCACATGCATAAAACGCCACATGTTAAGACACACAGGAGAAAAACCGTACAGCTGCACTATTTGTAGGAAGAGGTTTTATGACAGTAGTCATTTTGCTCGTCACGTAAAAACCCACGCCGGTAAATACAACGCATTTGTTAAACTTAATGTTTGTGGGATTAATTTTAAACTTGTTTTAATTCGTATTTGTTGCAGAAGAGGTTCCACGAAGGATTTCTTGCATATTTTGCCAAGTCGGCTTTTCGACACTTTGGGCATTAAACCACCATGTGCTTTCACATATACGTGAAAAACCGTTTTACTGCAGCTTTTGCCACAAAAGCTTTAGTCAGAGGGGTTGTCTGAAGACACACGTTGATGCAGTACATTTTCAAATGAGATGTTTTCTGTGCGAGTTGTGCAATAAAGCAGCCAGGCATGCAGTCAGGATCATTGAAAGCTCACGTACTAGCACATTTAGGGGAAAGATCATACAGTTGTTCTACATGTGGAAAAACATTTTCTGCCAACCAGAATTTAAAAGTACATCTTCGTAAACACACAAAAGAGAAAAAAATTCAATGCGACATTTGCCTGAAGTTATTTGGATATTCGAGTTCACTGAAAAAACATAAAAAGAACGTATGCCGGCAAAATGAATGAAAGTGTTATTTGTGCCAAGAGGAAAATTTTATAGCTTTGTGAAAATTTGGTTGTACTGCAGGATAAAAAGTATTTATCCAAACGAATAAGCTTGAAAGTTTTAGAAACCGATGTTTGAGCAATGTGTTTCTTCCATAGCTACTTTTTGCAGATACTTTTTAACGGTGTTTAACTGTTTAAAGCTTGTATATAAATTGGTGTAATGATAAAACTCTGCATATGGATACGCTATACTGTCGACAATTTTGTAATTTTGTGTATTTTTGTAAAATATAAATAGGTTTGTAAATACATGTCCAGGATTTGCTCTGTACTATTGTTTTGTAGTGTTTGTTAGCAATTCTGCTTCCCAACCATTGATCAGTGCAATAATGTGCACATATATGCAATTCAATGCAGGGACGCCCAGTGATATTTGAAATGAGAAATATGTAATGGTGTTTACAATTTTAGTTTTTTATTTTTTGTTGGATTATAAAACCAGCGTTATTAATGCAAATTATAAATATTTGTTCTAATGTGTAGTTGCACATTAGCGCAATGATTAAGCATAGGGCTCAACCCCATGCAAAACACATTCTTTCTGATTTACATGCTTGGTTTTGGAAATTTATCAGTGTCTAAGATTCTTCGTAATAATAATAAAAGATTTCTCTATTGTCAGCCTAACGTCACCTTAAATTAAACTGGCTTCAATTACTCTATTTTCTCGTGCTATTACTATCAGTTGTGAAATAAACAAGATAGTAAAATTATCACATTATATTTCTGTCTAGGAACAGATAGCCCCTTAGATATTGGTTGTAAATTGTATATCTTTAGAAATGGACATTAAATGCAAGTTTTCATGTCATGAAAGAATTCAAAACGAAAATGCAGCCAAATGGCATTTATGTGTTTTGTGTGCACCACTGCACTGCACTAGTACGGTGCCGCTTGCAACCTTTTTCTGTTCAGCACACAGCTGACAGCTGATATTCTTGAGCTGGTTAACGTCAAATTTGACCAGTTTAGATTAATTTTAATTTAATTAAAAAATAAAAATATCTTCAATTTCAAATTCACTGCTGGTGTTGTTGTCAACCATTAACAAACGAAAAGGATGGGTGCCTTTAAAGATACTTGAGGGATAAATCCAGAAATTTTGCAAGAATTTTTTAAAGTGGTGTATATAAAGTGAAATGAACTATTTGTTCGTCTGACAAGTTCATGGGATCAAAAGTCGATTTCTTCCTATTTTGTGTGCTTCATTAGCATATTTTCACGTCAATATGCACAATGTTTTAACAATGTTTTAACATGTTTTAACTTTTCTTAATTCCGCTACGAGTGCATGAAATTGCGTTTTAGATGAGTCTATGATAGTCTCCAAAACAAAATATTTTTAAATCCTCTAATAATTAAGCTATACAAACAATGCTTCAAATGCATGCACATAAAAAAAATTTGCGGTACTGCCTGAGAGATTTCTAGAATTCAAATTTTGCCCGACAAATTGTGTGATACTTTTATGAATAGAAATTTATAAATGAAAATGGGGAATGAAAGTGATTTTTAAAGACTTAAATTTTTACCAGAAACAAATTTTAATAAATTCAGAAAACGACATTTATAAAAACACGTAGCACTTTACTTTGTAAACTGATAGGTCAAATGGACTAAACCAAACGGAAGTCCGTATATAAATGGTTATAATCTTAGAACATTTAAAAACTAAGCATATACATTAGCTAAAGACATTAACAGTATAAATTGACACGTTTTGGAGGATTATGTGTCAACAGATGATAAATGTAAAAACTGAATATAACAGCCAGGCGTTCCGTGCTTCTCAGAATGTTTGTCCGTCAGATGATATTTGATGCACACTGAAATTATATTTAAACAACAGACAATACAATTAGTTAAAGTTTTAGACTGATTTTATCCTGTTTTTAAACTTCTTAGTTTAAATTGTCGTTAATATCATACAAATGTAATGTTCTTACCATTTTCAAAAGTTTCATTCAATCAGGTAGGGACGGCACACTTCTTGGCACTTTTCCTTGGTTGTAAATCGATTTCTGGTGCCACCACAGCCTCCATAGATTGATGGTGTGCACGTCCGTGTGGTTGAGTTGAAAACGAATACCCTATTGAAGGATTTGCACCATGAGCGTATTACTGGTAGCATACACATACTGCTATTGTAATATACTGGTTTCCTGTATATTGGGTCGTTCTCGGTTTCAATTGAGATAGTCTGAAAATTGTTTGAAACAAACAACAATATATCAAATGAGACTATTTCAGCAAATTATAAATCAAGTATGTGAAGTACGTACCCAGGGTCCAAGGTTGGCGTTTTCTCCACGAACAAACAAAAGCTGAACTGCGGCAAGCAGCAACAACGCACTAGTGAAGGCAACTAACTTCATAGCGTTTATTGATATTTTTAAATTAGAATGTTTACTGAAAGCGTGTTAGAATTGTTGACTTGAAGTCCACGTATGGAATGTTTAAGCACAGTAAAAGTAACCCCTGTATTTATACCTGCCGTCTTCATTCTTGTACGTATCAATACAAATGTTGTACCTAGCTCGTCATTCAGTTCGTATACTTGGCCAGATAAAAATACGCTGTTGAATTTTTAAAAAATACCATACATTCGTATGGTCCCTTGTAGACACATACGTTCAAGTACAAATTAAATCCACACCTTACTGATTTTTTTGTTTTCCAAATAACAATAGATTAAGTATTTATTCAACCTCGGTACACGAGGATTTTGACAAAAAAGGTTTTTCTCAGAATTCGAGCAGTTGGTAACTTTCAGAAGAAATTTTCTGCTTTCAGTGTTTCGGTGAGAGATTCTGCCTCAAAAGGATTGGTACCTAAAGCCCTAACTAAACTGACAAAGCAATTGATGTGGCGAAGACTTAATAGGTTTGTTCTTGTACTTAACATGTATTCAGGACTGCCTGCACTTAGACGACGAACTAAAACCATTTATTTTATTGATTTGACTCAAATTGAGCTTTATGTCTTTCTGAATATGCACACTCACTTACACTAGAAAGTACTCCCATGATTATTTTCAATTTGGGATTATAATAATCTTTGGGGATGTGGAAGGAAAACTGCCTGAATCCGGATATCATCGTAATGGAATTAAAATTTCAAGCTATATAAAATGCACGAAGTATAGGCAGAGTTTGAGGGAGAAGAAAACCTCCATTCTATTTTGGGTTACGTTATGTTACGGACTTTAAACGGTTTGGTTATGTTGAGTTTTTTGACAAATGATATACTTAGTTCCACTCTTTGATCTTCAATGCACGGCATTGCTGCTGCTGTGCTATGTATTGTTCAAATGGTAGTGACTTCAAAAAGACACGGATTTCTAGCTTACGAGCCCGATTTTTGAGTTTGATTTGTGTAAGAAGCTTTCCAGCCATGTATATGAGCAGTACACTGCACAGAGATATGGGTTCGAATTGCATACATGTTTGGATTTTGCAGTTTGAAACCGTGCCCCGAAACCAAATGTCTCCATGCCTTACCATGCAACCTAAACGGACGCTATGACCATTTAAGCCGAATATAAAATTCTACAGCGTAATTGTGTAGCCGAAGCTGATCTTAATGTGACCTAATCGGGAACAGGACCCAGTTCCCCTGGACAACTCGTCCCCGTACAATTTTCCCTGGACAAAATTTTCCTGGTTGTTTTTTCCCGCGGAAATTTTTTCCCCGATACCCTTTTCCTCAAAACGGACAAATTTACCTCGACAAACTTTCCCCCAAACCGGACATTTTTTCCTTGTCCTATTATTCCCCGGCACTTATTTCCCTAATAACACATTACGAATTAGCCTGTATATATTAGGGGAAAACACCAGGTAGAAAAAATCTACCTCAAGGTCAATGTAGGAGTAAGCAAATACCACAGAATATCGGTAATGCAGTCTTAACATATTTAAATTGAATGCTCATAAAACATTTCCTATAATCCTAAATACAAACTTGGGTGGGTTTTTATTTGATTGCTGACTTTGTAAATTTAATTATTTTCAAAAAACCAAAAACAGTATATTTTTAAAATAAGGAAAAAATTGTCAGGGAAAAATGTGTCTGAGGAAATTTTTGAGTAAGGAAAATTTATCCGGGGAAATTTCGCTGAATTGGCAAATAAAATCAGGGGAAAATAGTCCGGGGATGAGTTGTCCGGGAGAATTAAGTCACCAACCCGACCCAATCAGCAAGAATGTATATCTACATACACTGAAAGTACTACATACATCTATATGTATGTATGTACATCTGCATACATATAATTTACTGAATTGTATTTTTGAACAAAGTCACAAAGAACACCACATTTCAGTGAAATGTTGTACCACATAAACGGAAACTCTCCGTGTATTGAATTATTCACTGTGAATACAAAACTATATCTAATGAAATTTTACGGAAAGGGATTACTTTACTCATAATATGATACACATTTTTGTGAAGTTTTGTAAATGTCGATCGAATGGCTAAAAAGATTTCACACGAGTACACGGACAGACAAACGAACGGAACATTTTTTGCCATATTAATAATTAGCTTTCGGTACAGTTTAAGCTACTCTAACATGACTGCTGTATAACACAAAAGAAACAAATTTGTTATTTTGCAAATGGCTTTATCAAAAACGTGTGTGGTCCATGTATGCTGTTTACTGAAGAACCTCAAGCGGAGATGGTGGGAATGAAAAAGCCAAAATAACTGGATGGTTCCAGAGGTAACATGGAAGAGAAACTCAGCTGGTAATAATCCAAATCTAAGGATTCTCTGAATTGGTACAAAAATTCTACCAATTGGAAAGATTGTTCCCACTTTAATTTTGCTTGAATTGCAAGTTTCAATATTCTCTTAGGAAAACAGTTCTAAAGGAACTTCCACGGATTATATATTATCAATTTTGGGGTCATTGCCTATTTATGTATTTCGGTGCGAAAGTAAATAATACACGGGAATAGTAGCAATTTTAACAAATATAAGCTTTTTACCAGTCTTCTGCACTAGACCTTAAAATTTTGGGTACACTAATTTTGAGCAAAATTTAAATAGTCTATGTATTATTCGACTCGATGATTAAAATGTAAGATTGTTAAACGGTTTTGGCGGTAAGTTTGACTACAGGTGCCGAAATCATTTGTTTTCGAGTTCACCATAGTTTGCATTTAACCGAGATTTCATGTAGGATTTATTATTACTTACATTTTTCTAAATTTGCTTATTAATATACCTAGGTAATAACACAATCAAAATCCCTTTGGATTTGCACACCAACGTTGATAATGTACTGGGCAATTCTTTGCATGCAAGATGCAATTATTAGCCAGCTGCTTCTGCAGGAGAGCTATTTAAGATATCGTGTCCGTTTGTCTGTCTGTCCGTCAGTCTGTAGACTTTATTTTTATTAAACCATACTAAATGGGATCTAGAGCAGGCTTAATGTGCATTCAAACAAGCAAGATGTGTTTTAAACCAGCAAAATGGGGTAAAAACCTATTATTATCTATTAAAATGTCTATTAAGATCTTTTTGCTATTAATTCTTTACAAACGCTCATCGTCTTTAGCAACATGCATTTTTCAATGGCTTAATCACCATGTGCATAGCTTCACTATCTATCATCTTAAAAAGCCGTCAGGCAGCTATGTTTTGATTGCCCGCAGACAGAAAAAGAACAGTTTCATTCCTTTAATAACCTTGTCCGCTATTTTGTAATCCATCCTAAATACAAACAAAGCCAGCAAACGCAAATCATGGCACAAATCTCAGCTCAGGTATATAAACGTATATGATAAGCAGCTCGTTTTTGCTAAAACTTTGTAATCATTCACTCAAAAATTGTCCTTGAAAGTTGCATGTTTTTGAGGGATTAAACATTTATAAAAGGTAAAATGAGTTGGAAGTACGATAATGAATAAAATAGGTAACATGCCCACATGTAGCAAAGTAGCGAAAGACAGTGTAAGCCAATTAGTTTTTAGACAAATCTGATTTGCCAGAAAAGAAAAAAAATCTAATCCGAAAATGTAGTATCCAAGAATTAACGAAGCAAAATCTAACCATAATCTCATGTGCCAGACAAACATTCTGTAGAAGAAAAGCACTATTCTATTGTAGTGAGGTAGTTATTGTGACGTATGACCTCTGATAGCCTTTGATCCCTTTGTCCGAATGCCATGAACGTTTGCGAGGAGGTTTGCCGTATTGTGTTGCACGTTTGTACCAAGTTTCGATGAAATCGGACGGACGGACGGAGATTAGGAGCAAAACGCTTAGGAGATAATTCGGATATATTCTTTGAAAACCAAAGGCATTAGAAGGACAACAAAAACCAGCTTGTGGACAGTTGGAATTAAGCATTTTTGCAATCGAACGTAAAATAATTTTTTAAAAATAATGCTCACTACTAGTAGAAGCCCGTTATATGCCTTGCATTTGATAGTTTGAAGAATTTTGGCCTTAAAATGATAAATTAAAACTTCCCACAAATTAACAAACTACTGGCGAATTAACAAGTTTGTTTGAAATGACCAAATTTGTTGGTAACCCGCTCCAGAGAAATTACCACTGTTCCTTCATTGCAACTTTATTATAATTACCATATTGGTTTACATAATAACTGATTTAATATTCCACTTAAACTACTGAAACCGTGTCTTGAAGTGCAATTCAAAACCGATGTCGTATGCAAATTTTGTTGTCCTGAAGTGGTCTTGTTTTTTCGTCAAAAGGGACCGATAAAATAGTCAAAATTTCAGTGTAAAGTATTAAGCTAATTTTCATATGCATTATCATCATATTATTATATAGATAACTTACATTAAATTATTCTTTCTTATGATTTGTACATGAGGATAAACTTGCAATTAGCAATTTACTACCGTTATTTTATAGTTTCTGTTTTTACGGTGACCATATCTTGAGGACAGGGTATTTTAGTCACGGTCTTTTGAGAAATTCATCTTATGTTATTCTAGACCAGTTTCATCAGTGTATCAATGGACAGTGGATAAGTGGAAAGTGGATAGTGTACAAAGTGAACAATGCCCACGAAAAACTACGTTGAACGTCTTTCTTTGATACTCTAAGTTTACAAGTACTTGTACAGTAATTGGGAAGAAAATCATTTTTGCAACATTGGTTTTGAAATATCGCTTCCAGCAAGAAAATTCAGGATTTTACTTGGTACCAACGAACTTTTGAATGTTATGTATACAAATTTTAATCATTATCGTGAATCGTACCACCTAACCTTAATTAGTCGTATAAATTTCTTAGTGGCAAGTACGGATCATTTTTTGATAAACAAGATTACTTGCAAGCACAAGCAATTTATAAAAACAATGCAAGAAAACGGAAGAATAAAGATAAAAAGTAGGAACAACATTGTCTATTCCATATTTATTAAAACTTCCATTTGTCGACAAGTTAATTGTTTAAAAACTGTTAGTAGTATTTGCATCCGCTGTGTTAATGAATTTAGCGTATAATATAAACCAAATAAAAGTATATAGTGTAATGAATACATTTTGCATCTTTTGTCTTTTATAGCAACAAACTCTTCTAGTTAAGTCTTTCGCAGTGACGTCATTTGGAGGACAAAATCGTCCTTTTTTCTGAGAACAAGTCAGGATCCGATGAGAAAATTTGTCTTTTGTGACATAACAAATTGTACCGGTGCTGGCTCAGCAAATGCTGGGATTACCCAAAACTCTGACTCGCTTGTTACAAGCTTCACGGTTATACCACTTTTGACTTTTGTGGTTCTTCATGTGTGGATTAAGATTTAGAATAATTCCAACATTTTTCCATCAAAAACAGCAGTTAATCCTGCACACTGCGCCAACAAAAGATCTCGTCCATTTTTTCAAAGGAAGGATTAGGAAGCGGAGACTGCGGATTAAGGAATAACATCAATAGGCTTTAAAACAGCAACTGAAGGGTTTTCATTCAAGTGCCCTCTTATGTGTGCGTTTAAATTAATCATGCTGGCAATTTTTTTGTCGCACAAGTCGCAGCGATGACTTCCTTGATTCAGGTTGCTGTAATTTACGTGTCTGTCTAGACTTCCAGATCAGTTAAAGCATTGTATTCAAAGCTACATGATTTTTTATTGTATGAAAAACTTTGTTGGTGATGATCTCCAAATCAGAGTATCAATAGTGGACGTCCAGCGTACTTTTTCGTGGACATTGTCCCCTTTCTCCACTATCCAATTTCCACCTGTCCGCTGGACAACTTTACCCCTTGTATACAACTTTTCATGTCCAACATGCTAGTGGACGGACAAAGTGGACAAGGTCCACTATCCACTTTCCACCTATTCACCCTCCATTGATACACTGATCCAATTGTACCATATTCAGCACCGCAAAACATCCAACAGAAAATTTGAAATTGCTATTCTTGAAACCAACCTAAAATTGTAAAATTGCACGTTAAGTAATATCAAGTCTAAGAAGCTACAATTTACGTGTTATGTAGCATTCAAAAGCAGCCATTGTCACCCATGAATTCGATTGCATAGTACGACATTAGCGTTACAAACTAACCGTTTTAACCCACATATCTTCAGAAAACCAAAATCTTTCACTGTCCAGACGCCGTTTATATGTCGCAACTTTTCCAGTCGGTGCGGTGTACTTGTCAATTTCCAAGTAATTTCGGATGATTAATCAAAATGAAATGATCAAAGCTGAAAGATAATGCGCTAACAACTTTGAACTAAAAAAGGTTTTTCTGTTTACGCATACGTGTAAATAATGTAAATTATTATACCCAGTAAATTATGTCTACCATAGAAGTAACAAAATTTAAATCTGAGAATCTATGCAAAATTCAAATTATTTAGGCTTCGGAAAAACGTGAAATTAAATGTTTTCACTGGCTTGCCGTATCGCACAAAGCTATTGGATGTGCACGGATCACATCAAAAGTAGTATTGTAAAACCAACTTGTAGCTACGTTTTTACATATTTTGCCAATAATTGCATATTGCATAGCTGATCTGCCGTGCATATTTTCCAGGGTGGCGGGATGTAAATACATGTAACATGGAAATAACATGTAAAAATTATTTTTTACATGTTAGAAATACTTAGAATTTCTACATGGACAATGTAAATTATGGAAATATTCCTGAAAATTTTGATTTTTGCTGCAAAATGAAACTCAGCGTTTGAGTTTTAGGCTTTTAACTTGTTTTTAAACTCCACTAAACCGTTTCGTTTGCTTTTAATTTAATTAAAATCGTCCTCTGATTTCGCATGATAGGCTTAAATACAGTCATATTGCTTCTTTGGATGTATTTTAACATTTTTCCATATTATTTCCATATTTCCATGTATTTATACATTTTTACATTTAAAAAAGGACAAATTCAATATATACATGTAGAAAAAGCCACCCTGATATTTTCAGACATTTTGGAAAATGTTGGTATATTTCTAAATTTTTCAGCATATTTTTGAATTTTTCGTCAGATTTTGAAATGTTTGGCATATGTTTGAATTGTTGACGTTTTTAGTAACATTGTAAGATATTGCAAAATTGGCTATTTTCCTGATGTTGGAACGGTGGTGTCACCTATTGCCTCGGCATCTGCGGAGAGATTCAGTTATGAATTTTTGGGAGACATGTGCTGAGCACGTCAAGTAGCAGCAGCAGAATTCACACCCCAAAAATCATCGTCATCCTCGTCCGCAGAAGCAGCGCTCCACCACCACCACTACAACCATTACTAAAACTCTGCTTTTGCCTAGCCAAGAGCAAGTTTATCATTTTGTCGTCTGTCTATTTTGGCCATTAAAATTGTAAAATAATAAATTATTCTTTAAATAAAGTTGACGAATAACTGCTAAAACCGCCCTGCAAGTTACTGAATTATTTTCTGGTTTCACTGATCCTGAGATCCGAACCCTTTTCTGAAAAATAGTGTGATGCGACTGATTTTTGGTGCATAAAGTTTAGGCCCGCCCAAACACTTTAACTGTTGAGCGCCCGAAAACGCCTCAATTATCAACAGTAAGCTATATATAAAAATTTGTAAAATTTATGTTACAGAATTGTAAATGTTTTTATAAAACCATGCATACTTAAGCGTATTTTGCATGCATGGTTTGCTAGGCACGTGTAAACCGCTTTCAGCGGTGTCAGTTTACGATTTAAAATGTTTTAACGCTTGCATATTTCATGCATGGTTTGGCAAATTTCTTGCATATTTGCATGCATATTTTGGGGGTTTTCCCTGCATATTATTCTGAAGCTTACAAATTATGATACATGTGTGCGTGTTCTTTTCATGTAAGTAAGAAACTTTTGTAATATTTGGTAAACTTTACAATAAGAAATTATACGAAAAATAAATACGCATGTCGTTTATGATATTGTAAAGAATGGCCCTTTTACAAACTACTATTAGTGCTGGCCTTTGCTTTTTTTTAAGATTCCTTCGCTCGTATCACAGGACTGAGGGTTAGTGTGGCTATCCACAGTGATTATGATGCTACACACTACTGGCCCTAATTTCTCTAAAAATTCACTAAACTTTATGAGCAAATACTGTCCAGCAAGCTACACCAAATTATAGTTTTCAACAAAACTCTATTAACTTTATTTCTCTTTTAAAGTTACAAAAATTGTCAAGGGAATGAGCGAAACAATATCCACTTGACCAACTCAACTTACTTAGCTTAGCTGCTCGCAGGCAGGAATCTATCGACTACTCTTAGGCCGAAAAAATGTGAACAACTGAAAAGTAAAGCTCCACACACGGAGCACAAGAAATTACAAGAACAGGAAATAGGCCAACGGCCAAACATTTTACAAACACACGCGAACAGGGAGATGTGCTGGCATGCAATAGGCCGAGACAAATCCCGGGAACTTTTGCATCTTGGCACAGCATGGTACTCTCAGCCACACTCCTTTGTTCACGCTACTACACACTAGCGTCATTTCTTACAGATATTGTATTTACTTAGATGTTTCATTTTCGAATAAGCACAAAATTGACGAAATTTAAAGTTAAACATTTTTTCCAATGAATAAAATTGTATGATATCTAGAAAAAAAGCAAAGCAACGATGAAAAATACGTAATATGAGCTGCAACCTGATAGTGTAAAACATACTCTGAGCACTAATATGAAACATTTTATTTTATAGTATCATAACTCGATAATAACTATAACTTTTACTTAGAAGCTAACGAAAGCTCATTAATTATTCTCAAATCTGGATATAAAATACTTACATTTGAAAATTTTCAAGCTGTTGTGATGTGCACAATAATGATCTATCGATTACCAAATGCGACAAGAATCCATCAGTTCAATCCCTCAGAGTGACAGCGTTAATGTCTCTTTAAATGACATTTTGACCAAATTTCTTATCACATAGAGGACAATGAAATTGCTTCTCCCATGTATGCACTACTAGATGTTTCTTGAGTTCATTCTTTGTAGCAAACCCTTTCTTACAATGTTACGCTTACGTTACGATTTTGTAGTGTTTTTAGTCAATATGATGACATGAAACTTGCTAGATAATAACTGCCGAATGTAACGGTAGGCGTCAGTGTTTTGCTTTGTCTATAGTGATACTTTGTTTAACTTTAAAGGAATATTTATGACAGAGTTAGGTAAGAACTATATTACGTGTGCTCATAAGGTAGGTTGAATTGGGTCTGGGCTCTGGAGAAGCCTTGAGCAGCATGGCTTGGCATGGGTTTCTCTCTTAGTTCCGTTCATAGATATCGTGTCGTGGGCAAGCGTGTGGTCGGACATCACTGATTTCTTTTAAATTGCTTCTTTCAAACATTAAATTTGTAACATTTTTCGCACAAGTGCGTTTTAAGTGTTGTTGCATATCACTAGAGATTCTTAAAAAAATTACCGTGCACCTGACTATGGTCTCTGATCAAAATGAATACTTCTGTAATGTTGCAGCAAAATTCTGCGTTGCATTTTTGACAGATTAAAGGTTTTACATAAAAGTGTAAGAGGTGTGTGCATAAAGTTTGTTAGATTTAGAAACTAACCACAATTATTTTAAAATGTAACTTATTTGCGTGACATAAAAATATTTTGCATTAGCAATATTATTACATATGCGCCTTTACCAACTTTCCTCAGGAAACTTTTTTATTCTGTTCCAATTTGTTTACAAACCTTGTAAATTTCGAAGTGGAAATGGAAGAGAAGTTTACTGATATTATATTAAAATTAAATAAACTAGCTGCATTAACGGCGCTGATGCTCTCTTGAAACAGAACTCTGGTAGTAAGTTTTACTAAAAGTTAGGCACATAAGGAGCTTTTCACCGGTATGTACAACAGGATGCTGCTTTATCCAACTCCTTGTAACAAATCCCTTCTCACAATATTCATGGGTAAACGGCCGTTCTCCAGCATTTTTGCACGGCGTTAGCATGGGGTTAGATGTTGGCAATGACCTGGTCACAAATGATGGTACTGGGTCTCGAATAAAAAGTGCATGTCTCGAATCAAAATGTCTTAAACTAGACCTAAGCCCGTTTTGCCATCAAAACAAAATACAATTTGATGGCAATCTAGAGCTAAGTACATATATCAAAACTTTTAAACCATGTATGGAATTCATTTCCGATCACTTTAAAGAGGCATCCACTAATTCAACTCAAAGTGTCGTTAAATTACCCAGATCCAATCTCGGTTGCGTATTCCGGATTTTATCTAATACAAAGTCAATCGGGAATACTTTTTCATCAACCCACCCACTTTAAATTCAATGGTGATTCTCTTTTCCTTCTGTATCCTCTTTTTGAGAACCCAATCATCTCAAAATTATCTTTCTTTAAAAATGTAAACCTTGTCGGGGTGCTTTCATCATTTTAAAAAGGACGGCGGTAACCTTCCTGGTTAACTGAAACTACTAAAACGATAGCCAAAAGGCTTACCGATTTGGTGATGGCTAACCCCTACCAAATTCCCACCCACAGTCAATTTACCATAAACTTTTTTATTTTAAAAAGGGGAGAATAAATTATTTTTTATTCAAAGTAGACGGCAGCTTTGACTTTTTATTCAAAATGGACAGCAGCAATTGACATTTTTAAAAATAAAACTTTAGTAAAGTTGTAAAACTACGCCCAGCGAAAAATTATTGGCGACAATTGGCGAATTTTAGCATGAATTCCCCACCCTTCAATTGGTCTACATACCAAACCAAATTTGAGCTTCATCCGAGCAAAACTGTAAAAAACTACCCCTGGGGGATAAGCCTTACCCCGCAGGGGTAATTGGTTAATTTTGCTGAGTTTCCCACCCTTCAATTGGCCTACATACCAAATTTGAGCTCAATCCGAACAAAACTGTGAAAAACTATTCCTGGGGGATAAGCCTTAACCCCAGGGGTAATTGGTTAATTTTGCTGAATTTCCTACCCTTTAATTAGTCAAGACTCAGCTTAATTCGTCAAAATAGCAGTACTATAGTGCAGTTGAGTATGTAAAAAAAACTTTGCCCCAGTCAAGATTCGATCGTGTGACCTCAGCGCTCTACGACTCCTAGCCCCAGGCTCAAGCCACTGCACAACAGCAGCTATCTGAGAGCACTGCTGCAAAATAGTAAAGCAAGTGTTAAGCTATCCTCGCAGAAATAAGAGAGAGCGTTTGGACAGCAAAAGGCTGCTTGGACAGAAGCACCCACCCAGCCAGTAGCGACATGCGTTCTAAAATGTATAGTCTAATGGTTTATGCTAGGAGTGGGTCTCAAATGTATGTGTTAGCATTAGATTTGAAATTTGAAATTGTTTTAAAATTGAGTTTTGTCAATGTTAACATCGCAATTTTAGCTAATTGTGTTTGCATTGGGTTTTATAATGAGTTTTATAATGGGCTTTATAATACACAATGTTGGAATACAAACGCATAAATTTGTCCCGTTTTCCCAAATTACCGAGAGAAAATTATAATATGGGATTATAAACAAATTAACAAAATTTAGAATGCTGCTTCCTGATATGCCTTGCTAAATGTGAATTCTGATTAAAGCTTTGGTTACAGAGACAACACTTGAAGGGTTTTTCTCCAGAGTGTGTACTCATGTGTTGTTTCATGTGTGAACTATCATTAAAACTTTTGCTACAGAAATGGATTCACCGGTGTGTTTGCTTTCATGCGTTCAAAGGCTGGTCAAATATAAAAACTATTTGGTACAGTGATCACACCTGAAACGTTTGAGACCTTCATGAACAGATCTTTTGTGTTGCTATTAACTTCGTTTCTTTGTGAATGTCTTGCTGCACTGCTCACATTTGTAGGGTCTATCACCTGTATGCACTTTCAAATGAGGTGTATGATGATATGATTGCGTGCATGCTTTTTCACAAAATTCACATTAAAATTGTGTTGGAACTTTCGTTTCTGATGTATTACGCTTGTAAATTTTAAAACCTCTACAGTTTTGTAATAATTACCCGACCGTTCACAAAATTTATGATTTAAATGGAACTTAGGTTTAATGTTTTAGTAACATCCTTCTACGAATAATTTACATAATAGGCAACATAGGCCAACTAATTTTGTTTTAGAGGTTTGATGATAGCTCAAACCATTTCGTGAAAATATATTAAAAGTAATAAAAAAGTGAAACTGTTATTGTGTTGAAAAACGTTGCTCGCAAAACATTGCACATCGTTGCACGAAAAAACACGCACAGACCAGACGTTGCCAAAAATTCCATTTGTGGTGTTAATTATTTTTTAAAACCTGTAGTATCCACGGTATATATTCTGTGGTATTTAAAAAGATTGTTGGCATTCCAGGTTTTCCGCAACCTTTAAAATACAACTGGATTAAATAAATTGTACTTCTCGTTTAAAATAAAGTATTTGTTTAAATATTACCATCTCCTCGACTGGTAATTCCTGCCAGAGCAATTGTTTTATTTAAGTTATTAGTATATACTGATGGTCCACCAGAGTCACCATCGCATGTGTCATACCTTCCTTGGATGTCCCCCGCGCAGAACCAAAATCTGGGGATCGACTGGCGATATATGTTTGCGCAATCATTATTGCTAACTATGGTCACATGAGCAGATTGCAGAAAGTCGGCATATATTTCCGTTTTATTGTGAATTCTTCCCCATCCTGTAATTATTAAGGTGTTTACAAGGCCGACATTTGACGGAAGTTCAAGCGGAATGGGAGCTACCCATTTTGATATGTTAAATTGGCGTTTTGGTTTTAAAATTGCAATGTCGTTTTCTCCAGTATCGTCATTGTAGTTTGGGTGTATGTGGTAGCTATGAACTCCAACAACTTGTACACCTTCCGTTTTGCTTATGTCTTCAACATACACTGATCCACCCATCAATGCCAGCTTCGATGGGAGTCTTTGATTGCCGTGATTATCGAATAGGCATTGAGCCGCCGTTAGGACAATGATGCCTTTTATTTCAGGATGGTACGTGATCACTGCGCCACATGAGTGCAAGTAGTTGTGTCTTAATGAAATCTGAAATGGATACTCCCCAACGGCTGCGGTTCTTCCTCCAATAATGCGTGATTTTCTTCCAGTTGTACGGTTGGAACACTGACCGTTGTTTTTACTGCTTTCGATTACTTCTACATTAAGTAGAAATAATAAGCATATCAGCTTTTTGAAAAACATTTTGCAAGTTCCAACTATTTGAAAAAATTCGCTAACCACGGTAATGTAAAGCTAAGATTTTTGTCGAACAACAACTTATTTAAATCAAATTCAAAAACACAAATAGTTTTGTGAGTGTTTTCGTTTCGACACAAATTGAGCACTGAGCTTGGCTGTTTAAGAAAAATCTAAAAATGTAAAAGTCCCTTTTTACATTCAGTCGTTGAGCACAATGTACCCACCGTACCGTCTGTTCCCTGTCTAAGCAAAAAGAGTTAAGCCGTTATATGCATGTGTGCTATTCAATCCAATACAATGACCACGGCAAAGTGCGTGACAGGTAGCACGCAGTAGACAGTAAAACGAATGTAATCTTTTATAATCCTATTTATTGAAAATACTTTTTTGTAAAATTCCGTTACTGTATTTTAGTTTCTGTGACAACTGGTTTTATTTATCCGAAATGAGGCATACGTGACGAATGGTTCTTTTTGATTTTCTGTTAAGCAAATGATGTATGGTAAAACTAATATGTGTGAAATTGTTTAGGTTAAATTTTATCAGTATACGTGCATTGTATAAAACCAACGGGTGCTTGTTTATATACATGCCAGATTCTTTATGCCATACATATTTGGGATAACTTTTTAAATTGTTGATTCTGTCGGAAGGAAATCGAGTAAACACACGTGATCTGTACACGTAAGCAACTATTGTGGAAACCAAAAGACAAATATAGCTTGTTTCTTAAGTCATTAAAGGAAACACACGTCTGGGTATTTTGTGTGTATGCGTATTTTGCAAAACGACGCTCGCGCGACTGGTTCATCTGGAAGTACATGTACATGTTCATACGGGCAATCGACCACAAAATTCCATTTGGCAAGTACGCCTTTCCTTTTACTTGACAATTTGCTTTCAAATGATGTAATTATTCCACTACTTTAAAATCTGAGTCGTTACACAGACTGCTAAGCAGACACAATTTTGTACGTTTAAATGCAGCAGCAACTACATGCAATAATTTGAGTTGGTTAAAATTCTGCATTGAACAGATTCTGTGTGCGTCACCATTGAGTTGTCAGCAAAATCTGAATTGAACTAGTATAAAGGTCAATTACAAAAAGGTTACAAAATGACAAGCAAAAATTCGTAGGGGTGCCTGTTCTGCGAAAAAACATTCAGAAATATGGTCATTTGTATGTTCATAATGGTGAACTGCCGTACATTGCCAGAGCATGAAGCACAAAAAACATGAACAAATTCACTGCCAGGACAAACCCTTTGACTGTCCACTTTGTGAATTACGCTTTAACTTTATTGCTTACATGTAACGCCACATGATGATTCACACAAAAGAAAAGCCATTCAATTGCACCGCCTGCAGCAATAGGTTTACCGATAGTGGTCATGTTTGGTTTATCTCAAATTTATTTTTAAGTCGTATTTGTTGCAGGAAAATTCTCTTGTTGTTTTCAAGAAAACTTGCATCATTTGCATCTTTGGAAGTCCGCTTTTTCACTCGTTACAACTTGAACCACGTAAAAGTGAAAAACACTTTCACTTCAACGTTTGTGACAAACATTTTAGCCGGGAGAGTCATGTAAAGAAACACATTAATGAAGTTCATTCCCAAAAAAAATTTATCCCATCCCAGTAAAGCTTTCAAAGATAGGGAACATTACAAGCTCACTTACGATTATAATAAGGGAAACTTAATGCGGTTCTTGTACATTCAAAACACGATTGGATACAAACCTATCAATCATAGTCATCAAACAGTAATACAACAAACCGTTTACATGGGTTTCAAGCTTCACAAATGTGGAAGATGCAATAAGCAATTTGGCTCTGCATAGGGCTTTAAAGGATATCAGGAAATTCACACAGGAGAAAAAGCCGGCTTTTCGAGTGTTTGCTTTGCAACTTAAAATTTTATACCGCTTGCCGCTTACAATATGGAGTCTCACGTGTGATTGCATACAGGATAAAAACCATACAGCGGCGCCGTCTGCAAGCAAAGGTTTAGTCATCACGGAGCGCTAGTTTGTCATACAAAAATACACGTTCGCAAGAACTGAAAAATTTGTCGTTATTTATTTTGGAATAATTCTTGTAACTATTGTACTTATTTATTTTATCTGATTGTTTTATAGCAAAAACGTTTCTTGCATTTTTTGTTCCGCCCGATTTCAAGTTCGTTTCCGTTGGAGAAACCATATACGTTGGTGAAAAGCCGTTTCATTGCAATGTCTGATAAAAAGTTTGTAGTGGAAGCAACCTCAAGCAACATATTGATGAAGTACATTCTAAAGTTAGGCGTTTTAGTGTGAGTTGTGCAGTAAAGCTTTTAATTACAAATTAGTATTAAAGACTCACTTGTGAGCAGGGAAAACCCGTACACAGATGTTCTCTGTGTGGGGAAGCATTTGATACAATAACGGATTTATTGGCACATTACGTGATACACACAAAAGAGAAATTTTTTAAATGTGACATCTGCTTTAAGGCATTTGGATTATCTGGCAACTTGAAAAGGCATCAGAAAAACAATTGTAGGCAAAACTAGTAAATTTTAATTAGTTTCATCGAAAACAATAACGCAATTTGTAATGCAGAATTAGCAAAAGAAATAGACGTATGAAAAGATGATAGTTTATTTGTTCAACATTTGCAACAACAATTCAGATTTTATGCTTTACTACTTCTAATTGTGTTGCTGAAAGATGAAAATAGAAATGTTGCCCAAACTAAGAAACATGTCTTTGAAACATGGTTTTAATGCAACTAATATTTGAGACAACACAACGTTAATTTGCTATTCGTTTGGATTAGTACGAGTTTAAAAACAGATTTAACTTATAATGCTGTCAGAGTTTCATTTGTGAAAATCTTCAAGCTTTACTTTATACTTTTAAGGCCTCCTTATTTTAGCTCATGCTGATACTCTGAATAAAGCTTAGATACTAATTCAAATAACCCTAAGCCATGTCTATGACAATGAAAATTTTACGGCACTAATGTTTTTCAAGTTTAGCATATGATTCGTGATGACACTTCTTCAATAGCACAAACAAAACAAAATCGGGTCAGCACATCTTAAGTTTCAATCACGCCTTTAATGCATGTAAAGAAAAAGCCGGTTTTCTCCAGCTGATTTTTCAAAACAAACAAAGCCTTAAAGGTCATTCACCCCAAAACCCAAAACAAGCCAGCTCATAAAGGTCAATGACCCCAAAACAAAATCAGCTGTTAGTCCCAAAACCCAAAACATTAGCCGAGACGCGACGCCACAGGTCAGCTGATAGTCCAAAACCCAAAACAAAGCCGAAATTCGACACCTCAAGTTAGCTCCAGCCGAAAAACGAGATCCATAGATTCTTTGCGGAAACCATAGCTGGAATAATTTTCGGAGGGAAATAGAATGGAAAGCGGTCCCACGGGCAATCTGGTGCTGAAACAATTTTTGAAGGAGTAAAAATTTGGAATAAGAACAAAAGGAGCAGCAGTCCCAAGGTCAAACCGAAACTTGAATATTTTTTTGGAGGAGGAGAAAGATGGATGGCATAACAACAGCGGCATGACCACGATCATCCTGGAACTGGACTCATTTTTGGAGGGGACGAGAATGGAAAGGAGAACAACTGCCGCGGCTGCCGCGGCATGACCACGGTCATCCTGGAACTGGACTCAAATTTGGCATAACAGAAGCCGTTTAAATAACATCTCACAACATAAAAGTCTTTTATTAAAAGATGCCAAGGCTGTTGTTCTCCTTTCCATTCTCGTCCCCTCCAAAAACGAGTCCAGTTCCAGGATGAACAGCTGATTTTGTTTTGGGGTCATTGACCTTTACGAGCGGGTTTGTTTTGGGTTTTGGGGTGAATGACCTTTAAGGCTTTGTTTGTTTTGAAAAATCAGCTGGAGAAAACCGGCTTTTTCTTCACATGCATCAAGAGCTAATGGCTTTTGCTGCATGTAAGGTAAATAACATATGGAACAATACATGACTTTACTTTTAGTAGACAGTGCTAAAACGGAACGCTTACTGGAACATGCAAAGACTTTCCAGTATACTAACAAGAGAAAGAAAAGTCCAAAAATGGTAAGTCCATAAACTGCTTTCTGAGAGAGTGGGAATGAAAAAAGTTGAGTTTTCTTGAATGTGTTGAAAGTGTACGATGTTTACTGACGTTTACCAATACAAAATGATTTTACAAGTTAGCAAGTTTTAACGGCTTTACATTACGTTGAGGTTTATGTTTCTTTGAAAATATTTTTTACGATTTTATTTTATGGTACTTAGCTTTACACTTGGAGCATCTTTAAGATTTTGGATGATGGAATGCGTTAGTTAAAAGGTTTTAAAATAAATGTCATCATTATACAAGATTTTTGTGTTGTAATAATTCCACACTTACGGAAGTACCGCATTTGCAGTGTTAGATTTCTAATATTCCTTAGACTTGAGTATCATACATGACAATTATTCACAATAATTGTCGGGGCGTTTTAATTACGCATATATAGTGAAAACTCAAGTTACGACTAATATTCATTTGCTTGCAAAATATTGTTCAATCTGAACACCAATTTCTATTTACATTTGATTTTTGTCTACACGCAGCATATCAGATAATTTGTACATCAATTTTACATCATCATTAGTTTACACTAGAGTAAAAAAATATTTTTCTCTGTTTTCATCGTTGTTTTGTTCTCAGCTATTATACTAACTTCATGCTTGTTGCATCTGCAACATTACATTTTATAGATTTTTTATTTACTTGAAAAATAAAAATACACTCTGCCTAAACGCTGCTGTGGAACCACAGGTTGTAAAACCTGCCAAAAAATATGCCTACCTTCGACTTATAAGTTCGTTCATGAAAATGAAGATGCTACAATATTCCTGCAATATTGCTATTATAAAAGGCTTTCTAATGACACTAAAACGTTGTCGCAAATGCACGTTTTTCAAAACGCGGCACTCTATTATACATTCTATCTATTTGGTTAACATGTATATACATGGTTAACATGTATCTATTTGTAGCACACATGAGCATACAAATCATTAAGTTAAATCATCGTTAGTTTTATTTCTGGAACGCATATTGTCAGGCTTGTAGTGACTCAAACATCTGACAGCTGATTTTGTTGCACACGATTCAACAGTGCAAGGCCTCAAACTGTTTTACATCGAACATTCGCAGTAAAACAAATACGAGAATTACAATTGGTAAAGTTTTGCAGAAAAACGCATTTAGAGCGTCCTTGAATTGAATTTTTCACAATCAAACAGATACGGGTTGACTGTGCCATTTCCTCTATAATATAATAGAGGGTCTTGAAAGAATGTATTGCACATAAAAGTTGGAAACGTTCATAATTACGATTTCTTCTCATATTTTTCATCTGTATGGCGTCTTTAATACTACCATAGCTAATGATTGTCACATTCTTCATGTTGAACAACATTTGTCAATTATATTCAATTATTAAAGCGTACAATAATATTAATCCCACAGCGTCATATCCAAATATAGAGACATACTTAGGTATATAATTAATGTAGTACTTTACAGTTAGGACGTCATCATAAACCATTAATTTTAGCATACCGTTTCCTTTGAAAGAAAAATGCAGCATCAAAATGAAAAAGAAAAGGACCAGCGCAGTAATAGGCTAAATTGACTGATTGCAAGTAGAATTTCTGGATATTTTGAAATATTAAGAAAGTGAAATAAAGTGATCAGTTGTCTATTATTTCAAGTTTTGTTATGTCTTAAAATCCGTATGCGAGAAAACAACGTATGTACATGCAAAATTAGAGCGAAACCTATATATCCATATAATTATAACTATACTTTCACTATCACAGAATCGGCTCTAAACTCTTGCATTATCTTGTAACTACTTGTAATATATATAACTACGTATGATAATAATAGCACTTGACTTCATAATAACGCCGGAAGCTCAGCTGGCTGTCACACTCAAGAAAACTATGCTGACACCTTGGTAAGCAGATGCCGCACCACCAACGGTGTTTTCGTAATAAAGGTTTGCTGCATGCATGCAACTCGACAAGAATATATTATGAAGTACAACCAGTTCTTTCTGTTGTACTATTTTGGTAAAGATGAGGTTCTAGCAATCCAATCAAAATACGAGATGTTACCAGGTAAATACTTCAGTGACAATAGTTTATTTGTTCCCACGTAAAGGACTGGTACACGGGGGAGCTTGCCACACTATTAAAACTGCTTGTGCTGCACAGAAGTCCACTAAGGTATAGGGTTCGGCCATTGTAGTTTTGGCAATTAACCCCTAGCTCATAGTATATCATTCGATTCGTCTTGACACGAGGAAGTCGATTTTGAACACCGTTTGACCTCTTGACCTTTGACCTTGCAGAAATTCAAAAACTCCTTACTGCTAGGTCAAATTGAATAACTGTTTTTTCATTGGATTCAGCACTATCGAAAACCTACATATGCTAACTTTCAGCTTTCCAACTGGTCACGGGCACGAAATATTTGAAATTTTCGGTTAAAAAACGGCAAAATTTCTCAACTTTGACCCGTTATAACTTCGAGCGCCGACCGTTGGGGCAACCAGGTAAGGTGTCATTCGAAAGCCCGTTTCACGTTCTATAACCTCACATCTTCCACTTTGGCACCTAGCGTCGGCGGGATGAGTTATGGACTCACAAAATATGTGTTGCAAACTAAAAATTCACGTGTATTTTCCCATTTAAAATTTAAAAAATATAAAAATATTTGTGAGTTCATAACTCATCCCGCCGACGCTAGGTGCAAAAGTGGAAGATGTGAGGTTATAGAACGTGAAACGGGCTTTCGAATGACACCTTACCTGGTTGCCCCAACGGTCGGCGCTCGAAGTTATAACGGGTCAAAGTTGAGAAATTTTGTCGTTTTTTAACCGAAAATTTCAAATATTTCGTGCCCGTGACCAGTTGGAAAGCTGAAAGGTAGTATATGTAGGTTTTCGATAGTGCTGAATCCAATGAAAAAACAGTTATTCAATTTGACCTAGCAGTAAGGAGTTTTTGAATTTCTGCAAGGTCAAAGGTCAAGAGGTCAAACGGTGTTCAAAATCGACTTAATCGTGTCAAGACGAATCGAATGATATACTATGAGCTAGGGGTTAATTGCCAAAACTACAATGGCCGAACCCTATACCTTAGTGGACTTCTGTGTGCTGTTAACGTGAAAGTCGGCCGCTGTCCTTCTTGAGTTAGTTACTCAGAGTTACCCACCACACGCTTATCCCTATCATGCCCAAACAATGTAGAAATCCTGCCTATACATCTTACTTTTGCTTCCCAGTTTTCCTTAAAATGCTCTAGAGGCAGGGAAATGTTGACCGTGGACTTGGACTGCTCTTTCAGTAAATATATGGACAGCAGAAGACCCGCTCGACTATGGAGCTAGGTGTACTTAACGCCGTGTTTAATCTTTAATAACAAAAAAAGAGAAAAATGTTCTGGTTTAGCTAATAGTCAATTTTTATTGTCATGTAATTCAAAATTGACTTCTGTGTTATTGTTAATTTTAGTTGACATCCAAATGTGCCAGAAATTTAGAAGAGCGACAGGTTTAGTTTTAAAACAAGTGGTATTCAACTCAGACAACACATAAATGAATACTACATATGATTTATAAAAATGATTTCTACTTTGTGCTCTGTGAGAGAAAATTGTTGTATTGTAAGTTATTGCTCAAAATTGAGAGTTTATGGCCACATTAAACTTTCCATTACTTCAGCATTTTCAGCCCAGAGAAAATACGTCTCAGGATGTCATAATAAATGTGCAGCTGTCAATAGCTATAACAGTAATGATGAAACATATGTGCTTTGTAATAAGTAGAAAGAGTGGAAATGGAAATTTGGCTTTTACAGTGTACATATTTTACAGTCTATTGTAAATCCGTGTTTATTAACGGATAAGGTAGCAAAACGCACGCACTTTCAAAAGCTGTCTCCAGAGACCCATTTTTTAGAATTTTCATTTTCATTCCTTTTTCCTCTAAACAACTTGCTAGCTTATATTTAGCCAATAAGCTAGAATTGTAAATCGGGATGTCTGATAGGGGATAGAACCAATAAGCAGAATACGTCCTTTATTTTTTTTGCTAGGTAATTAGGTGTAAATCCAATACATGTTCAACTAACAGTAGGTGGTCTTTTTTTGTTGCAGGAAATTGAATAAATAGTGCACGCATTTGAACATGTGTTTGTAAGATTAGCGCTGCTAGGCATGCCAAATATAAATTTATAGCCTGCTTGAGCAAAAATGATATTGTAGAAAGTAGACGACCAACTATTTGTTAAAAGTTCCACTGAAGTAACATATATTAAACAGATTTAGTGTTCCTTTCTTTCCATGACATATTTTTATAAGAAAAATCTTATACTTAATAATTTCTAAAAATTACTTGTAAAAATGTGTTAGCCTATCTCCTATTTTCTGCACACTTAGAGGCCAGTGTGTGAGAAACCTCAAGTCTGACCCTTCCATCTATTTAAAAAAGTTTTTACATTAACGCCGTAGCTAATTTCTAAGTACGTTTCGAAACAAAGATATTTCTTAGATCGATTCTTGACCGTAGTCGACTTGATTTTAAATTTAGCTGAAGTTATTTTTCCGCAAAATCTCGTATTTTACACTTTACTTTTCTTCAAACATCTTACAACTATAATTATCTGTATTTTCCGCTCTTCATTTACTCACAGCTACGTTATTCTTAACACTTTTATATGCAATTCCCCTGCCGCATAAATTTTCTGCTTGAACAACAACGCCTTTCCAACACTCTATTTCTATTTTATTTCTAATGGAGTATTCAATCTTTGCAACTACTCCTTTTTCTACTTCTTGAAGTTACCAAGCCGGAAAAACAGAACTGGATAAAATCCATTTTTCTAAGAAAATATGAAACATTTTTTTTCATCGGATTCCTCCAGGAATACACTCTCGTTCATATACGCACCTCCCGAAGCACAAGATGAAAAATTCCGCTTTTTTGCTGTCTTTCTTTCCACAAGCAAGCTTTCTTAGGTTTTTAACATCTCACTTCAACAAGTTTCTCATAAACACAATATGTTACAGTAACGAGCTTTAGAACAAAACTGCTTTTCAGTCTACTTTGTCGTGGGCTAGACTACTAAATATTTCATGAAGAGTGGAAGCACATGCTATATCCAGAAAAACGGAGTCGAGTAAATTTTCAATGTCTCACTTTCTCCTGCACTGCAGAATTCAAGAAAACCGCATCATAGAAGACATCTGTCCAACTAATCTTCCATTGTATTCAACCACATTATACAGGATGTTATAATTTTTAGTGTTTAAGTTAAGCAGTTTAACACACACGCAAACTGCGATTTTTATCACCAGCAATTATTCCCAAACTAGAAAACCATCTATCAATCATTTTGCCAAGTTGTAATCAGGACTTTTCTTGCACATTCACTAAATAAATCCTACCAACAAAATAACCAAGTAAATAAACGCCGGTTTAGCTGTGATAATCATGTTGACTTTAATGAATGGGCTTATTCAATTTGTGCAATTACTCTGAGGCCCTCTGGGGAAAACATTTAGGAGTGGGATACTTCTACACTTTTAAAATCATATAATTTTTGCACTTTTTCTAACCAGTAGCTCAGAGAATAACTGAAAAAACTTTTAGAAAATTTTATTTCAGAATTATTCAATTTTTCACAAATCTAACTTTAAAAATTTCTCCCATTTTTTTGCTCGAAGTAATATCAACTCTAATAGTGTTAATTGCGTGTACAACGACAACGTTGTGGAAGTACAGCCGCAGTAGAAAAGTTGTGCTCTGTTTTCTTGGGACAATTTCCTTGGGTTCCTGTGTTATAGACGTCCATAAAGCACTCTAAAAACTATATAGTATTCGCTGTCCTTCTGATATCAAAATATTAAAGTGCATTTTCCTAGGTAACATGTCCTTTTTCTTACTTCAAAATAACAGACTGTTCGAAAGAACACTAACTTCTGTTACCCCTTTTTTATTCAAATCTTTTGCTATAGTCTTTAAACTTTCTTCAGAATGTAAATGGTATTTTTTCTAGTGGTTCTTTACTTTGACACTTGTAGTTATATAGTTCTTCTTGTATTATAAAATAAAACCTCACTGAGCCATTTTTTCAGTCAGCTACTGCATAAAACGTACGCCCACTTCTAAAAGAGCATTCTTCTGACTACACGGCTATATTCACACATTAACATTTTTCACGCATGCAGGTGTATTCTGCCTCAAGGTTCAGGAGCTTTTCCGCATGCAAAATGTCATGACTTAAAACTTTTTCTAGATTTTCAAACTCTTTTTAATGTTTTCAGAGGCGAACAGAGAACACTGTCAAATCAGATAGGTTTTTTCCTCAAGTAATATGTTTGGTGTCTTCAAGCTTTTATTCCGGTTTTAAACCTTTCCAAGATGATAAGGAGTATGATCAAGTAGTTTGAGAGCAAAAGTCAAAACAGTCCGGGTTCAACCTGCCGCACTGTAACCAAAAACTAAGCACAAGGCAGGCTTTACTTTATACAGCACAAATGCAGCTTTTTCATTATACCAAGAAAACCGGGGTAGAAAATCTTGCTGGTTTTAGTTCATATTTCCTCTAAAATTGTAAAAGAAATTGTATTATATACAGTAGATTTTTAAAATGCAGGCAAGCGGCATTAAAATCAAACCTAGTTACAAAAAATGGTTTTCAGCATGAAAAAATACTTTTGCGTCGCCTAGATATTACATTTAAGATCTTGCTTCTAAAAACTTTTAATCTATCTATTTCTTAACTAAGACCTTGTCCAAAACCAAATTTTACATAATATGTGTAGGTATTCATGTCTTTTGAATAACTTTCATTGCATTACAATTTTTCTACCTTTACTTTCCCCTAAACTAACCCCAAAATTCTTTTCCCAACGAAAGAAAAAATGATGCACTGTCAGCATCCATTTTATTTGTAGAAATGATGTAGGAAAATTTCAACGAGTGTACAATTAAGATTTATTACAATCTAACTCAACGTTTCGACTTAATCGTAAGTCCTCATCAGCATCCATTTTCCTTCAAACCGGTGTTTGATGCTGTCGCTTTGACACTTTTCCTGAATTTGCACAATTACTCAATCTAGATACATTTTCACCTAAACATATACTTTTCCCCTGTTTACTCACCAAATATATGAAATGTTCATTTGTTGTTGTTTTCTTTCGGTTCCGTTGTTTGCTGTTTGCATTGTCCACTTCCACTACTTACATAATTTATTTTGTTTAAATTCTGGAAATATTCATCATGATTAAAGGCGAAACACATTGCTGGAAGGAAAGCTTTTAAAACATGGATGGACATCAGAATAATAAATACTTTACCAACTTATTGAAGCACGTAGTATATATATTTAATGGAGAAAATATGAGATGAAAAGAACAGAAAGTATATTATGTCAAGGTTTAGGAGAATTCGTAAATTTGTGGAAAACCGTAACACATTTACATTAACAAATGAAAATAAAAGCTTTAATTGTCAAATTAATTTTTAAAAACTGTTTTAATAAAATGAGTCAGACACATGACGTAATAAAATTTTTGAAGACCAACTACGCCGTTTGTGGATTTTGAACGAAATCTCAAACTTAAAATTTCATAAGATAGGATCAAAGTATAGGGATTTTCTTCTGACTAAGGTAAACTGAGTTCACCAACTTCCTCCAGACAGAATCTTTCAGTTTTTAGCAACTATTGCAAAAATACATAAAATATACGAGCACCGTTAGGTTCTATTAATCCAATCCATCATAACAATGTTTTCTTATTGTTCGTTGTTAATCCTAACGGTGATAGGATCAGTTGCAGTAATTGCGTCAGCGACCTTTCTTCTTTGAACCAGCTCAAGGAAAAGAATGTTGTGTCTCCAATAAACTTATCAATTTAGATCTATCCCGATGTCACATTTTCTTATTTGTGTCTAGATATTGCTATCTTGTCTTTCATTCTCTAAAAACATAAACTTCACCTATCTTTCAAAGTATATGGCTTTTTTCTCATTTTATCTGTACTACATTGAGGTACAAACTGAAAAATGAATTTAGATACAAGAAAAAGAGACAAGGATTCAGTATCATCAGAAAATTCTACTTTACTAAAAAATAGTGGGATGCGTACATATATAGAAATATACAGAATGAGAACAGTTTACGTCTTTCAGCCAAAAGCGTACTTTTGATACAATTTAGCTTTAGCAATTTCTGTTTCCATTTCTTGGCTTTGAATAGTAAATCCTATCATTTCAGTTTGACTTTCTCCTTTAGTTATAGTGATGGTAGCTATTCCAATGTCAATATTAGCTGGATAATGAATGGACGCACCCACACTTCACTCTAGTGCATGTACTTGCTCTTCTAAAACTCTTTTTCTTTTCTGCTGTACCGCTATTGAAAAAAGATTAGAAATAAAGAGGATCTCAAGTGTAAATCTTGAGTGGGTTTTTCTATAAGGCTCACATTTCCGTTCTTCAGTAGTAAGTGGTAGCATTTTTTGTACAAGGAGCCACAAGTCACTGAATATAGGTAGGTTAAAATTAGTTCCACTTGAACTAGAAAAAATGAAACTTCCTGAGGAGGCAAAGATGAGATTCTAAATAATATTTTGGATTTGGAGTGAGGAAGTTCGGCGGAAGAAAATCTGTAGCTCTGAAGCTAGACTTAGACACCGTTTGAAAATAAATATATTAAAATGCTGAACTAGATATTTGCAGGTTTTAACAACTTTCTGATTGGACATTAGAACACATTTAAAATTAAAATTAAAGAGTTACTAAATTTAACGAAAACATACATTAAGTTATATTTCACATTATTCCAAGTTTCTTGTTGAATTTTCTTGTTCTCTAACCAACAAAAAACTTATTGGCACGTTTTTCTCTTGTTCTTGTTACAAAACACACACATTCACCACACGATTTCATCGGAAATGCATATGCTTTAGTTTTTTCTCTAGCTGTCGGATTGACCGTCAATCATTGACCAAATCAAGTACGTCAGTTGTCCCTGAAGTTTCCAGGAATTAATTTAGGATGTGTAAACATTGCTTTAACTTTGGTAAATATTGCTACAAAAGCTTGAAGTAATCTTTAGTGATCGAAACGCTTTTACTTTTGCTTCTATCAGAGTATTTAGTCTGACCAATTTTTGGAACAGTAGGCGTTCGAAGCCCACAATGGCCAGGCCAAATGCATGCCAGACTCCAAAAAGCACACTTGTTTCGTATTTATTACCGTGCACTTTCTCAGCTAATCTACACTTCCAAATTCCCCCAATTATTGTGTACACCTACCAGAAAGGTAAGTGGAAAGCGCATGTTTTTGGTGCAGTTTTCTTGAATGCAATTTTGCATATTTATCTTCATTGAAAACATTATGTTTCTACAACACTACTAGCATTATTCAATGGAATACACTATGCCGCTTTGTGACACTCCATATTTTCCTGCAGTTTTTACTTACTTTTCATCAGAGAAAGCACGACAGTTATTGATTGCCTACTTGTGCGTAAGTGCATTGCTAGAAAGGGTGAGATACGAGATACAAAAAGAACACCAGGTTTGCTTTGATGATGGACTTGTTTAGTAAAAAGTAAGTAAAAAGAAGGGAAAATAATGCATAGAAATATGTTGATAGTATATACTATATCATTACATCATTAACATGTATACAAAATAAAAAAGAAATGGAAAGTCAAGTAAAAATGTAAATAGGTTCGCCGTTTTTCAAGCTTATGTTTATTATACAACGAAGAAAGGGTTGTGACGAGTTGAAGGTGTTTTATGGGACGGGGAGAAGACTGGAAACTGATAATAGATATAAAGATGCAGGAAAATGGATACGGATGATGTATGATTATGGTGGGATTTTATGGAAATAGGTTTCTAAAAAGAAAATTGTATAGTAGATGGGTAGTTGGCAGTAACATGTATATTTTACGACCTTCAGAAACGTGCTGCTATCCTCAGTTATCATTAATATTTGAAACGTAAGGAAGATTTGATGTTTATAATAACTGGGGAATATTGGGTTAATGTTTTTTAAAAATATTTTTGAGTGGAAAAAGCGAAAGCACAAAAGCATATGTATATCCATAATTCAGTGATTCTGGCCGTCCGTTTGTATTTCAATTTTGGACTAAAAACGTAAAATATGCGCGCTTTATGTTTAAATGCATTCTACCAAGTATTATTATTGGTAACAGCTTTCAAGTTTTCTATTGTGTTACCTACACTTTCAGATCAAATTTTGTGTTTTATGTCGCCCATAATAAACATTTTTTAAAAAGTAAGCATTAAAATACATATCGCATAAGTACGAAACCGATATAATTTACGAGTAATCTACGCACCACACACATTTTGAAACAAGTATTTAAAAAATGCATGACGTTTTAAAGCTACAAACTTTAAACTGCATTCACCAAAATAATCAAGCATTTTATAAACTACCATAACAAGCTAATACTGCTTCTTGTACAAGAAAATGAAAGCATGCAATGCTCTACTAAAACTGGTACGGTTATTTTAAATGAATAATTGTGCGACTGACCAGATACTTCGTTTTAGCAGTTTATCCTATTGAAAGAGTTTTTTCTCACTTCCCTTAATTCCCACTGGCACGCATCATACAAAATAAAACCTAGCAAATTACAAAACAACGGAAATTCTGTAGTTTTCTTGGCTTCGTCTTATCAGATTAAAAAGCATGAACTACTAAACAATAGTGAAAGCAAGCAGTAAAAATAGACTGTTCAAGTGGCTATCTACTATCTGTGGCTAGACATTCACAGCATTCCTATAGGCAATAGCATTTCAATCGAACGATTTGTAGCCCTTATTTTTTTACAATGTTAAATATTCAATAGCATTCAGCACACGTAAGTAAACACAGAAAGAAAATTCGGAATCGAATTTCTTGACATGCCACAACACTATAAAGCTCTAGTCAATTTTGTCTTAGCACATCTACATTCCAACATCAGCATAAGGAAGAAACACTAGACAAAATATTGGCCTCTGGATAGTCATATGATTTTTGGAAATCAACTGGCAATATCCCTTGTAGGGTTGGACATAGAGTGACCGCAATTTTTGTGTCAACACAAAATGTACTCGAAATATAGTTGTTTACAGTTAAGCATAAATCCAGCTGTACTTTGTTTCTGTAAACTTTTCAGCACTTTCGAGTTGGAATAAAACTCGATAGCTTCTGTTGCATAAGCCTATAACTTTAAGAAGGCAAATTGTGTGCCAAGGGCGGTTAACGAATTTCAGTTTTTATTTCACCAACATAAAATTTTCGTGTTGGCTTTAGCAATAGCTAACCATACATTTTTTACCTAAACTGTTTTCATGGCTTGCATATTACCCTAAAAATATAGATCAAATACATTCACCAGCCAAAATATCAATGAGTCAGCTTCTTGAGTTTTTAGCCTTATTGTGACATCCTTTCTAAATGGGCTATCAATTTCCCATTTGCATTTAAAAAATGGGAGTCTTTAGATAATCATACTGCCCTAAGCCACCAATATATTTCCACCCTCTTTTCGGAAGCCATGTAGTCTCCAGAGCACATTTACCAGAGCACATTTATTGTCTTTGCTATTGTCAGTTGACACACCAATAGTGCCCCGAGGCATCAATAAGGATTACATAAATAGCTAATTTTAGCTTTAATAAAATGCCCATGTATTTTTTTCTGCCATATTAAGTAAAGTGATGCTGGAAACTTTGGTGATATTATGAATCTGTTTTTTGCCTTATTGCAAAATAGTCTGAGGAGGATCTGTGATCGGACCGAAACGTCGGGATGTTCTCACTGATAAAAATTGTTGAAACATTCCTTGCACTAAAAAATTTTTAATTTAAACTTTGGTTTAATTATTTAAGATTTTTCTGCTACACAAAAACTAAAATATTTCAATATTCAAAATAAATTCAAATATTTATTTATTATCTGGCACATAGATACAACACCTAGTATGCCAAATTCAACCTAAAAATCTACTAAAAGACCTGCAGTAGCCTGCACATCACCTTGCTGTTGTAACAGAACAGATTCTCATTCTCGCTTAATACTAGCTTAGCACAACAGCGTTTCAACGAAAACAGTAAAGCCAAAATAAGCTGCAAAACCAGCATTTCCAGACGGAATGGGAATAGCGTTGTGGGCAACGCAAGAGAGACAGTGATTAAATTTGAATTTTGAAATAGCACCAGAACAAGCAGCTTGTCCAATGTGGAAGAAACAAAACACGTTCGGTTCAACATGAAATATTCTCGTCAAGATAAAAATATATTCAGAAAGGTCAATAGACAAAATTGACATGAAAAAAATCCGGAAAGCTTGCCTTCTGTACCGATTGTGTAAACCCACCGATTTCGCTCTAAATAACCATGAATAACAATTAGAAAAATCATTCAATGTTCCTTTAACCTTATCCCTGGAATTTTACATAACAAATTCCTCATCACAGAAAAGATCGACTTTTTGAATTGATTTTAGTTGAGTGTCTCAATCTCAGTAACCTCTGCTTACGAATTCCATAAAGTTCAATGGCCCACTTGAACTTGCCAAAAGTATATAAAACCACTATTGACTTTTTTCTTCTTGGTTTAAATTATTCTGGTTCAGTAAACGTGCTATGCGTCTGAAAAGTAAACTTGGGTTTTACGCCTCTATTCTTGGTTGCAATTTAGAGTGAAAAGAGAAAGTTGTAGAAGCAGACAGTGTGGATTTGGTCTAAGGTAGTGACTGCGGTTGTGGTTTGGCCAGTACTGAGATACTTTGCAAAAATGGAAAATGCCTGGAAGAAGGAAGTATGATTTTTGAATGCTGCTGTCAGATATAATTTTACAGGAGAAGAAAAGCAAAAAATGTTACAGTACGATGCGTTGAAACTGTTGAATGCAGAACTTACGATTTGAAAAAATTGAGGTGAAATACGCAAACACAAAAGACTATTCTTATGATGTGTTATTGTCTTAAATAATGATTACATTATGGTTTGCACTACTTGTTACGCGTTTTACCAAAAATCTCTATTTTTGTCTTTGTCAATCTTTAATAAATATAAAACCAAATTTTACATAAATTTTGCAACCGGCGGTAAATTATTGTGTTTTTAAAAAACAATCTCACTATGTGGTTCAATTTTATTTTAAAATTTAAAAAGCCTTGATACCTAAAATTTAAATTTATGTGAAACCTTACAAGAAATTTAAAGCAAATAGCTTGGTTGAAATATTAATGATTTACAAAGTGATAAATAATCTCTTATTTATTAAAACTTGTACAAATTTTAACTAACACACAAGAATTCCTTTCGATCTATTAGCAGATTCACACTTTGTAATGTTCACTTTTTTTAATAAACGTTAAACTACAACATAAATTTTATTTATCATTATTCTTTTATTGATAAATCAAAATTGTCCAAAAGTTAATGATTGCGTAGTCTTGTCTAAAATTCTGCATGCTTGAATGAAAGTTGCCTAAATCCTCCCAAGATTGCATGACCGAAGATAGTCAATCAAGCTTACTTTCACAAAAACCAGTCTAGACTCTCATATAAGTAATCCGTATACACAATAGGATTTTGCGCACATGCTTTTCCCATCAGAGACGCGATTTTTCTTTAACCTCCCACTACTTGTAGTTGCAAAGTTCCAGCTCATTTGGTTTATAGTCCGTGGTATAATGCCCTGACTTTATTTTTGATTGCATGCAATAAAATTGCATTGCACCATTTTGGGGATCACTGTAACTTAACCTGGCAAGTGGGACAAAATGGGAAGAGAAATTGCTGCTCTGAAAAAGTTGAGAGGCGATAAACTAACTGAATCCCGTAACGAAACCGATTGTTGATAATCAATTTCACCCTCATTTACGTTCGAAGTAAAATGAGTTTAAGATAATTTGTTAGTTTGGCATAAAAATGGTAATGTCTAGAATTCTGGAAAAATCTGAGAATCTTTTCTTAAGCTTCAAAATATTATCTACAATCTGTTCAACCATTTGCGTTGTAATACTACAGCACAGAAGCATAATTGAAGGTTTTTTTATTTTGAATGATTGAAACAGCGTGCGGATGGTCCTATATTCATTACTGGGAAAGAAAGACTTCGCAATCTGCCGACCATTTAACGCACCAACACATCGCTACTATTTAAGTGAAAAGGTTAGACAACCGCTTATCATATGCGGCTTATGCAGAAGGTCCTCTAGGATATGGAAATGGTTTGGGTAAGTAGACATACACGAACAATGTAAAAAGCCAAGCCATTTTAATCAAATCCAACAAGCCATACTAAAATCCAAAGTAGCATTTAGAATTGCTGGTTATGTGGTTGTTGGTTCACCGATGACTTTTATCAAAAGACAAGGCACGCACATCGATCTACACATATTTCACGCCTAAAATGTTGTCAAAAATTTTACACGCAGCGTCAAGATGTCACAAACTGTGAAAAGTTGTCAGTACTGTACCAAGTTTGGTGTGATTCTGACAAACCGTCTGGCCTGTATCGTGCTCACACACACACACACACACACACACACACACACACGGACAGACAGACAGACAAATATGACAATCTCAATACTAGCTTCACTATGCTCAGCTACGTAATAAATGTTGTACCAAGTTGATATTTCGTTACAAAGTACTTTTCTTGTTGTTGGGGAATTATTATTTGATACACTCATCGGGTGGCAATATAACCATTCATCAGTTAGCGATAAATAGTGCGCTTGGTTCCTTGGATTATCCTGAGCGTTATCCCCTTTGGCCTATTGGAGGTAACATTATAGCTGGCGGATAAAGGACCGTGGACGTACTACAACCGGACCTGTGAACCCGTTGTGGACAGAATAGTAGGCAAAGTCATCATTATCGATAGACTAACTGTGTGTATTCTTTGTTATGGGGAAATAGACAGCGGGACAGGATTTCGGTCATTGCAAAAGGTTATCATATTGTACATGCACCACCAGCGGTCCCCTTCCATCTATAGGTTCATACCTGCCCCCCAGCTATCCCCCCCGAGTGGATCTCCTCCACCACCATCCTCCACCAAGGCGTAACCCCCCTTCATTTAATGTGATAAACACGCATTGCAGTTTCAGAGACAAGTGGTTCTGCTCTGAGATGATGATGCTGTGATACTTACTCAGGAGGATGAAAACAAAAAAAAAGATGTTGGCTTGTAGAAACAAAAGCAAGGAAAATCCAAATATGGAAAAGTCTACATGCCTCATGAGAAATAAGGAAATAATACAAGTTAAAAGTCAAGTTTGCTGAAATCTGTTAAGTTTTACGGAGTTTACTAACCTTTGCCAATTAAACTTTATTGCTTTTCACATTGATCCATGATAAAATAGACTGGTGTACTTTTATGTAAGCATAATAGAGTTATCGGATCATCTGTAAATTGAACGTTGATACTTTTTAAATATTAAATCCAGAAATACTCAGAACAGAATGGGCGGTTTATCTGCTATCCATTCAGTATAGCATTTACAACTTGAATCTGCCAAACGGCGTCGAAGTAGAAGCTTTACAGTTCTGATTATGGTTGTTAGATGAAAGCTAAAACCTATACAAGATTTCATAAATTTTCCTGAGTAGACGTTTCTTCAAATCCCAGTAGAATTATTATTTTTTTGTAAAACACTTGAATAATATATATGAAAAAGTGGCCAGTTGAATGCTTTTAAGATAAATGTAGTTATTCTTTTAGATTTTTGTGTATTTTCTACGCTGCTACAATTCCACTTTTATCGAAGCACCAAATTGCAGCGTTAGATTTTTCTTCAGTTTTTTATTTTATACATGGTCATTGAATAAAACCAATTATTGGAAACTTTGCATGTATGGGACTTGTAATTCTGTTCCATTTTTTCTCAGAGAGACAAAAACAGGAAGCCAATAACTTTTTCATTAGTTCTTCCATTTCGTGACAAATATATTCATCGGTACAGCTCTGTACCTCTTTAGAGTGCTTCCCACCAAATTATAAATTGTTGCTGAGATCACCAATTTCTTCCAGACACACACTCTTTGGTTTTTTTGCAAGTACCCAAATATACATACAGTGCCTTTAAAAAGGGAAGGATATTTTTTCATTTTCCTGTAAATTTTTTATGAGACGTTCAATCCGTTTGATTAATATGTGCTTATGTAGAGTAGTTAATAGCTGTTATAGGTGCCAACTTTCGTGACATTCTGTTGAGTAACGTAGTAGCTAGGAGAAATTAACCAAAAGTTGACATTTCGAAGTGTTCAAAAACCTAAGGATATGTAATTTTCTAGCGCTCAGATTTGCTTCATTCATACATTGGTACCACTCACTCATGATGGCGAAGGATGAAGGGATTTTCCGTGAGTGAGTGGGTAAATTTCGGGTTCACGAGTGAGGGGTGAAGGGTGGGTGTGAAATTTGGCTAGGCACGAGTGGTGGGTGAGTGAAGGGTTGAATCATAATGGATTCGCGAGTGGTTGGCGAAGGGTGGGTATTATACTTACCCTTACATTACTAATTCTAGCATTCGGTTTAACTCTATGTACTATGTTTAAATTTATTTCAGTACTCGTAGCAAAATAAAATTTAAAATTCCATGTACAAAGGTCAATTTTGTCGTGTTTTGTTTGTCTGTCACCTTTGTCGTGGTAGTTCAGTGTTATCATTTCATATTTTAGCCCTTCACTCATGAAGGTTGGCGAGTGAAGGCTGGTATAATTTAGCGCTCATGAGTGAGGGGTAGTGAAGGGGCAAAAATTTTTAGCTTCGTGAGTGGGTGGCGAAGGGTGGGTAGAAAATTTGTTGCTGGTGAGGGCGAAGGGTGAAGGGAGTGGTTTAGAAATGCCCATTTATGCAAACATTAAATACATGAGTTCCGTTAAGCCCATATAATCCCTGTCCCCCCTTCTTCCCCCCTGTCGTTAAATTTAATGGCAATATTATGAGTTGCAGTAATTGCGTCATTTATCTTGCCTCTTTGAACTAGCCCAAAAGAAAGTTGTGTCTCCATTAAAGCTTATCGTTTGAAATCTATCTGTTAGTCCAATTGTTTCTTTTTCCATTTTGTGTGGCTTCTATTTTTCATCGTTTTCGGTACTAAATACATTTTCAAGCAAAGTGTGAAAGGAAAGTAGATACAAGAAAAAGAGAGAAGCATGAAGTATTATCCAAAAGGGCTACTTTACTAAAAAATGGGATATAAGGAAATATAGAGAATGGACACAGCTTGAGTCTTTTATCCAATTGTGTAGCTTTGATACAATTTAGCTTTAGTCTGTCTCCTTCTTACAGCTTTGAGTAGTGAACCTTCCCTTTCCAGTTTGACTTTCTCCTTTAGTGTTGGTGATGGAAGCTTTTCCAATGTCAATATTAGCTAGATAATGGGCGCGCACAAACTTCACTATAGTGCATGTTCTTGCTCTTGCAAAACTCGTCTCTACTATAATTATTAAAAAATATTAGAAATAATAAGGATCCCAAGAGTAAATCTGGAGTAGGTGCTTGTATAAAGCCTGCACTTCCGTTTTTAAGTAAGCCTGGGTAGCAATTTTTTTTGTGCAAGCAGTCACAAGTCGCTTAATATAACTTAAAATTAGTTCCACTTAAGCTAGAAAAAACAAGAACCTTCGTAAATGAGTAACTACCGGAAGCAATTGTGCTGAATTAAAGTTCTAAATTCATAGAACATGCAGCATATTATATGCTGGAAATTCCATAAATAAATGTATTTAGCATCATGAACAAAGTAAACGTACCAGTTTACATGCATACCCACACAGTCTCACAACATCCGTTTACACAAACGACTACCGCGAGATGTAAAATTCATATCACCTGTTTGTCTTAAAAGCATTCAGCATCACTTTGGCAGACTGACCATTCCCAGCTTATTAACGCCCGTTCATTCTTAAAATTAAATTAATTTTTAATTGCACGATTAAGTCTTAGTATCTCTCACTGCAAAAAGTGAACATTTATGATGGCAGCAAACGCAATATATATAACAAATCTTCCCCAAGAGATAACCGAGGCGGAAATCAGATCACAATTAGCATTTCAGATCCCAGAACGTAAGAAATTACTATTTAAGATATTGATAATTCCATAGATTAGCCATATTAGTTGGATAACATGATAAATTGTATCTGTAGTGTTTGAAAGCGAAACGAGCGTGCGTGTGATCGTGTTCAAAAATGTCGAAAGTTGGTCCGCTCTATTATCCGGCTTCAATGTAGACTACCACCAGTTACGGTTCAGGTTCCGTACAGTGATGCTAATCAGCGGAAACACGGGAAAAACTGAGACCTCAATTAACTTGAAACTGGACACAGGCGAGAAAAGGGACACCAAAGGAAAATTCCTTCATCCTAAACCAAGGTCATTTCGCCGCCGTTTTGAGCAGCTTGCGGGAATCACTGAAAGAAAATGCTTCCGCTTTTTTACTCAGGATTTCTTAAATGATTTGAATCCGAATATCTTCAGACAGTTTAATCCAACACTGTTCCTCAGCGAAATGGTAAGCGCTCTTGGATTTCTAAAGAAAATAGGTCTAGGTCTAGTTACAACTCTACATATATTTTACTACTAAATACGAAGCCAGTGATCTGATCATGATGGAACTAAGGCAGCCTGGACTCGTAATTTATCACAAACCTACCGCAAAAGGAAGCTTAGTTCGATACGGATCTCCGCTGGAAACTATACAAGCAATAGGTAAAAACCAACTGTTGAAAAGTAAAGTAAAGTGGTTTTAAAGCTCGTTCATTTATTGATTTTTAGCCTACTTAAACCACAATCCGCAAGTGTTAAGGCAAGGTCGTCCGTGCATCGTAGGAAATGATCGAGGAGATTATGCTACTGTTAATATGAAGTCCGGTATATCACTCTACCGTACTTGTGTTGATTTTGAAGGTAAAAAAATATTCTACGCTACTCACTGATCGACCATAGCCAAGTTCCACTAATTTAAGGCAACAATGTTTTTTATCCAGGGCTAAAGGAAGAATTTGGATTTATCCCAACGGATGCTTTTAGACATGACCTAGTTGACACAAATGTTCTGAAAGCCGTAGAGGAATCTTTAAATTGCTGGAAATGCAAAGGACAGTACACCATTCTTGGTGTTGACCTTTACCTTGACTGGTTTGCTGGAAAGTGCAAATGCGCGTATGATAGGTAGGCAAACACATTTTAAAGACTGATATAATACCTAAATCCCTAACGACATTTATGTACATTGCAGGAATCTGAGCGCAACTAATCGGTCAAAAGCAATCTTCTGGCCCGGAGAACAATTCACAAGACTGATTTTTGCTTTAATGTTGCATCCTCTGGCTACACGACTTCCGTCTTTGTGTATTCAGTACTACCCTATGAAGATAGCCTTAACTGACACCGCTGATTACTTAAACATAGTACTACCACTGCTTTTTGAAGACTGGAAAGCCAAAAGTTCTCAATTTAAATCCGACAACAGAATTAATGCCGACATTGTTTGTTGCAATGTAATTGAAGAGCTTTTGTTAACCCGACCAAGAAAAGTTGTAGTATCTTTGAAATTACGGCTCATAACAAGAACTTCAGTGTGGATCCCGGAAAATCCAAATTCGATTAGGAAACTTAAACTTGGGCTTCACGTCAATAGGGTGATGATAAATACTATATCAAACTATAGTAATATATTTTCAGCATTCAAACATGATAATAATTCTCACAGGATGTACAAATCACGATTGAAGAACGCAAAACAAAGCTGTATCGAATTGAACAAACTGGAAATAACCTCTTTCTCATCGCCACCATGGAAATTCCGAAAACGTACGTGCGTAATCTAGAACCAGCCGTCTCCGTGACCCCAAAGCCCAACAAATCAGAGTACAACGGATTATTCGTACGCTAAAGAAACTGGATCAGTATCAAGAGACAGCCAAACTTCCACTGTTTGACATATTTTTTGACCCCAGAAAATTTATGAATACCTGTTTGCACAAGTACAAAGAAAATGAAAATCAGGGCGATGTTCAAAACACCCTTAAAACTTTACTAAATGGAAATCAGGTACTATTTGACCTACCATGAATGTACAACTACTACTACTTTTCTTCCGGTTATCTTATCACAGTTTTCTATTTTCAGTTAAAATCCGTACAAACAGCGCTGGCTAACAGCATTAGTTTTATTCATGGACCTCCCGGGACAGGAAAGACGTACACTGTGGCCATCTTAGTATCTGCACTCTTAGAAAAAGAAAATGGTTGGATCCTCGTCACGGCTCCTTCAAATCACGCCGCGAATAATGCTGCTCGATCTATAGTTGACAACAGCTTTTCAAGGAATCCGCCAAACGTTATTCGCATTTTTGCAAAATCCAAGGAGTCATGCGGACTTACTTCTATTGTTTCAGGTCAGATATACACTGCTATCAAAAACGAACGTTAATTATATTACAACACTATGTAGTAACAACATAATTCAGCGTATTGTATTTTGTGTCAAGATTGTCCGGGAATTCCATTACTAGACGAGGAGGTTAAGAAGGACGACGATTGGTTGAGAAGTGACAATGTTGCCGAATTTGCAAATAGTGAGAACTACGTATTAAACCTTAAACAAATCAGCATGTAAATGTAAACGAAACTCATTTAATTTGTGAATTAAAAATCTTAGTTGTTCGCAGTGGAAAATTAGAGTCGCTTCAACAGGCCCAATCAAATCAACTTGAAAAGCATATTGCTTCACTAGAACGAAAAATCCTCAACAGATTTAATGCAATTGTCACTACTACTGGTTGCTTGATGGATCAACGACTGTCCAGCTATTCTAAGGAGAGACCAGCATCAACAGTTATCGTTGACGAAGCGGGACAATTACCCCATCCAATGACTATCAGCGCGCTTTTCGTAAATCCGCGAAGAATTGTATTTGCAGGAGATCCCGAACAATTACCCCCAACTGTGACTTCATACGCTGCAGAGTCCGCCGGATTGAACCTGTCACTAATGGAAATGGTTTTCCTTACAGCGTACGTAAATATTTTTTAGCAAATATTATAATTAATTGTACACATGTACATAACTTGTCTAAATATTTAACAGAGAACAAACTTCTGTCCCTTGGAACACCTTAAATGTTCAGCATCGAATGCATCCAGACATTCGACGACTAGTTTCGGAAACGACATACCAAGGCAAGCTGAAAGATGCTGATGAAGTCAAATCCCGTCATGTTCTCTACGGCGGAATTTTGGAGTCTTTCTGCAACGGAAAACGAATATTTGTAGCGAATCATGACTCATTGGAAACACAGGTAGCGTATTCGTGTAGCTTAACACGTCAGAGTTTTTAATAATTTTACATAATGTTTGTTCATTTCTTTTCGTTTTTAGATTGGTAGCAGCTTTGTAAACAGATACGAGGGAGATTGTGTCATAAATCTTACAAATCGATTAATTGCAATGGGAGTTCCTAAACAAGACATTGTTATACTGACGTTTTATGATGCACAAAAGAAGTTGCTAATGGATAAGCTAGGAGAGGTGATACGTTAAAATTAAAATACAGTCTAGTCTCAAATACACGTGCGTTTGTTAAAAATACACTAAAACATGCTTTTCTTGTTCTCAGGGTGTCACAATAAAGAATGTTGACGCATTCCAGGGAAAGGAGTCCAAAATTGTCATTGTAAGCTTCGTAAGATCAAACACCAGCAGAGACATAGGCTTTATGACCAGCGGAAATCGTTTGAACGTTGCCGTTTCTCGAGCACAAGAATATCTATTTTTGTGCATGAACTCAACCTTCTTCTCAGCAGTCAAAATTCAGCATTGGAAAATATTTATGGACATCTTGAAAAAAACAGCATTCTACAAACATATTAAATAAATCCCCATGTAACCCTGTTTTACAAATTTCACCCTGTATTGCATTTGTATTTTGAATAAAATTAACTACGCCCTTAAGTTGCATTACAGTTTATTATCAAATACGCATAAACACAAATGGCATAGAGAAAAAACCAAAGCGGGAGGAAGAGAAATTTAACTTTTATTCGTGCAACAAGAAGTAATAACAACAACAGATGATGTTGACCTCACTTTGCTTTTGAGATCTCCTGTGATATCTTGCGACGTGAATAGTTGATAGCATGAAAGCACGTACATTTATATATTTTCATCAACTTGTGTAAGTGCTTATCAGTGGACAATTAGATTTTGACAAAACAACTAAGGGCAACTAAGAACTAAGACCTACGCGTAGTTAACTACTATCGGACACTCCAAAGACGGCCCCCAAAATGGCAAAATCTGCAAAATCCAGTGATACGGAATCATTAGGTAAATTATATGGTAAATCTATCAAAGCAAAATTTATGTTAATTGTAATAAACCAATTCTTGAAAGGTTCTGCTGATTTTACCGATGTCCTGGTGACCCCAAAAAGGGCAAAGTATGATTTCTTTGAGGAACTTAAAGCCATGAAAGAAATTGGATCATCTTTATCGATTGCCCAATTGAAGCCTGGAACTTAGTTATATACGCACGTGCATTCATTCATTAATTATTAAGTTTGTCCAAAGTTAAAACGTTTCATTACATTAATTAAGCTGGAACCAGGAAATCAACTTAGCTGTCGCATGGAAGAATCGGACCGCGGAAAAGTGCTTGTCACTTAACGGATATGATGGAACTGATTTAATTGCCATGAAAGCGTTTCACCCCAAACTAGCTGAGTTCAACAAGTCACTAGTGGTACCAAGGCATTTTAAGTTCTTTAACAAATCCTTATTAAAATCTTAGCATTATTAACGAGCGTTTGTTTAAATTTTAAAGGTTTTCTCTTCGTATGTGATCTCCAAATTCGAAGTGAACCAAGATTTGCCGGCGTTACTAAGCACCCATTGGAGATCATTCTTGGAAATGATACTGTTGTTAGGAAGATTGAAAACCCTCCTATCCGTATTCCGTTTAACCCAACTCCACTGGACACTTTGAAGAATTTGGAGAATGGATCATTTGCAGGTACACTCTATTTTACTCTAAGCTTGCCAAGAAAATTATTGAAATTGCTAAAACAAATTAATCTTAAAATTTACAGATATCAAAGGAGTCATCGTTAAAGATTCAGCCGCAAGGAAGACTGGTACTGGAAAAACTGTGAAGGAGATTTCAATCGTGGACCAAACTCAAGAAACCATACCAGTTTTTCTATGGGGAACTGATGCTGAAAGTCTTAATTTTGAAATGCATTCAACTGTTGGTTTAAAAGGCGTTTCAGTTAGAGTTGAACATGACACGGATGCAAATTCCAAGGAGGCAGTGGTCTGGGTTAACAAGTACACTTCAATAGCAGTGAGTATTTTATTGAATTACATTTACTACGCATAGGCTACATTTTCTTTGGAAATAAACACATATTGTTATGATATGAAACTAATATTTCATTAACAGACCGGTGCTGCCGCTGAACCAGACGAAACCCTGCAAAAATGGTTTAAGGAGCTAATTCAAGGAGTCTACTAAAAACTAATACAGAAATAACGATGTTTTAAACCCTAAAATTATAAGTCCAACACTTACTATAAGTATTACTCTAAGAACAGAATTTTTCAAACCACATTTTAGGCCAGATAACACATATTGGTTTGTGGTAGCTATAATAAGATTCATAGACCCAGCTCATCACATCAGATCGATCTGAAAAGCAAACATCAATGTGGGTATTGTAATTAGTTGAGCGTTCCTGTAAATTGAGTTGTGAGTAGAATCCTCGGTTTTTAAATAGCTTTATGATATCCAGGTTCTCCTCTTTCATCAAATCGATATTAATGTCTCCAATAAATACAGCATTCGATTTATCTGCCATCACACGTACGAGCGTTTGCTTAAAGTTATTTTTTGGATATTTAGGCGATTTGTACATAAGAACAAATGTCAATCCTCCAAAATAAAATGTAACAAAAATGCAATGTCCATCATCTGAGAATTCTTTGGTAACAGTTGTGTTAAAAGTTGAAGTAGACGTTGGAATATCATCTGTAACATGATTTTAATAATATACGTTAATAATTATACCTTGCATAACAAAATTTTTAATTAAGAATAATATTAATAATAAGTTGATGCACGTACTTTTAAGCAATACGACAGCTCCTTCGGAGTTTCTTAAAATTAGTCTACGTTTTTGTCTGAGTCCCCTGCAATTTGTCCGATGAATAACACTGTACCCGTTGAAACTAAAGTTGTCTGTATCCAGAAGGTGCGGTTCAACAAAAGCTATAATGTCAGATGATGTGACGCATGGGTCTGAGGCTGCGTCCATAAGGTGACTTCGCAAGGATTGTACATTGTGAACATATACTTTGTGAAATGAGTTAGAGATTTCTTGCAATAATCTCAGCTTAAAAGGATATGGTTTAACAGCGAGACGTTCAAGCTCAGTAGTTACTAAATCATTCGGTTCCGGTTGTTGAGGAGGTTCGAACACTCCATCAATGTACAACCCTTTTATGCTCGTGGCTCTACTGCACGCAACATAGAGTTCTTGACGATTCACCTTTCGAATTCCTGTGCCTCGAGTTGAAACTACAACGCATTCCAGTGTGGAACCTTGACACTTGGCTACAGTCATCCCATTACAGGCAACCAAAGGAATTTGAGAACGCACAACTTGCAGTCCAGCATACAGAAATGACTTAGTAAGAGTCTTCTTGATTCTCTCAATCGGAACCCATTTACTGTAATCAGGATTAACCTGCATCCTCTGGCGAATCAGATTCCTAGCCGATTTTTTCTTATTTGCTCCAATTAACGGATTTTTAAAATCCATCCAAATCCTAACAGGTTTCTGTTCGTCGTTAGCAGAATACTCGATAGCTTTCAAAGTTCCAGTAGATCCGTTAAAAAGTCCATCAGAAACATCGATATTTGTGGAAATAAAATATTCTCCTCCTACTTTGAGAAATGTCGAGTATCTTAGACCAGCACATTCCGATACATCCCAGCTCTTGGCAGATTCCAAAAGAGACTGCTTATCGTCCTCCTTGCCATTTCCTAAACGAACGAACATTTATGTATAAATTATATTTTATTTAAAAGTCGCTTATAAAATCTTAGAAATGGTCAGAAAGTCAACATGAAAACGATCGATCGTTACCTTGTACACGGTCAGCAGCTAGGGAGCTTGCTCCTTCCCCTGGTAAAGCTGCATGTATCTTTGCGTTGTATTCAGCGCATTCCGAATTAGTTTTAAACAGCCAGAGAGCGTCCATTGGGGGTTGCAAGTCAGAAGAAATCTCCCTTGACTTTATCAGTTGAACATCAACCTCTGTCATTTTTCCTTCGGACATGTTATTCAAGGCAGTACAGAATTCTTTGTCTCCCGCTTGACGCATAATTTGAGTAAGCTCAAAAAAAGTAAAATTGTCTTTCCACAAGAAGTTGTAAATTAAATTACCATTTGGAAGGTAAGATGGACTTTCAAAAGCGTATCCTGCGCCAATTGGGGAGAGTTGGCGCATATGACCAACCACAACTATTGGGATTCCTCCAACTGGCTTGTCGTTTCCAAAAATCTGGCGGAGTCGTTGGTCAATGTCAAAAAGCATTCGAACGCTCACCATGGAAATCTCGTCTATTATCAGTAGCTTCAAACCATGTAGTTTTTTCCTCAAGGAGTTTAGGGAACTTGCATCAAGATCAGGCAGCTTTTCATGCTTTTTTTTGGAGTGGCAAAAGTCGCAGGGCATGGTGTATTGTCATTCCAAGCACGTTGTATGCAGCTTTTCCTGTAAACGCCAATACCAAGACAGGGGGTTCCGAAGGGTCACAGTCCGGCAGAGCATTAAAATATCGAAGGCAACTTTGAACAATTGCTGTAATTGCATGACTTTTGCCAACACCTGCTCCGCCACTAAGAAACGTGCAAAACTGCTCATCCGAAGTCCTTAAACGATGCAAAATGTCCATGACAAATTTTCGCTGCTTAACATTTAGTCCTCGCATGAGATTCAAGTATTCTTCATCAGGAATCATGTTGGGCGGTAAAAACTTCTGAATTTTAGTTGAAGGCTCCTTCGGTTTTTGCATCCCATCTCCGACCATTTCTGCTGCTAAAAAATCGTTATCCTCTTCCCATATTGCGTTGTATTCTCCAGGATCATCGTCGTCTTCTTCATCTTCTGCTTCATTCACGAAAGCTTGTATTTCCTCATCCCCCAAACTTCTGTCACTATAGTACGCACGTCCGTTTTCCTCAATCTCCGGTTTGAAAAGTTTCCCAAACTCTATTGCGTCAATAATAAGCAACTCTTTTTCTTCGTCCCTCCACGGAACAAAAAGCATTAATTGTTCACGCCAATAATTCTCCGGGTCAGACTTCCTTCCATAATTTCGAAACCGAATAATTTTGGAAAGGTAACGTTTACGAATATATCCAGATCCATCCAACAGCGGGTACCGGGGAAAACGTTGAATAACAAATGGATTTTCCAAAGAGATATCCAGAATTGAGTCCCCATCTTGCGAGTTTGCATCATCGTCTTGCTGGCCTTCCGTAGTCTGACCCTTCTTCTTCTTTTCAAACTCATAATTTGCAGCAAAGTCTGCAAGGCACATGTCTTCAAATATTTCTGGCCTATTCACATAGCGATCTAGAAGACCTTTCTCGCACATGTCCTCAGAATCATCTTCCAGTTTTTCCAGTTCTTTCTCACTTTTTAATATTGTTGTTCGTTCTTCTGGAAGTGAAGTGTTGATGTACACTGACTGTCTACTGCAATACGTGTTTGGTAATCCCAGAATAAATGCGGCGGCTTCTTGGGCTGAAATCTCCGTACCGTTCAGTAAAATCTTGGCAAAAGCTTTAAGTTTCTCCTTAATTTCGTCGTTCGTATAGGCAGATTTATTAGCAGCTTTCATTAACTTGGACAGGCCTCCATCTGATTTCACCATCTGATGTAGCCGACACAATACCGTGCGCAAGCAAAAGTATTGAGGACAAACTGAATATCCATGTGAGCACGCCAGGCCTTTAATAGTTTTAAATTGTACCGATTAATGAATGCTTCATTAACTTCCCGCTTGTGTAATACAGACACTCTTTTGATGGAACTGCGGAGGGCTGCAGAGTAAAACAAAATTTAAATATCAAGTAATCCAAATTGATGAAGAAAACGAACTTAAACTAGCGCTCGAACATTACCTAAAATATAATCAGCATGGTCAATTCCTAAGATTTCCAAATATTCATCAAATGTAGGATTATCCGACGGGTCCTTTATCAGCCTTTTAGTAAGGTCATCTTGAATCCTTGTATAAATCTCCTTCAATCGTTCACGGCCTTTTTTGCTAAATGCTTTTGGTAGCGGCTGCAGAATTCGTGTCGAAGGGAGAGGCGGTAGAGAATACCCAAACCGGCAACCACCTTTTCCTTTTACCTTTCCGCAGGTATCACTGTGCTTATGTGTCTGCATTTTCATTAGAGCTTGCAAGTCCTCGTCGTTGTGCTTTTTAACACTAATAAATTGGTCACTAAATTCCACACAACGTTGTTCAGAAGCGGGATCCTCCTCATCATAAACTGGTGCATTTTCGATCCAATAAAGGCCATGGGAATGTGGAGATCCTCGCATTTGGAATTCGACTCTCCTGAAGAAATTTTTCAAGCGATACGGCGAAAAAACTCCTAAAACGTACGTGCATTGATGAATTACTTACTAATTACTGTTTTAATAAAAGTCACTTATTATTTAAAATGATTTTGTTACAGGTTACCATTAATTTTCTTCATAAGCAAGGTGTGAGCTTTTCGTATGCGTCGATCAAAATGGCGCATGCAAGTTATAGGGTCTGAACGAATTAACTTCGCTTTAGTCTCATAGCTTAAACTCTCTGCTTCCTCTTCGGATATCGTCCCGCCATTTAACAATTTATGTAAACAGACCAACAGTTCATTCCACATCGTCTCGGCAGCGGAAAATGTGATAAAAAACGCGCATTTCCCCAACTGACGCACCATTGAAATAACTTCTTTGCTCTTTCCAGACCAGTAAGAAGGAGACGACCTCAGATTTTTCCAGATTTTATACCCTTCATCCTTTCGTATTAAGTTTTTGACGAAATCCTTGTTCTTGACTTGTCTGGCTGTAAGTTTTTCAGTTCCTCCACGTTTAAGTAAGTAAACTTGAACGCATTGTCTCATCTTCTCGTTAAAAGATTTTTTCATGGCATATAAAACTTTCTGTGCACCCGCACATATGCGATCCTCTCTCAGTGCTTCGGATTTGGCAATATCAGTGTATGTTAACTTAACCCCGTCACGAATCTTCCGTTTTTGGCCACAGAAAATTTTTGGATGTGCCATTTCTTCTGCGTACTTGTCAGCATAGAGCGGAATTGGAACCCTACCTTCCCCCGGAGCAATAAGTACTCCATCAGCTCCAAGTTCGTTGAAGTATAGCGTTTTATCTGCAGGAATGTCTTCTTGAATGTCCTCCCATTCACCTAGATACACAACAGTGGAAGGTTATTAATATGCTGGATTACGTACGAACATTTTTTTAAATACCTTCGTCGTTGTCTTCATCGTTCGGCTCCCCTTGCTCCTGTTGCTCCGCATTTTCATCCACGGGGTGATTCTCTTGGACATCTTTGTCAGGGCATCTAAATTCTAGTCTGGCATCTTAAAAAGAGAAAAAATATATGGTGAATGAGGAAACATGATATACGTAAAATGTACGTTCGTTTAATTATTTACCATCGTCAAATCCTTCAAAGTCACTTCTGCTTTCCACCTGAGTCTCTTTGTATAGTTCTTGTTGCATAAGAAAGTTTTTGGCCCAATGAACGTACGCTGGCCTAATGACTTCATACCAAACAGGTCGGGTATCTGTACGTCTTCTGCTGAACTTTATCTGGACAGTGGCCATTTCATCAAACCTTCTGGGAATCGCCTTTGCGCATTCGTCAAGGTCATTTTCAACGTTGACAATATTTCCCTTTAGCTTCAGCTGCCTTTCTGTACCAACAGATTTTATTTGCATAAATGCAATACGGAGCGCTAGCAGTCTCTCCTCCAACGCTGTTAAGTCCTAAAAATGTCGTAAAATGATTTTGAATGATTTGTAAAAATGTACTTATGCATTTAATGAAAGTTTATAAGGTTTTTGTACTACCTTGAGTTCTTGGGGCTGTTCGGGAAAAGCAAGTCCGTTTGATAAGCACAATCTTGGTGTCTTTCCTCTAAGAATATTAGTTTTACAAGTTCCATACAGCCTAATATTATCACGATGAACACAAATGACTTGATCCAGAAAATCAGCATCAAAGCCCTTTCCCTCCAAGTTCTCTCTGCTAAATGAGGTAATATTATCACCGTAATACAAGCATCCACACGATGAGCACGGATTAGTCGGCATGAGTTGAATGTCTTTCTGAAATTGACTTTCAATCCCCTCCCAGCCCGTCTCCCTTCGTCGGTTGGTCTGCTGGCTAGCAATTTGATCATATTCCTTTCGTTTTTTGGCAGGATCTGATCTCCTCAAAGAACGTGCATTTCGGTCTGTAACCTGTTCCTTTTCACGCACCGGGGTGTTTTCACGAGAGATTTTCCTTGCATGACGATCGCGTATTCTTTCTGATCTTCTGACAGTAACGTCCTGACGTTGAATCGACCGTTGAATTCGATCTTGTTCTCGCTCTTGACTGCGATAATTTCCATCTGATCGGAGTTGAGTACGTGATGTTCTATCCTTTTTCCGTTCTTTAGTTCGAAAATTCTGGTCAGCACGCTTTAATTGTATGTATGCTTTGCTAATTGCCTTTTCTCGCTCCCTGTAGGCCTTGTCTTGTTGCCTTTTCTTTCGCATGTTTTCTGCATTCTTAGCTTTTCTTTCTGCCGAACTCTGTCGTTTTCGATTGGCCATTTCTCGGTCGTACTAACTAAAATACCCAGTGAAGCAAACTTTTGAAATGCACGAGCATTATAAAGTACCGAATTTAAACTTAGTAAGTAGGAAGTAATTTAAACCGAAAGGAAAGAAAATACTAATATAATTTAAATGAACGTACATTAAAATGAAATACACTAACTTACCTTGCCTCAAAACGGCGAACTTTAAAACTGCTTTCATTAAAGCCACCAACTTATGGATTTACTTTTCAACTGGATAATACCCCCAAACTAAAAGGTATCCGACAACTTTTATTCTAAAAAATACAATGCCACACCGTGAGGAAAGTTCAATGAAGCAAATATCAGCTGATGTGCTTCAAAGTAACTTCACGCTTGCAAAACGTTCGCGCCTTATGTTTTATTCTATGGTCAAAAGTTTATTCACTTTAAACGGTCAAGCTGATATACCCAAGTAGCAAATTGACTTACGTTTCCTTGGTTTTAATCTACCGACCGACTTATAAACATATTATAGTGGAGTTGTTGAATCATTTGTGGGATTTCATTCAATCAACACATACCTCAACATAAAAGGCCCACAAACGTTCGTATTTACCGTTCCTGAGTTGTAACGGTAACCAAGAAGCGTTACAAAAGTACCAAGAAGCGTTACAAAAATACCAAGAAGCGTTACAAAAGTAACAAGAAGCGATACATAAATACCAAGAAGCGTTACAAAAGTACCAATAAGTATTACAAAAGTCCCATGAAACGTTACACAAGTACCGAGAACCGGTACAAACGTACCAATAAACGTTTCAAGAGTACCAATAAAAGTGACAAGAGTACATAGAAACGCAATAAAAATGTATATGTACGCTACAAATATGCCCAGAAACGTTACAAACCTATACCAAAAACATGAGGAAACCTAAACCAACCATATCAATCATTTTGTAACTTATTTATGAATTGAGCTATAAGCCTGAAAACATGTATATGAAGCGCTACTGACATAAGCTATCATTTTGCCAAATTTGAGCCCAATCTGCCCTGTAGTTGCTGAGATTTCGTGTACACATACAGACAGACAGACAGACAAACATGGTGATCGCTATATATACCTCAACATATAATGCCTTAATTTTTCCCAATTTTGTAACTTTTTGAAAAGTTGAGCTATAAGCCTGAAAATATGTATATGAAGCGCTACTGACATAAGCTATCATTTTGCCAAATTTGAGCCCAATCTGCCCTGTAGTTGCTGAGATTTCGTGTACACATACAGACAGACAGACAGACAAACATGGTGATCGCTATATATACCTCAACATATAATGCCTTAATTTTTCCCATTTTTGAAAATTTTTGAAAAGTTGAGCTATAAGCCTGAAAACATGTATATGAAGCGCTACTGACATAAGCTATCATTTTGCCAAATTTGAGCCCAATCTGCCCTGTAGTTGCTGAGATTTCGTGTACACATACAGACAGACAGACAGACAAACATGGTGATCGCATTAACTACCTCAGCTATGCTTCCGGTAGTTAATAAAATTACTTGGGGAAGAGTAAAGCCATATGGTCGGTTCCACCTGAAAAATTTTTTTCTTGGATTTTCAAAGTTTTTGCATAAATGTGACGTATATGTGACATGTAATTATTATGCCAGCTTATGTTGTCTCAAGTTGCCCCAGTGGAGGAGTACGGCGATTTGTTATTTCAGTATGTGATGGGTGAATGAATTGGCCGTAAGTCGAAATGGAAAGGGAATTGGACGTGGAAACTTATTGTGCAAATGCACCATAGTAGGCTTGTTATTTGACCAAAATTTGGGTTAGTGACCATCAAGTTTTGTTTTTGAGAAAAAATATAATTATCATAAAATCTAATTTTTTAGGACTTGTCTATTGTTTTTCCGACTGTATCTCACAACCGATATTATTTTGGTAACCAATGAAATATTGACCACTTAGAACAAATTGTGTTCTATTAAATGCAAAAGAAAATTTCAATTTTTTATAAATTGTTGAGAAGTTATGGTCGAAAGTGTTTGTTCTCGTCTGATTTTTTACCAACTTTTAAGAATTAAAAGGTTCATAATTTCTGAACTATTACTTTTCACTAGACAGTCATGGGTAAATCTGAAAGGGCAAAGCCTGGTTTACTTTCACTAGCAGTCTCAGGTTCAAAACCTACGACTAAAAACAGTGACACGCCAAAGTGTTACGCAGTTCCGGTGGGACGAATTGGGTACGTTTGCGGAAAAATTCCCATAACTTTCTATTTTTGCAAAATTTTAAAAATTTGAAAAACCCCATTTTAGAATATTTATTTTGAAACATTTTGGCGCTTCAATCACGAAAATTGGCCAGCCCGCTAGTTTGCAATGGCCATGTAAAGATTGCATGTTCATGTTTATCGGCGTCTAAGCATTACAATTCCTAAAATTTTGACTTTCGAATTTGATGCAAAGAGATGACTAGAATTGATATTTTTGTAATGAAAAACCAGAATTTTAGAAATCTAAGCTCGTACCGATAACATTAGGTTAGTTTTTAAACTGAGAATTGAAATACTTAGACGCCGATAAACGTGAACATGCAATCTTTACATGGCCACTGCAAACTAGCGGGCTGGCCAATTTTCGTGATTGAAGCGCCAAAATGTTTCAAAATAAATATTCTAAAATGGGGTTTTTCAAATTTTTAAAATTTTGCAAAAATAGAAAGTTATGGGAATTTTTCCGCAAACGTACCCAATTCGTCCCACCGGAACTGCGTAACACTTTGGCGTGTCACTGTTTTTAGTCGTAGGTTTTGAACCTGAGACTGCTAGTGAAAGTAAACCAGGCTTTGCCCTTTCAGATTTACCCATGACTGTCTAGTGAAAAGTAATAGTTCAGAAATTATGAACCTTTTAATTCTTAAAAGTTGGTAAAAAATCAGACGAGAACAAACACTTTCGACCATAACTTCTCAACAACTTATAAAAAATTGAAATTTTCTTTTGCAATTAATAGAACACAATTTGTTCTAAGTGGTCAATATTTCATTGGTTACCAAAATAATATCGGTTGTGAGATACAGTCGGAAAAACAATAGATAAGTCCTAAAAAATTAGATTTTATGATAATTATATTTTTTCTCAAAAACAAAACTTGATGGTCACTAACCCAAATTTTGGTCAAATAACAAGCCTACTATGGTGCATTTGCACAATAAGTTTCCACGTCCAATTCCCTTTCCATTTCGACTTACGGCCAATTCATTCACCCATCACATACTGAAATAACAAATCGCCGTACTCCTCCACTGGGGCAACTTGAGACAACATAAGCTGGCATAATAATTATATGTCACATATACGTCACATTTATGCAAAAACTTTGAAAATCCAAGAAAAAAATTTTTCAGGTGGAACCGACCATATGGCTTTACTCGAAGCAAAAAAAATTAGGCTAGAAATAATATTACGACACTGATCTATTGAAACCTACCTATCTGATTTGCTCCGCAAGTATTGAAAGAAAGTATCTACATTGCTCTCTTAGTATTGAAAAGCCGTAACTTTTTTGCTCTCTAAGCATGGAAAAGCCGTATCTGCAATTTTGGGGCAAATTGAGATGAAAATACCAAAAAAAATCTCCATTCTTTTCTGTACAAAATGATGTCAGATACTCTGTGATACCAAATTGTGTGGCAGAAGTAGTGCGGGAGACAAAACTGCAAGTAAAATAAGATTGCTTTCTGCCTGTTTCAGCTTGCTTGGCTAAATTATTGACATTTTTAACTCCACGAATAGTTTTAACTATACCATTTTTAGCTTTTCCAGTGATAAATAGCTCGTACATCTGGTAAAAATGTCAGATGAAGAAAGCGATAGGGAAGAATTGTATTTCCAAGGGGACAGTGAAAACCTGTTTGATGAGGAGGAATTAATTGGCGTTCTAGCGCAAAACGGCACGTCAATAAGTAAGTAATTTGCTAGCTTTGTATGAGTCTTTTATATTTTATATTTATAAATAACACCTAACATAAATAAGTCGTTAACATGTGAAAATGTGCATACTAGCTAACGGAAACTGCAGCGATGGATCGCCTAAATCGGGTGGATGCGAACCCAGTGCAGCAGTCCCAGATGACCATGATCCTGAACCAAGTGATGTTAGTGTTCTGCAATCTGTGCCAGCAAAACATTTATTTTGTATCTCAAATTTGCAATTAATCCCTGTACATTGACTATTCAGGTGACGGCAGTGGCCATGGAGTACCCTGGTGACATGCAGTCGGGCCGGAAACAAAGACGGAAGGCTAAGAAAGAAGCATGGTTTCAAGAGGTTAACAAGAGCAAGCGGATGAAAGGGGAGTGCTATATTTCGTACAAGTCTTTGAAGACCGGAGGAACCGAAAAAGTTACGAGAAAGCAACGTGAACTGAAGCCAACATGTACTGCAAAAACCTGTGCTAAAAGTCAGGTTCGTTACTGCGACCGTTTTCCTGAGCCGGAGCGGGTCAGAATTTTCCAGGAGTTTTGGAAGCTGCTCGATTGGAATCAAAAGTGCACATATGTTCAAAGTCTGGTAGATAAGCACAAAACTTTTCGGAGAACCACAAAAGACCATTCCAGGCGTCAGGATACATATTCATTTTACCTAAAACTGAACGGCCAAAAGCGTCAGGTGTGCAAAACCATGTTCCTGAATACTCTAGGAATTGGGGAAACTCAGATGAGAAATTGGGTCGTTGGAAAACTGAAGCTGCCTAAGACCACACCTATTAAGCCGGATGTAGAAGAAAAAAAGGATTTTGCTTCTAGCTTTATCGACTCGTTGCCAAAAATTCCTAGTCATTACTGCAGAAAAAGGACATCCAAGCTTTATCTGGAGCCACCCTTCTCATCCAAGTGTGACGTTTTTAGAGAGTACAAACTGCATTGCACAGCCCAGAACAAAAAGTCTTTGGAGAGAAAAGCATTTCTTAATATTCTTGATGAAAAGAATGTAGCCATTTTTATGCCGCGGAAGGACCGGTGCGACTTATGCTGCGGTTTTGAAACCGGGAACATTCCAAAAGAGGAATACGAGGAACATTGTCAAAAAAAAACAGTGCACAACGTGAGAAGGAAGCGGATAAGCAGCAAGCAATTATGGGAAACATTCACGTTTTAACAATGGATTTACAGGCAGTAAAAGTGTCACCACTACTTAATGCGAGTGCACTTTACTATAAGACAAAACTTATTGTGCACAATTTCACAACATTCGACTTGGCCACAGCAGATGTCCATTGTTTCTTGTGGGATGAATCACAGGGTGGACTCGTTGCTTCCGTTTTTGCAAGCTTACTGGTGGAACATTTGAGACGCAATTACGAGGACAACAAACCTATTGTTATCTTTAGCGATGGATGTGTCCACCAAAATAGGAATGCTATGATGTCGACTGCGCTATTAAATTATTCCATGGAACATAACAAAGTTGTCTATCAGAAGTTTTTGGAAAAGGGTCACACAATGATGGAAGTGGATTCTGTGCATAGTGCCATTGAGAGGAAGTTAAAAGGAAAATCTATATTTTTACCATCGGATTATATCCGTGTTTGTCAGGAGGCGAGGATTAATCCCAGACCCTATTCGGTAAAATACCTTTCGTTTACTGAATTTCGGGACTACTCCAACAAAGCACATCAGCGGTATACTTCCATTAAACCAACTACAACTTCTGGAAGCGAATGTGTGACGGATATCCGGCAGCTTAAGTACAATCCAAATGGCACCATAGAATTTAAGCTGAATCATTCTGACAAGGAGTGGACTCTGTTACCTCGAAAGCCCAAAACTGCCAGCGGAACGTTTTCGAAATTGTACTCGAAGAAACTGCCAATTACCAAGAGAAAGTATGATGACTTACAGGGATTACTCAATGTGTTGCCTGCTGAATGTCATGCGTTTTATAAGGCCTTATCATTTAAGTAGTATTTTATTCTTGTTTATTGTTATCGTTGTTTGGACTTGGTAATAAAATTATGATCAGAGGTTATTATTTGCCATAAATTGCTTTGGTTTGAAGAGAATTCAGTTTTTTGCAAATATCTCGAAATGGGTGAAACTGCAGATACGGTGGTTTCAATATTAAGGGAGCAACGTAGATAAGGCTTTTCAATTTTAAGAGAACAACGTAGATACTGTGTTTTAATGTTAAGGGAGCAAAGCAGATACGTGGGTTTCAATAGATCAGTGTCGATTAGATTTGGAGTGAGGAATTGAGGCGTTTTGATCTTTGGTACTTAGCACTTTACTCAGCTTCACGTGTTGCCATATTAGTAGTTAAAATATAAAAACATGAGCTTTAAAGCTAGAGTTAAACACCGTTCGAAACAAAATATACAAAACTCCGAAAATCAAATTGGTAGGTTGAACACACACTCCACTGTGATGTATTAGAACGCATTTCAAGTACAAACTAACAAAAGTATACATAAAGTTATATTTCACATTATTCCAAGTTTCTTCTTGAATTTTCTTGCTCCTTAACCAACAAATATTTATTGGTACGGTATTTATCAGTCCTTCAAAATCATCACCCATTGTGTTTACCTACCAGATAGTGAAGTGGAAAGCGCATTTTTTCATTGGTGCAGTTTTGCTGAACGCGTAATTATCTTCACTGAAAAAACTCTGCCTCTGCAACACTAGCCTCATTGATTGCAATACAAGATGTCGGTTTATGATACTCCATATTTTCCTGCAGTTTTTACTTATCAGCATAAGGGAAAGCAAGACAGTAATGGGTTACCGTTTCGTGCTTGAGTGAATGGTTATTAGAAGGAAAAAGGCAAGAAGTCAGGGGAAAATGCATAAAAATGTGTTGATCATGATGTAACATCGTTAGGATTGATACTCAATAAAAGCGAAATATGACGTCAAGTAAAAATGCAAATACGTTTGCTATATTTCAAGCTTAGATTTATTATGCGACGCAGAAGGAAATTTTCGTCGACATGAAGGGGTTTTATGGGACGGGGAGATAACTGGAAACTGATAATAGAGACAAAGACGCAGGAAAATGGATACGGATGATGAATGACTATAGTGGGTTTTTATGGCAACAGGGTTCTAAAGAGGAAATTAGATGGGTAGCTGGCAGTATCATGCATATTTTACGATCTTCGCAGACGTGCTGCTATCATCAAATATCATTACTAGAAACGTAAGGGAGATTGACGCTTGTGATAACTGGAGAATAAAGGGTTAGTGTTTTGTAGAAATCGTTTGGAATGGAAAAAGAGAAAGTACAAAAACGCAAAATTTTAGTGATTCTTGTAGTCGTTTGTACCTCAATTTTGGACTAAAAACGACGTTTTTAAAACGTAAGATGAGCTAGCCGCATGTTTAAATGCATTCTACAAAATATTAATTTGGTAACGGTTTTTGAATGTTGTAGTCCATTGTTTGTGACCTACACTTTTAGATCAAAGTTAGTGCTTTTTGTCGCCTACAACAAACAAAATTTTCAAATAAGTGTTAAAAAAATATATAACATAAGTACGAAATTGCAAATATATAACAGTACATCTCAAACTCCTACGAACTGATTTCTTTTTTAAAAAGTATTTAAAAATGTATGACGTTTTAAAACTACAAATTTTAAACTGCATCCACCAAAATAATCAAACATTTATAAATTACAATAACAAACTGATACGACAATACTGCTTCTTGTACGAGAAAATGAAATCATGCAACGCTCTACTAAACCTGGAACGGTTATTTGAAATAAAGAATTTTGCAAGCAGCCTGAAACTGCATTTTTACAGTTTTTCCTCACTTGAGTAAATCAGGTTGAGTTAATTCCCACTTATAAAGTAAAACAAGACAACTTACAAAACAGCGGAAATTTGGTAGTTCCCCTGCCTTGGTTTTATCAGATTAACAAAGCGTTGGAATATTAAGCAAGGGTGAACTACAAACAGTACAAAATGTACGTTGAAAAATCTTCTGGTTAGACTATATATCTAAGATTGGTATGTATGTATCTATGTACAACTCAAAAATTGCAAGATTCAACCTGAAAATCTTCTAAAAACGGAGAACACCCGCACATCACTTTGCGGTGGGAACAGAATAGATTATTGCTTAGCGTTAGATTAGCACAGAAGCATTTTTAACGAAAACGGTAAAGCCAAAATAAGCTACAAAGCCAGCATTTCCAGACGGAACAAGATGAGCGTGGTGAGCAATACAAGACAGCTTGTACAAAGTGGAAAACTCACAACATTTTTATTCAACATGGAATCTTATCGTCAAGGTAAACATTCAGAAAGGTCAATGTACAAGATTGTCAGAAAGGAAATCCGGGAATTTGGGTTTATGTACTGGTTATATCAATCCACCGATTTTTTCCCAAATAGCCATAAATACCAAATAAGGAAATCTTTCAATGTTCCTATAAACTTGTAACTGAATTTTTACTACAAATATCCTCATGACAGAAAAATGAATTGATTTTTGTTGAGTGTCTCAATCTCCGTAAACTTTGCATACAATTTCTTGAAGGTTCAATGGCCCTCTTGAACTCGAAAAAAGTATATAAAACCGCTATTGACTTTATTCTTCTTGGTTGAAGTATTCTGGTTCGGTAAACTTGTTATGCATCTGAAAAGTAAACTTGGGTTTTAGGGTTCTATTCTTGTTTGCATTTTAGAGTGAAAAGTGAAAATCGTAGGAGGGGACATTGTGGATCTGGGCTATAGTAGTGGCTGCGGTTGTGGTTTGGCCTGAGATACTTTGCAAAAATGGAAAACACCTGGAAGAAGTACGTATAATTTTTGAATGCTGTCATATATAAGTTTACAGAAGAAGAAAAGCCAAAAAGTGTTGCAGTATATTGCCTTGAAAACTGTTTAATGTATAACTTACGATTTGCAAAGATTGAGGTGAAATAGACAAACACAAAGGACTATTTTTATGATGATTTATTGTCCAAAATATCCAAAAATATAAAATATGGTTTTACGAAAAATCTTTTGTGTATCTTTTGATATCTTCATAACATATAAACCCCAAATTTTACATAAACTTTGCAACCGACGGTAAATTATTGCGTCTTTTAAAAACAATTTCATTATGTGCTTCATTTAAAATTTATAAAGCTCTGATACTTCAAATTTAAGTTTATGTTAAACATAATTAGGGATTTTAAGCAATTAGGTTGGTTGAAATATTAATGAAGTACAAAATGATAAAAAATCTATTATTTATTAAAACTTGTATTAATATTTAACTAACGCGAAGGCCTTTTCTTCCGATCTATTAGCAGATTTACACTTTCTTTTGTTCCGTTTCCTTTTATAGACGGAAAACTACAACATATACTTCATTTATCACTATTTGTTCATTTATAAATGGTAATTGTCGAAATGTCAATGTTTGCGTGGTCTTGTTTGAAATCTCGGTATGCTTGAATGGAAGTTACCTAAATCCTCGCAAGGTTGCATGACCAATGATAGTCAATCAAGCTTATGTTCACAAAAACCAGACTCTCATAAGTAATCCGTACACACAAATGGGTTTTGCGCACATGCTTTTCACATAAGAGACGCAATTTTTCTTTAACCCACCACTACTTGTAGTAACAATGTTCCAGCTCATTTGGTTTATAGTCCGTGGTATAATGCACTGACTTTATTTTTGATTGCATGAAATACAATTGCACCATTTAGGTGATCCCTGTAATTTAACCTAGCAAGTGAGGGGCAATGGAAAAAGAAATTGCTGCCCTGAAAATAGTTGAGAGGCGATAACTTACGAGAATCCAGTAAGGAAAACCTTTGTTGGTAATCATTTTCACCCTCATTCACGTTCGAGGCAAAATGAGCTTAAGAAAATTTATTAGTTTGGCGTGAAAATGGAAATGTCTAGAGTTTTGGAAAAATCTGTAAATCTTAAACTTCTAAATATTATCGACAATCTGTTTAACCGTTTGTGTTGTAATTTAGCACAGAACCTTAATTTAGAGTTATTTTGAGTGACTGGAACGCCGCTTCTTTATTTCCTTCTGTATTATAATTGAATGTAGACCTAGATTCATTTTTTCTAGATTAATTGGTACGTCTATATGTAGCTAAAGTATTCAAAAAGTGTTTGGTGAAAACGTAAGGCAACCATTTGTGCAGAAGGTCTTTAAGGATGCGGAAAATATTTGGGTAAGTAGACATACAAGATCAATGTCAACATAAGTTTATGGAGTAGAGTTTTAGTCAAATCCAACAAGTTTTGAGCTGTACTAAAATATTAAAAGTTAAAACCTCAACGGTTTTCAAAATAGCATTTAGAATTTATAAGTTTAGGGTTATGATTGTTGGTTCGCCGATGACTTGTGTTAGAAGGGTTAATATCAATCTACATTTACGATACACCTATAAGGTTGTGAAATATTTTACGCGCTACGCAAAAATGTCACAAATTGTGAAAAGTTGTCAGTACTTATCAAATTTCATTCCAAAACAACAGGGTTGTTAGCAGTTTATAAAACCTGATATTTTGTCAATAATCCGCCACGCTGTGAACTACTAAATGTCGTTGCATTTCCCCACGACTCAACGCAACGGGTTCTCATAAAAACATCATGCCAGCAACAATTTGTGCAATTGTTATACTCTTTGCAATAAAGTATGGGTTTTGTTTTGATTCCTCTCGAGAAAAAACTAAAACGTAGGAATGGCATCTTGTTATTTTCCCCCTTTCTCTCTTTTACTTCATATAAATTGTCAAATTGGGAAGATGTAACAGCAGCTACCGGAATAAAAAGAGGAAACGTGTAAAGCGCAATCATGGCGTGCGTTTGGCTTGATTATAACTACTACCAGAAAAAACTGCCCAAGTATTATTGACATTTTGCTGGTTACACTTGGAAACAAAGATGAAATTTATGAACCCGCCTTTTCCTCTCCGGCTTATTCAGGAACAAAAGAAAACATCAGATGAAAGGAAAGTAAAGTGAAGGTGAAAGCTACAAGGATCAAAGTAAGAAATAAGTGAAAAAAAAATCCTGTTTAGTATTTTTTGTTTTAGGTTGCTTGAGTGGTGTAGTAAGCAGCAAAAAGAAGGAATTATTGGATTACGTTGTCAGAAATTATGTTCTTGAGCATCTTCTTGTTTGTATTGCTTGAGAACGTGTGGTGTAGAAAATAACGTTGGTATATAAAATGTACTTCGGAAACAAAGATTCTTTGTAAAACCGGGCGTAATTGCAGCTCTCTCTTGTATTCAGTTTATAAAGAGAAGTGAAAGTGACAACTACGCTCTAATTCTATTTTGTGCTAACTTTCTAAATATTTTTTAGAGAAACTTCTTTATTTGTTCCGAAGGGTGACGCGATTTATTTGCTGCATGATTTATTTTATAGAACGTTGAATAAAACAAATCTCAAGACATTTGCCACCTGGCACTTGCAAATCAAGTTATAAACCAACCAACATCAGCTTTGTGCTTCAAATTCGTCTTTTGAAACTACATATCCAACCAGACAAAGGATAAGAAACCTTGGGTTATTTTGCTATAAGACTGGCGTCCTGACACTTTGAATTTTTAACTTTATATACAAAAAAATGTAGAGGAGAAATGTCAGTATGTCAACGTCAATGATAATCTAAAAAGGCGTACTCAAGAGTCTTGAGTCAAGACTGTCTTTGTTATTGCTTCTCCGGTTACGTACCATGTTTTTCCCTTCCGCGGAGAGATGTGGAGTGATTACTCTAATCTTTGAATGACATTACTGACGCCTAATATATTTTTAGGTTTTAGAGATTTTAAGATCATTAGTAGATAGTAGAGTAGGTGATACGTCACGGAAGTAACAACCGTGCGGAATTTTGAATTAGCAAGTTTTTAAAACAGTTGGTGAAAGTACAACAAAAATTTGATGAACTTTATTGCCATTTGCTTTTTAACAAATTGAAACAGTAACAACTTATAACCATAGATGGGTTGATGGAGTGACCGGGTAGTTGTATAATAAGCCTTGTCTAGTTTAAACCACGTCACCATATCGATATTCAGTTTGGATTGCAAGCTGTGCGTCTTTTTCACTTCTATTCTAAGATCTTCCCTTTATAGTCTGCATGATGCCATATTTCCCCAAGTGAAATCAACTACGAATTGAAATTCAGCTCACCCATTCGGAATTCGCTCCAACACGCAATATTTTCTGCATTCCGTTTGCTAGCAATCTAATGCCAACCTTTTAAAACACTTTGCAGTTTTCTCGTTCTCAGCTAACATGCCAACGTATCATAAGTTTTATCTCTCAGGAAGGGACTGGTTTTCCGCGTTTTTGGCTTCGTCAGAATGGTCTTATGAAAGAATCCACAACGAAAAAATCCCCAACGATAGAATCCCCAATTTTCTTGCCCCAAACGAAGAAATCCCCAATGCGTAAAAATACCCAACGAACTTTTCCCCAATTTATAGCGAAATCCAACATCACAGTTGCATATAGTAATTCATGCAAATTACCCCAATACAATATCCTAAAACAAGCATTATAATGATCATGGTTTTTCCAGGTCATTATACTCCTCACTCAAAACTTTATACGAACTGAGCAAATGAAAACTACATTCATTTTAAGGTTTATTGCAGAACAGTAAGATCACAACCAAGTTCTATTCCAGTTTCAACCAAGTCAAGCAAAGCCACAGCTATAGCAAGTGAATTGATTCATAAAGGTCCACCTAGAGTCCGATTACAAGTACAAGTACACGCTGAAATTTTGTTTTTGCATTTTACTGAATTCAATTGTAAATGTGAAAACTATAAACGCAAAATAGGAAACTGGTTGAATTTGTATTCCAATTCACATTTGAAATTGCATTCTACGTGTTGCTAATTTAGACTTTGCAATTGTGCTTTCCTACTTTCCTACTCTCGAGAGTTGAAATGAATTCAACTCTTGATTTTGGCATTGTATTCCAATTTTGGCACCAAAATCGATGTATTGAATTTGCATTGCATTGAACTCTAAACACCACATGAGAATAGGAAAGTACAATATGAATGCATCTGGAATTTGGCATTTGACTATAAATGCCACATTATGAATTGGAATTGGAATGCAATACAAAGTACCACAGTATGAATTGGAATGCAATGCAAATTGGAAACTATAAACGCAGAAGTGGAAGTGGAATGCAAAATTTTGGTATTGCAAATGTACTTGTAGTTGGACTCTACGGGAACCTTAAGTGGCAGATTTGCAATTTATTGCGATTTCAAAAGTATAAGGCTTATAGTTCGTAGAATCTTTATCTGCCAATTAAATCATAATGACCACTTACCTAACCCTTACCCTTACAAAAACTCTTACAGAACTTTGAAATATCGAGTAGTTACTGCTGCCAGATACTTTGTAATGCAGAATTTGTTTTTCTGGGGATTTTTGTTTCATTGGGGATTTTTTCGTTGGGAATTTTTTCACATTGGGGATTATTTCGTTTGGGTAAAAAAAATTGGGGATTCTTTCGTTGGGGATTTTTTCGTTGGGGATTCTTTCGGGACACGGTCACAATTCACTCACTCAATAAATCATTACAAGCGTAACAATAAGACGGAAGAAAGGAGACATAATTATTTGGCAGTTTTAACTAACTTATAGGCTTTAATTTTCAACCGATTTCTCCCTGTCTGAGTATCGGTTTTGGTACTGAACAAAAGAATGCACCTTTAACTAAACCGGGTCAGCAAAGTGGCTTCATTTTATTTTTCGGGTTTGTTTATAAGAAACATGATCCAAACAGTTATGTTCCAAGATGTTTTTTTATCATTATTACTGGAACCCAGACGCATGACTTTTATAGACAGGAACAACGCAATTTCTTTGAAATCCCTGAATGGATCAAGGTGATCTCTCGTTCTTGTATCTAATTTTCTGTTGATGTAATTAGTTTGAAGCCTTGTGGTTTAGAAAACAACACAAGTAAGACTTACACGATATACCCTATGGATTTTCCAATTTCTCCAATATAACCAATTATAAGTTACAGAGACAATTTTAAAGGTTGAAAATATTTGGAAAAATTACAAGGTTTACGTGTCTTGAGTTTTTAGATTGTACGCAATCAGCATGAATCAAAATTCTTAAAAGCACAAGAAAACAAAGCAATCTTTTCCTAAAACAAAATTAGATGAAAACAATAATGTGGTGTAGAATATTTTGCAAAAATATAATATCTTCTCCCATTCAATGCCATTTATGTTTTGGTGTTCATGTTATATTTGTTGTTTTTCCTTAATAATTTTGCAATCACTCTATTGATTGACATTCAAAGTTTTTGTTTAACACACTTCTCTACTTGTTTGTTCAGTATAGAAGACTAGTATTCATAGCGTGCGTGTAACAAGCTCCATATTTCACTGTCAGACTGGCACATGTCATACACCCGAATTTATTATTATTATTATTATTATTATTATTTATTAATTTATTTAATTATTTTGTAAATCTTAGGTCCCACCCGAATTTCTTCACCTTGCTAGGTCACTGGAGAGATACGCGTGTAGAGAAACTCTTACCCTATTTGACTTACATAACAGGATGACGTTTAGTTATAAGACAGAGTAGATGGTTGGCTTGAAGTAGACAATAAAGTATTCAGATAGTATTTTGTAAATGTTGCAAAATGCTACAGTTGAAATTAAACCAAATTAGGGAAGAAGTAGAGTTGATGTCAAGTCCTTTCTCTGTTTTGTGTAAATAGTGTGGTCTAAAGGGAAGTTACTGTTGAATGGGGCAGCTTAACGACACTACAATCATTTTATTATGTTGTGGACGTTATTTTGTTTGTTAGATGGGACGTTCGTTTAAACCTTATTTATAAAAATTTCAATAAAAATATTAAGCAAAAATTTAAGTATGGAGCACTCGCTCTCAAATTGAAATTCTAACAATTTCAAAAATTCCGCAAAACACAAAGATAAGTTGGACCTTTTATCAAGTTTTCTGGAACTGAAATGTATGAAATCAGGGTGCCAAATGCAAATTTTAGACAACCTGAACATGTGACAGAATAAAGATGTTTTTAAATGTGTAGCTGCTGTTCTCTGGGTTGTGTTGATGTTTTGTAAAAGCTGCAATAAATACCTAGGTAGAGGAGGGATCTCCATGGAAGTATAAAATTGAATTCTGTGAAAACTAATAACGAAATAAAAGTCTTGAGTTGTCCTGAAATTCGTGTATATAGGGTGAAATACACAAGTGTATAGAAAGCAGAAGAAGAAGTTTTGAATGTGTCAAGGTTTTTTATCTGGAGGTAGTGCAGAAACCCACGACAAAATATGAAGCTTGCCGTGAATACTTGAAAACGTTGGTAAGTTAAGCTTCTGCACCAAAAATGCCAATACCTACGTTCGATTGTGGTTGGGATATGCTACAGATCATCTTACAAAAATTTTAGTTCCTGTTTATGTGTGAAAGAGCCAGCATTATTAGAATAAAACCTACACAACACACTGTCCTTCAATATCTATATCAAGCGAAATTCCAAATGCACAATCGGTTATCTTAGCGTCGTTCTAATTTTACAGGAAACATTCTTTGGTGCTATGCCTGCACTATTATTAGTTTCTACTTGTAACCGCAAAACTTAAAACTGCAAAATGCGTATTTTTTAAAATATTGGTGTTTTGTTCTAAAACATGCATTGTAATTTCAGATACGGTTCTGCCCAGAAGTGAAAATGATGTGTTGTTTTCACCGGAAAGGGACAAGTATTAATGGCTTTGGGGCCAGGCGGGGTAAGCAAATATGGAACAATACGGGACTTTTCTTTTAGTAGAGTGTGCTAAAATGGCAGGTTTTTAGGAGAATGATTTTGGATTCTGGAAACAAGAGCAAGGGATATAAAGAATGAAAAATTCCATCCGCTTTGTAAGAAAGTGGGAAAAGAAAAAGTTGAGGTTGGTCGAACATGCTGAAATTATACGGTTATAACTTACCTTTACGAAGAACATTTTAAGCGCATAACTTTACTTTGTAGGCTTCAACGGTTTTACATAATGTTATGAATTGGTTATATGGACGTTGTACGTATTTAAACGATTTGTTACACTACATTTTTTCGCAAACGCAAATCTTTCAAATGGAGGATCATGAATTGCGATGACAATGTAGCAATCGGAACTAAAGTTGCACCGTGTAGGGCAACGTATAAAATTTTATTTTAAAATTTCTACTTACACAATACACATATCTTGCTTTTATATATTCGACATAATGTGACCTTGTACTATAGTGTTATGATGCTAAACCAATAAAAAACCAAAGAATAATGTGTATATTCATGTAAATCTTTGTAAAAAATGTGAGTATTTTCATTTTAAGTGCATAGGTACTTTACTGATCACAGTCTCAAACTCCGTTTTTCGTTTTCATTGTTCTTTGAAATTGGCTTAATTTTTAAAGCTGCTTAAGAAAAAGCGGTGAATAAAACTGTCCGAGGATGATACCCAATCTTTGAGAATTGTGTTTCTTCTACGCTGCTATTATTTACACCTACAGAAGTACCAAATAAGAATGTTAGATACCTCCCTCATGACCGTGTTAGATATCATCAATAGCATGCTTTATGGTATCTTAGTCGGTGACACTTGCAGCCAGTTATAGTAAAAATAGATAATATATAATTTAAAGGTCGTTAAAATGGAAGTTGATTGTTAACGACGGTATACTATAAACCTTCCATTATACGCACGTCGAATGGTAATACACCATATAAACATTTTCAGGTAAACTTGGCATAATAAAATGTAATTTTGTTCATACCAAAATTTCTACATCTAAAACCTATTTTTTTAAATAAATTCTTACATTTCGTGACAAATCAGTTCATCAGTACAGTTTTGTAGCTTTACTGAATACTTGCCACCGCATAATAGTTGCAAGTGGCGAAATAAAAAAAATCAATTTATCACCCAAATACCCAATATGTATATCCATCACAACCTGAGGAGGATGATCAAAAAATGAATCAAATACTGTTTGAGTGGCACTCATAAAAATCCCAGAAAATAAATACAATACTGAGCGACTGAATTACTATCAAAACAGAAAAGTCACTTCTCAGCCACGCATTTATTAAACGTAAAGGGTATTTGAAGGATGATTGAAACCCTATTCTTTGCTCTAGAATATTTTTTGATGACCAGTATAGTTCACAGTGTAGGATGCATTCTTACCACAAAATATTTGAGTGAGATGGAAAGCCAGAAAAAAATATCTAGCAGGCGAAATTATTATGTTAAGCTGGTTACTGTATGCTGCTACATCATTTCATTTCTTTGGGGAAGTGTATAAAATTGTATGCTGGAAATCTATTTTTAAATTTAAAAAAATAGGTTTGAAGCTTTATCCTTCCTACTAAACCGACATTTTCGAATTAACAATATCAACACAAAGAATTATTTATAAATTTAAGATACATCTGATGAAGCTGAATGGATGGTGAAGATTTTTTTGTTTGCCTGCGCAATATTTTTTACAAAAGCATACAGTTGTTCAAGTTTCAGGTCGCTTACCATTTGCAATTGATTTTTATGGTGGATTTGAAATGCAGATGTAGGTTTCATGACTATAGGCATCATATTGAACATCAGGGATGAACAGATGTCAAGCTTGGTTTCATCGTTATTTGATTAACCGTTATTTGAGTAAATTTAATGCTTGTAACATCTGATAATATAATATATACCTAATTTTTTGTTTGCCCGAAATATACTCTACATACAAACTGCTGTAAAAGAATGGGTTGTAACACCTACTAACCTTAGATCTAGATTTGCATCAAAATGATTTCTGAAAAATTGCTATCATAAAAGGCTTCCTAATGACATTGAAATGTTGTCGTATAAGTAGGTTGTTAAAACCGCGGCAACATGTTTTACATTCTATCTATTTTCGTAATATGTATAAGCACGCATAAGTATACAAGCATATGTTGCGAATGCAAATCATTTCTAGAGAGGAGCGATCATCGTCATTTTATTACTGGAACAAATGTCTTCAGGTTTAGAACAATTCATGATGATTTTGTTGAACGATATACCAGAGCATGACCTCAAACTAATTTTGCATACAATATGCACACTAAAATGAATATAAGAAAAACACAGTAAAAAAATTTGAAGAAGAAAGTGGTAAGTTGTATTAAATTTCAAACTTTATTTTGCTTAAAACGCAGAATGCGTCAAAACAACAACGTAACTAAAAAACTTTGGAGCTTTTGAAAATATTATGTCCATTTTGAACATTCCTTAAAAGGCGAAACCTGAATTCAATCAAATAATGGAAATGCGCAATATCTTCACGTGTCTATACTTTCACCATTTCAAAATCTGAACAGTAATGTTGTATTGTCCAACATCAACCATAATATACACATTTGATAATAATAGCAGTCTTAAATTCTTAACAACTCGGGAAACTCAACACGTTGCCACACTTCAGAAAACTTTGTTGAAAGCTATAGTAAGTTGATAATGTCCCACACGCGGCGTTTTCATTACGATTAGGGCCTTACTTGCAACTCAACAAGAATAACATATAAAATCACTACAGTTTCTGTAGTTCTATTATGACAAAGATGAGTTTCTGGCATTTCAAAAGAAAACCATGAAAATAATACCCTGACGTCTTCCAGACGTGCAGGGACGTTCGTAATGAAAATAAAGGATTTACTTTTTTGGAGAACCTTTCCCTTTATCTTTTAATGTTGGTATTGGTAATGTTGAAACAAGTTAGCGAATAGAAATACTGTAAAAAATTTAAAACACTTTTAATAACTGAATTCAACATGTGTTGTAATAACTTTTAGTGTTAATTTTTTGAACAACCATCTACGCCGTTTGAGGATTTTTAAAGAAATGTCAAACTTAAATGTCTTCGTTAGATACAATTAACACATCAGTTTATATTACTTTCCCGATTCTGGGAAGCTGAGGTCACCAATTTTTTCCAGACCAACACACTTCCGGTTTTTTACAACGAACCCAAACATATATTTATGAGTTCTTCTAAGACCATATAATCCCGTCTACCATAACAATATTTTCTTAGTCCCTATCGTTAAACTTAAAATATTATCAGTTGCAGTAATTGTGTCATTGATCTTGCATCTTTGAACCAGCCCTAAAGAAGGTTATGTCTCCAAAAAAGCTTATAGTTTCAGATCTATCTGTTTGTCCCTTTTCCTCTTTTTCCATTTAGTGCGGCTTCTATTTTTCTTCATATTCTGTACAAAATACATGTACTATCAAACTGTGAAATCAAAATATATTCAAGAAAAAGAGGAAAGAATGAAGTATCATCCAAAAGGTCTACTTTACTCCAAAAAATGGGATATATTAGAGAATGGAAACAGCTTACGTCTTTCAGCTAAGTGTGTACATTTGATACAGTTTAGCATTACTCTGTCTTCTTCTTACAGCTTTGAATAGTGAATCTTCTGTTTCCAGTTTGACTTTCTCCTTTATTGGTGATGGTAGCTTTTCCAACGCCAATATTAGCTAGATAATTGGCGCGCAAATACTTCACTCTAGTGCATGTTCGTGCTCTTCTAAAACTCGTCTCTACTGTACCGCTTTTTTAAGAAGATTAGCAATAAAGAGGATCTCAAGAGTAAACCTTAAATAGGTCTTTCTCGAAAGGTTACACTCTCGTTTATAAGTAAAAAGGGGAAACACTTTTTGTGCAAGCATCCACAAACAGCTTAATATAACTTACAATTAGTTCCACTTAAACTAGAAAAGATAAAACTTCTTGTTGAAGCAAAGATGAGCCTAGAAATAATATTAGGTTTGGAGTGAGGAATTGTGGCGTTTTGATCTTTGGTACTTAGCACTTTATCAGCTTCACATGTTGCCATATTAGTAGTTAAAATAAATATATGAGAAACCAAAATGAAAACCTGAAGCTTTAAACCTAGAGTTAAACATCGTTCGAAACAAAATAAACAAAACTCCGAAAATCAAATATGTAGGTCGCACACACACTACACTGTGATGTATTAGAACGCATTTCAAGTACAAACTATCGAAAGTACGCATAAATTATATTTCACAATATTCCAAGTTTCTTCTTGAATTTTCTTGCTCCTTAACCAACAAAATGTTTATTGGTACGGTATTTATCAGTCTTTCAAAATCATCACCCATTATGTTTGTCTACCAGATAGTGAAGTGGAAAGCGCATTTTTTCGTTGGTGCAGTTTTGCTGAACGCGTAATTATCTTCACTGAAAAAACTCTGTCTATGCAACACTAGTTTCATTGATTGGAATACATTATGTCGAGAAAAATGGATACGGATGATGAATGATTATAGTGGGTTTTTATGGCAATAGGGTTCTAAAGAGGAAATTGTACAGTAGATGGGTAGTTGGCACTGCCAACTTGGCAGTAATATGTATGTTTTACGACCTTCAGAAACGTGCTACTATGATCAGGTATCTTTACAATACACGTAAGGAAGATTTGATGTTTACGATAACTGGAGAATAAAAGGTTAATATTTTATTTAAAAATTTTTGAAGGGAAAAAGCGAAAGCACAAAAACATATCCAGAATTTAGTGATTCTGGTAGTTTGTTTTTACCTCAATTTTGGATTAAAACGTGAAATAAGCTCGCTTCAGGTTTAAATGCATTCTACAGAGCATACATTTGGTAACGGTTTTTTGATGTTGTAGTCTATAGTGTGTCACCTACACTTTAAGATCAAAGTTAGTGCTGTATTTCGCCTACAAAATTTTCAAATCAATGTTAAAATAGAAGTTGCATAAGCACGAAATTGCAAATACACAGCAGTACTTGTCACCTACCTAGGAATCAGATACTGTCCAACGCAAGTATTTAAAAACTGCATGACGCTTTAAAACTACAAAATTTAAACTGCATCCAGCAAAATAATCAAACATTAATAAATCACCATAACAAACTAATACGACAATACTGCTTCTTGTACGAGAAAATGAAAGCATGCAACGCTCTACTAAACCTGTTTAAATAAAGAATTTTGCAAGCAGCCAGAAACTGCATTTTTACAGTTTTTCTTCACTTGAGCAAATCAGGTTGAGTTAATTCCCACTTATCAAGTAAAACAAGGCAACTTACAAAACAGCGGAAATTTGATAGTTCCCCTGCCTTGGTCTTATCAGATTAACAAAGCGTAGGAATATGAAACAAATGTGAACTACAAACAGTAAAAATGTACGTTGTAAAATCTTCCGGCTAAACTAAATACCTAAGATTGGTATGTATGTATATATGTGCAACTCAAAAATCGCCAGATTCAACCTGAAAATCTCCTAAAAAACGGAGAACAATTGCACATCACTTTGCGGTGGGAACAGAATAGATTATTGCTTAGCACTAGCTTAGCACAAAAGTATTTTAACGAAAACGGTAAAGCCAAAATTAGCTGCAAAGCCAGCATTTCTAGACGGAACGTGTTGAACGTGATGAGCAACGCAAGACTAGTGATGGCAAACGATTAATCGCGATTCCGAAACGATTTCCGATCCGATTATTGGTAAAATCGTTTGGATAATCGGAAAACCGATTCGATTAGTGCTTAAAACGTTTAGAAATCGAAGAAATCGCGATTTTTATTTCCATAAAAGTTTCCGTAAAATCAATCAGGTTTCCTTAAAATTTATTCATAGTGCTGCCTATAGCAACTACAAAACCTGAGAAAAGTAAAAACTTGACAACATTACTAAATCAATTCGTGGAATTTTCTGTGAAAATAGGATACTCGCTTCTAATTTAGGCAACTTTAAATGCTATATTTGCCATAAATTCACGTTTTCTAGAAATCGCGATTAATCGCGATTTTCGATTCGATTTTTGTATAAAACGTTTCCCTTCACGCTCAAAACGTTTGGACAAAAATCGGAATAATCGCGATTAATCACGATTAGTTTCCGATTTTTGCCATCACTACGCAAGACAGCTTGTACAAAGTGGAAAACTCACAACATTTGGGTTCAACATGGAATCTTTTCGTCAAGATAAAAAATATTCAGAAAGGTCAATCTACAAGATTGTCAGGAAGGAAATCCGGGAATTCGGGTTTCTGTACAGGTTATATCAATCCACCGATTTTTCCCCAAATAGCCATAAATACCAAATAAGGAAATCTCTCGATGTTCCTTTAAAATTGTCACTGATTTTTTTACGATAATTTTCTTCATGACAGAAAAGATCGACTTTTTTGTATTGACTTTGGTTGAGTGTCTCACTCTCAGTAACCTATGCATACAATTTCCATAAAGTTCAATGGCCCACATGAACTTGCCAATAGTATATAAAACGGCTGCGATTTAGTATACGGGTCGGCGCCGAAGGCGCCGACTCGTATACCAATCGAAAGCCCTTGACCTGGGGAGTCGAATGACACCACTCCCGGGTGGCGCAAATGAGGGGTTCGCCCCCAGGGGGAGTTTTCAAATTACCCAAAAATGCATGTATTTACATTCATTCGACGTGTCTCACGTTGCCCCAGACGCTGGCGGGAATGCAGGACCCTGGACGAAGTCTACATGACTGAACGTGTAACGGGTAAATGGGAATTTCGAAGGCGGCGAAGCCGCCGAGAAAGGGCGCGCTTGGCTTGCCAACGGCAAGCGCGCAACCTGTAACCTGCTGTGCTCAATTATGTTTGCATTTATTGAGGTCTGGGGGCGACGCCCCCAGCTAGCGGACGAGCAGGGCCCGAAGGGCCCGTAGCGAGGCCCGCGCCCTTTTCTGTGACTTGCAATGAGCATTTCTTCTAATTTTCAGGCATTAAAAAATCCCGCCAACGTCTGGGGCAACTGGAGACACTTTGAATGAACGTAAATATATGCATTTTGGGGCAAATTGAAAACTCCCCCTGGGGGGCGAACCCCTCATTTGCGCCACCCTGGAGTGGTGTCATTCGACTCCCCTGGTCAAGGGCTTTCGATTTGTATAGGTTTCGTCTCGAAATTCCCCGACCCGTATACTAAACCTTTTCCTATAAAACCACTTTTTCTTCTTGGTTGGATTATTCTGGTTCAGCAAACTTGCTACGCAGCGGGAAAGTAAACTTGGGTTTTACGCTTCTTTTTTATTTGCATTTCAGAGTGAAAGGTGAAAGCTGTAGACGCAGACATTGTGGATCTGCGCTACGGTAGTGGCTGCGGTTGTGGTTTGGCCAGTACTGAGATACTTTGCTATAATGGAAAATACCTGGAAAAAGGAAGTATGATCTTTTTATGCTGTCAGATATAATTTTACAGAAGAAAAGCCAAACATAGGCAAGCAGAAAGACTATTATTATTTGATTTACTGTCTAAAATAATGATTACTTTGATGTTTTCACTACTTGTTACGCGTTTTAACAAAAATCCTCCTACTCCATCTCACCAATCTTTGTTATATATAAAACCCAAATTTTACATAAACTTTCCAACCGACGGTAAACCATTGCGTCTTTAAAAGCGTTTTCATTATGAGCTTCATCTAAAGTTTATAAAGCTTTGATACTTCAAATTTAAATTTATATTAAGCCTAATAATAAATTCAAAGATATATACATGAAATATACATGAAATATACATGAAATATAAATAGATAAAAACGCTATTATTTCTTTAAACTTGTTAAAATTTTAACTAACGGGAAAGACTTTCTATGGCACTAATTAGCAGATTTACACTTTTTACTGTCCAGTTTCTTTTCATAGACGTTAAACTACAACATATATTTCATTTATCATTATTCTTTTATTTATAAATCTAAATTGTTCAAAAGTCAATGATTGCGTGGTCTTGTCTGAAATCTCTGCATGCTTGAATGAAAGTTACCTAAATTCTGCCAAGGTAATGTTGCATGACCAAAGAAATTCAATCAAGCTTACTTTTACACAAACCAGTTTAGACTCTCTTAAATAATCCGTGCACACAAAGAGACTTTGCGTACATGCTTTTTCCAAAAGAGACGCAATTTTTCTTTAACCCACCACTCCTTGTAGTAGCAATGTTCCAGCTCATTTAGTTTATAGTCCGTGGTATACTCCAGTGACTTTATTTTTTATTGCATGCAATAAAACTGCACCATTTTAGTGATTACTCAAATTTCTTCTGGCAAGTAGGAGGAAACGGAAAGGAAACTGCTGCTAGGAAAAAGTTGGGAGGCAATAACTTACGTAAATCGTGAATCCAGTAAGGAAAACCAGCATTGGTAATCACTTCCACCCTCATTTACGTTCGAAGTAGAATGAGCTTAAGATAATTTGTAAGTTTGGCATGAAAATGGAAATGTCTAGAATTCTGGAAAAGTCTGAGATTCTTTTTATAAGCTTCAAAATATTTTCTACAAAATGTTCAACCATTTGCGCTGTAATTTAGCACAGAACCCTAATTGAAGGTTATTTTTATTTTGAATGATTGAAACACCGCTTCTTTATTTTCTTCACTAATATAATTGAATTTTGATCTAGATACCTCAGCGCGATGTCTATATGTTGATAGCCAAGCCATGCAAAAACTGTTTGGTTGTAATTTTTGTTTCAAAATATCCTTAAACATATTTTGGCATAATCCGTCAAATCAACTCAACATAGTTTTGTTCCATTTTACAGCATAAAGACCGATGCGGACACTATGCTACTTTTCTAGATTTTGTGAACTAGCATATATACCCGTGCGGATGGATGGATGCGGTGCGTTTAATGAAAATCGTGCGGATGGTCCTATATTCATTACTTGGAAAGAAAGACTTGATTACCTGCTGACCATTTAACGCACCTATTTAATCGCATATATCGTATATTTAACGCATTAAACGACACACCGCTACTATTTAAGTGGAAAGCTAAGACAACGGCTTATGCTGAAGGTCCTCTAGATTAGGTTAGGTTAAGTACAAATAAACGAACAATGTAAACAGAAGTTTTTGGAGTAGAGGTTTAGTCAAATCCAACAAGTTTTACTAAAATCCTACATGTTAAAACTTCAACGGTTATCAAAATGCCATTTTGAATTTAGGGTTATGTGGTTGTTGGTTCACCGATGACTTTTGTCATAAGAAAAAGTATCCATTTGGAAAACTTGGATCTGCAGTTATATCACCCCCAAAAATTTGTAAAAACTTACACGCAGCGTCGAAATGTCACAAATTATGAGAGGTTGTCACTACTGATCACATTTCATTTCAAAACACCAGGAGTAATTGAAGTTTACGGAACTTGATATTTTGCTTATAATCCGTCACGCTGTGTACCATAAATGTCATTGCATTTCCCCACGACTGCGACTGAATCCAACGGATTCTCATAAAACATGATGCCAGCAACATGATGTGCACTTGTTGTACCATTTGAAATAAAGTATAGGTTTTGATTTTACTCCTCTTAAGAAAAACTTGAAATGATGTTTTTATTTTCCCCTTTTCCGTCTATACAGCCATCTGATATTCACGAACCTTAACTGTATATATAGTCAAATTGGGAAGACGTAACAAAGCAACCAGAATAAAATAAGGGAAACATGTAAAGTACCATCATGGCATTCATTTGACATGATTGTTACTACTACCAGAAAAAACTGTCCAAGTATCATTGACTGGGTACACTTGGAAACAAAAATGGAATTTATGAACATGCCGTTCCCTCTCAGCTGATCCTGGAATAAAAGAAAACTACAAGATGAAAAGAAAGTGAAAAGGTTATGAAAGCTACAAGGATCGAAGAAGGAAAAAAAGGAAGAAAATTTTGTTTGATTTTTTTTGTTTTTGTAGGTAACCTGAGTGTAGCAAGCAGCAAAATGAAGGAATTATTGGATTACGTTGTCAGAAATTATGTTCTTGAGCATCTTCTTTTTTTTGAACGCGTGGCGTATAAAATAACGTCGCATTATCAAAATGTACTTACGAAGCAAAAATTCTCTGAAGAAACTGGCATTGTTGCAGATATCTCTTGTATTCAGTTTGTAAAATATTTTATGGTTATTCTATCGCATGCATTTTCTAAACGGGTTCACAAATAAGCAATACAATTTAATACAATAAAATGCACAAAGTGTCAGAAAATTGTACACAGTCACATATCCAATCATACAAAAGATAAAAAACCTTGGGCAAATTTGCTAGAAGACTGGCATCCCAACACTTTGACTTTTAAACTTTAAACTTTATGTACACAATTTACAGGAAAATATAAAAGTGAAGGAGAAAAGTCAGTATGTCAACGTCAATCGTAATGTGAAGAGGCGTAATCAAGACTGTCTTTGTTTTGCTTCACGTAACAGCTTTTTCTCATCCGTGGGGATATGTGGAGTGGTTACTCTATCCTTTGAATGACATTAGTGACGCTTAATATGTTTTTAGGTTTAGGAGATTTTAAGGTTATTAGTAGATAAAATATAATTAGTATGATAGTTTACGGAATCAACAACTGTGTGGAATTTTAAATTTGAGTTGGTGAAAATACAACCAAAATAAATTTGGTGCAGTTTGATGCCGTTTGCTTTACAAAAATTGAAACAGTTAATAACTTATAACAAAAGATCTGTTTTTGGGTAGTGTAGTTGTATATTAGGCTTAGTCCAAACCACGCCAAATCGATATCCAGTTTAGATTGCAAGATGGGCGTCTTTTTGTTCGAGTTCATCTATATCCTAACACATTCCCTTTTCCGTCCGTATGTCATCTTTCCCCCAGTGAAATCAACTAAAAACTGAAAGCCAGCTCACCACTCGGATTATTCTCAAGCACGCAATATTTTGTGCATTCCATTTGCTAGCACTCAGATAAGACAAATGATAATAACGGTAATGCCAACCTCTCAAAACACTTTGCAGCTTCTTTGTTCTCCGCTAGCATCCCAACGTATTTATCATAGGTCTCATCTCTAAAAAATGCGCAGGTTTTCTGCGTTTTTTTGGTTTCTTGGCTATTCACACATTCACTCATTTATCCACACCACTTGAAAAGCAGTAATTCATTTTATCTTTAATAGTTCTCCTTGCATTCAGGTAGATTTCTTTTAGGCATTCTTTTAGTTTACAAAATTATCAATTTTTGCAAGTGCAACTTAACTTCAAGTGCGGGGAACTTCTATGCTTTTAGTTTTTCATTCCAGATTTGAATTTTTTGAAGCAATACATGTAATATTTGAATTTTGTATCGATATAGATTTGATTTTCAAACGTTTTATGAAAAGATGTAGTTTGTAAAAATTAAACGTCGTTTGTTTCAGTTTTTACTTTATTGAGTCCCAAGATTGTAGTAGATTATTAAATTAAAAATACGCATGAGACTGGATATTTGTACTTCAGCTGTTAAAATTTACCATTATCCATAACACATTTTGCAGATTAACATTTTTTTAAGTAAACAAACCAAATGTCTTATGTCCTTATATGTTGCACGAAAAACAGTGTAGATTATTCAACACATATTTTTTTCCTCCCAGTGTTTTTGGCAGATTAACTTGGTTATTTTGGCGGAAAGTAAAAAAACTCACATTAAACCTATGGAAACGTCAACATGGCTATGACCAACGTGTGGCAGTCACACATTCTTTGGAAATGAGGTTTACTTTTGCTTTGCGCTATTTGTTATTTACGTAAAAGATTTACTTCACTGTAAAAAGTCAGAAAGAAGAATTGTTTTGTTCTTTAAAGCCAATTTACAAAGTTATGACTACAAATAATTACTTCTCTAAATTTTTAAAATCATTTCAAAATTAATATACCTAAATAAAAAATAACAAACCGTATAACATCAATAAGTATTTCTTTGATTTTATAAAGCTCAATTTACAAAACTACAACTATTTTTTGGTGTTTCATAAAGGTTTTACATATTAAGATTTTGAGCAATTCCTATAAGATACTCAAAGGTGCTCCTATTGCCATAATCTTCTACAATTGCTCTAATTCTAGACGATGTATCCTTGTAAGTTTTTCGCTGTGTTTCCTGTTGTCCAGATATGTACTGGGCTATTCTGACTTCGTTCAAAGACTGGTCATGTTGAATAGATTCAATTAGTTTCCAAATTGAAGGATGATCTGCGGCAACCATTCCATGAAATCCACGGTGCCACCCTTCAACATTGTTGTTGGTCTTGGAAATGCCATCAGCGGCACGGTAAAATACATTCCACTCGACAGGCTCGTATCGAGGTCGACGCCTATGACCTCTTCGTATAGCACCAATCCATGTATCTTCAAAGTAGTCGACAAACATATCCACATTAGTTCCACATGAATCCAACTGTTCCAGAAGATGATCAAATGAAGCCTTCACATCTTCCGGGGGTATAAAAGCTAGTGCTTGAAAACACTTCATAAGTGTTGCAAACTCAGCGTCTGATTTGTACCGCTCACTTATCTCAGGAAGCTTTTGTATTTTTCTCCAAAGAGCCTGGCCGAGGTGGAACAGGCAGCCAGATATCTCAGCCTTGGGAAATGCATGTTTCAGTGCATTACGTGCCGCCACTTCGAAATCTGTCATAATGGAAGTAGGACGAAGGCTTGTGCTTAAGCTTTTCAATGCATTAAAAAGTCGCGTATATGTGGCTTCGGTCTTATCCGGAAGTAAAGCATATACTGAAGGTAATACTCCATTGTATCTCACAGCATGTATCGTATACAACTGTAAAACATCCATAATGTACAATTACCATAAAACAACAGAAAATCATAAAAAGTGGTAAAATGTAAGCCTTACTTAGTGTAGTATTGAAATAGTTACCTGATAAAATAGGTCTGGAGAAACTTTAAACGTGCCGTCAGCATACCAGTGCGGACAATTTTCCATTTGTTTAATGCTGTCCATGGTCCCAAAAATTATGATTCGTTGAGGACACTGGGAATCAAATAATAGAAAATTTTCTCCCTTCAGAGTTTTCTGGAACTTTTCTGGTACGACTAATTCCTGGAGTGATGTAGGCACTGGATATGGATACTTGGCACCTTTCCTTTTTATTTGAACAGTTCGCTTCATCGTATTTACTGGAGGAAGCTTGGCAGCAACACTTGGAGTAATGTTGGCTGTTTCGTTTGCCGGTAACCGTTGTGTCCTTTCACTTGATGTTGTTGCCGCTACTTTGATATTTTGATACGCTTCCTTAGCTTTGATTTTCACAATGTCAGACGAATGATTATGGACATCTTTGTGGATTACAACTTCACCACCGGATGTCTGGACTCGACCTTTGCACTTAAACTTCCGTTGTTCTACACACACCCATATGTTGTGTAGTACTCTTTGTGAATGTAGTATGAAACGATACCCTTCAAAAACAAGGTGCTTTTCCCCCGATTCCCAGAAACGTAGTTCAACGGCATATTCTATAAATTAGTGTTGAAATTTCAGACTTGGCAAAATAATACAAACTCAGTAAAAATAATATGCGAATTCCTCAAATTAAATAAGTCAAATGAAAATAGTTTGGACTGGGAAACTGAAATGACGTAGAAAATTAGGCTGTGTTCCAGAGCCTAAGCTACAAGGGTCATTGAGGGCAAGGCTTGCCCGGCCCGGGCCCTTGTTAGGTGGTGGTGGGGCCGGGATTAGCTAATACTTAAATACCTTTTTACCTAAATAAACTAGCGAAATCGTGCAGGTGTGCTAGCATAAGGGTCGAATTACTGATTTTAAACAATTTTCTACAAACGTAGCATAATAAATGCATAGTAAAACCATCTCAAATGATACCAAAAACCAAAACCATTTGGTAGTTAAATGGTTTGCTAACAAACATATTGGAGAACATAGTAGGCGGGGTAATTGTTTTACTTTGGTCACAACTTTAACAACGATTGTTGCGGAAACTCTCAATCTAATAAAGTTTCTTGCTTAGTAATATTTTTCGTCAAAATGAATCTTATTTTTAAGTTGTGATTCCTAGAACTGTGGCTGTAAAACAAAGTACAAGTGATGAGCGCTTCATAAATTTAAAACATTTGTCAGAGTACTGCTGTCGTTACAAGTTTATGTTACTTTGTCAATTAATCACAACATGTCTACGAGATACTAAAAAGCCCAGAATTTGTCGTTTCGTCAACGTCGTCAACGTTGTCGGTTTATGGAATTGGAGCTGGCTGTACTATAAAAGCTATATTGTGTAATGGTCAAAATATTAAACCGATATTTGATGTTAAAATATTAACGCTAAAAATGAAATTGATATTTTAAATTATATAGGTAAGAAATGCAATTATAGCTCCAACAAAGCTGGGAAGAAAACTGGAGTGCAAAAAATATTTTGCGCACGCGTGCTGCTCCACATTCACGTATACTAGCCAAAATTATATTCCCGGCTAGTGTGCCAGTTGCCAACACCAAATATCCTTAAGTAAATAATTTGAACCTTGGATTAGGTTGGCGATATAACGGCGCACTTGATGATACATCGATACGGATATTTTAAATGAAAACGTAACATTGGAATTCAAAATGAGTTGTTTCTTCCCAAAATTTAATAACTTATTGCTAACTTTAAAAACTAAATTTAAAACTGGTTTTTGAGCAAGAGCATTAAAACAAAATTACGCATGAATCCGTTGTTAATGCCATTCTGATAAAAAAATCATAAAAAACTACAGAAATTTATGAACTGCCCGGATCGTTTTTCTTTGCAATAAAAACCTCAGATTTCAGGAAGTTTGGTATCCAAACGAAGCCTGTATATATATTTGCAAACGAGTGTGGTATTATAATTATAAAATGAACGCCAAAATATTTATACTGATTAAGGAAGGTCCTACTCTGACTTCCTGCAATATTTTGTGTTTCAAAATATCTTTATGGCTGAGTTATAAGAGGTATCTTTAAAATTAGAAATAATTAGTTCAACTTTCTTTAATTTGGAGCACACGTGCATACAGAACAAGCCATAGAGAGTTTCGAATTGATGATAAAAATATTCATAGTAATTTAATTCAGCGTTGCTGTCAAAGTAAGACAATCAAACAAGTGTTTGTTGAATGAAGTATTTAAACTAATACACGGTAAATATTTAAACGACAAGTTATAAGAATTTATATCGTAATTAACTAAAGTAAAAATACTTATGTTTGTTTCTGAAAAAATCCTATTTTGGATAAGTTCTAGTATTTTCTAGGTGCCCAGCTTCCAAGTTCAAATTTTAAAAAAATGCACTCTCGTCGGTCAGGCACATGTGGCTCATCTTTCAATTGTATGTTGGTGAAAACAAAGTTGTAAGAGTTATATTTTGATGAAAGCTTTAACAATTTAAAGGTCACACAAAATTCGGCAATATTTAGAAAAATGCAATTATAGTAACTTCACTTAAGTTTGCTAACATATGTTTGTATTTAAGTGTAAACCCTGTTTTATTCAATATATATTGCCAGGTCCTTGGCTAACTATTCTCCCTTAGCCTACACCCCGATTTACTATTTCCCATTACACAACGGCCGAACTTACATGAAGATTTGTAGGAATGCCCCCTTTATCCCATGCAATATTGGACGATGTCAGAAGTTCAGATTCAGTTTTCCCAATGATGATTAGCAATGAGTTACTCTTCAGTTCTCAGGGTCATGTCACTAGTTCAGTTCGGATGCTGATTATTATGATGATGAGACTCCCTTTCCTAGCCCTTCACTCTAGGTGTTACTTCATCACCGTCTATTTGCCAACTAACCTTGCTTCTCCAATAAGCTTAACATTGCTCCTGTACTTTTTTTATGGAGCCCATGTCTCCTCTTCTTATCCAAAGCCCCATCTCGAACCCTGGCTCTCACTATATGCTTCACACTCAGGCCTCTCTGAGACCCCCGTTCCTATTAATATTGTAAAATACGTTTCAAGACGTTTGCTCATAATGGAATTTTTTTAATTGGTAAAGTTTTGCCCGGGCCGGGCCATTTCTAGTTTAGGCACTGCTGTGTTCAGTGTTAGGGTAGAATTACAAAAAGGACTCCAAGTTCAAATTGCTTGCATCTTAACTTATAAATTAACAAGTCAAGTCAGCAAGTATTTTACGGAAAATCCTCTTAAGTTATGGGCTTATAATATGAATGAATGGTATGATATGATACAAAATGTACAATTTCAATAATTCTACAAATATTATAATTACACGGAGGTACCTTACAATTCATCATTTCATTTCAGATACCATCACTATTATCCATACAAGCTTTAGACATATCATGAAATGACAATAATGCTTAAGCTCCATCATAGGATTTATTTGTCAATAGAACACTGACCCTTGGATGGTAAGCTAATGATGGAACTAAAGTTTTTTCATTTGGATTTTCTGCTAACAAACCTCTATGCAGTGTACGGTAAAGTTACAATGGGGCTTACGTACTAACATTTGGTACGTTTTCTTTACAAGCAACTGGTATGCGTGTAATAAATATTAACTATTTACCAAATAAATAATAACTATGCATGTTTTATTGTTGATAAAAAATTTAAGTAGCATTTTTCGTTGAGTAGTAAACTTCATAGATAGGAAATTTCGTCAGCAGTAGCAAACATCGTAGGTAGTAAAATTCGCGAGTAGCAAACATTGAGTAGCAAACTTTGCAGTAGCAAACTTTGCAGTAGCAAACTTTGAGTAGGATTCTGCGTGCTTCCCATACTTACAGCCGAAAAATCATACCTAAAATAAGCCTACATGTATTAGCATGTAAACCTACATGCTAAAAGTAAGTAGACTTCACAAATACTCGAATGTCCAAATAAAAAGATTTGGACTTCTCAAGATTTCCAACCCGCATTGCTCTAGTACCCAAAAGAGTAAGGAACGGACAGAAAAGTTTCATCTTTTGAGACTTTTCCCACAAACAATGTTTATGGTTTTTCTAATCTGGATTTTTATTCTGGACGCCATTTGGTTAGATTAGGTAAAACAACAGACTTGGTGAATGCGACTAATCGAGTTTAAAAGTTGTAATCTTTGGCTTAAAGTTTTTTTCTTCGACTTTAGGATCTCCTATGAATTTTTTTGGTTTTTATCGTGTGCTTTAAAACCAAATAATTACAATTCTACTACGCATTATAAAAACGTGTATGTATATTTAAAAAACCTTAAAACTTTCTGTTTTATTGCCGGTTGCGTAATAATATTTGGATTTCCTCAAGTGCAAAACAAGTGTCTATATTCATACAACTTCGCTTGCAGGTATCTTGCAAAATTCTAATAGAAGCGTAAAAGTATACAATTAAATTAATCTGGAATAAAGATCTCAAATAGAACTGTTCTCGTTCTACCACGATGTTGTAATGGAGATCGAGCAAAACGGTTTGATAATAAGAATAAAACCGTTTGCATCAATAAATTTAAAAAGCAATACGCTGAATAATGTGTACTCAAATATAATAAATGCTTTTGAGAGCATACACAAAGCAAATAGAATAATAACACTTGTAAGTAAACTGTGTTATCGCAATACCCGTTAGATCAGTTAAGCTTGCTTAATAATTAGTATTGCAGTTTATCATTCCCCAAAGCGTTTGCCAAAATCATTAGCAGCCACATAGTTAGCGTGTGTGATATTACGGAAGCGTTTCCTTTGTGCGCCAGCCAGGAGGCAAAACGACATCAAACAAAACGACCACAGATCCATTTCCTGTACAAATGTAAAGTTTGTTTTAGAGGTTTTCCAAGTTTTTCATAAAGAGAATGACAATGCGACCAAAGTTAGTTCCAAGTTTTCGGCGGAAATGTTAAAGCTGCAAAAAGTTTGTTGGAGAAAGGAAAGGGGTATTTTCTTTCAAAGGATTTTCGCTTGTTGATGATCAGAAGTTATAGATTTTTGGAGTCCGGACGCAGTTTGTGGGATTGGTGTGAATAAACTGGTAATGTTAATACGATGAAATGCTATAACAGTTACTTAATTTGAAATAAGCTTTAATCTATTTTACTCGGCAATTAGTGTATTTTTTATTGAATGATAACTTTACAAAATTTAATGAGCTGGATTTGTCTTTTACGTTGCACAGTTTTTTTTTACTAAATGAGCTTTCTGTTTTCCTCTTCAGTTTTAGTCAACCAGTAATTTTCAACGCTTCTTTTGATTATCTCTGTATATATTACCTGGCTTTGTTTACAACTAACTTTTTTAAATAAGAAGACAAAAGCAGAACATAAAAGACCTACCCACATATACATTTATCCTTATCTTTATTTTCTTCACCTAGGGAAATTGTAAAATGTAATAAGCTAAACTCATTATTTTAATGCATAGTTGTTTACTTCATCTAACTTCCTGCTTCCGTTTCCCCATAGGAGTCTTCAAGCCAGCCAAAGTAAAGCTGATAAGACATAAGATATGTGTCTTATTACACCGCGTCCAGAAATAAGTTTCACAAAAACGTATTTTGAAGCCAAGCACGAACGTAATAATCCTTTGGGAAAGGTAACTTTTGCCGCAATTTTATTTACATGCTTTTGCAGACAATCTCAAGCGCGGTCATCCATTAAAGCGTTTTTAGAAGGCCTACAACTCACTTTTTGAAAAATGGTGGGGTTAACGTCAGGAAATCTATAAAAACGTTGTTGTATTGTATGCAAGAGAATAAGATATACTCAATTGTTTGGGATATCAAATAAAAAATCACGGAATTTCAGTTGGTGGAAGGTTACGTTTGACTATGACAATAATTTTAGAACAATGTGAAATTTTTGAAAATGAAATAATTCGACGTCACGCTTTTTTGTGTTTGCTTTTACCAAGATCATGATCGAAGTCTCTTTCATTTTGTTTTTGTTGACTTCATCTAATTCTACAGCATAATTCATAACACCAAATGGCCTCTCATTCACTCTGCTTTTTGTTATTAGCAGGATTAAACGAGATAATGGAGAAGTTGTCCAACAAAAGTGAGATCTTTTATATTTTCATTTCGAATGTGTAGGCACGTCTCCGAGAAGCCAGGGTTTTGTTTTCAAGGTTTTCTTCTGAAATGCTCGATACTCATCTTTGCCATAACAAAAGTACTACAGAAAGAACTGCGCTGAATATACATGATATTCTTGTGAGTTGCAAGCATGCTACCAATTCTAATGAAAACGTCGAGGCTGGGCCATCAACAACTTAACCAGCTTTCAACAAAGTTTTCATAAGCGTGGTAACGTGCTTAGTTTTATTTGGAAGTCAAGCGCTATTATTATTTTCAATGTATGTTATACGGTTGATGCTGGACAATGCAGCGGTATTGCGCATATATTCTGAAATGGTGAAAGTATAAGTATACGTATAGGAATGTATGGGTTTTGCTGTCATTGCACATTGCCAAATTTTGGTTTAATACAGCTTTTGTCCTTTATAGAAATTTAAGGGTGAAAAGAAATTTACAATTTGAGCATAAATGCAATGTTTTACCATACATTTTTATTGAAGTTAAGATTTATTTAATTTCTACAATTTATTTAAGCACTACTAGTTTAAAGGATATACTATATGCTAAAACTGATGGGCTGTGACGCCTTAAGTGTATAGTACTACACTAACTATATTCAGACTTGGGTAGGTTTTTTGAGGTGGTGTCCGTGTTGCGATTAATAAAAGCTTTAAAAAATATGAATATTATTGTACGCCTTAAAATGAAACATTAATTGCTAATATTGCTTACCTGAAGGATGTAACTATTACGTACAAGCTATTTGTACATAGGAACATTCCGTTTCATAGGAAGGAGAATACTTTGAATCTATTTTTCTTTGAAATTCCAAACATGCTTTCCAGTATAAACTTTTATCCATTTCTCCAATGAAATGAAGTAAGCAGCTTAGCAGTGCAATGTTAGCATGGGAAATAGTTCCTCCCTGTTGGCATATTTTTCTGGCTTTCCATCTCACTCAAACATTTTCTGGCAAGCAAGCATCTTACACTTAAGTTTTTGTGCCAAAGTACATAATGTGGGAATTCTGGAGGAGATAGAATATTCCCCGCTTCTACACACACCCCATCATTTACCGAGAAAACAGCGTTTTGACATTTTTGGTCAGATGTGCGGCTGAAAATTGCTTTCCTTTCTACTTTTCTGATTTCTGATGAACATGTAATTCTTAGTGAATTATACCGGCCAGTAGCAAACAAATATTCCAGAGCATAGAAAAGGATCTGAAGCATTCTTCAAATATCCTTGACTTAGCAAAATAAAGCTTTTTGGTTTGAATGCATTTGTACGAATCAAGAGAGTAACAAAAACCTTGATAAGAATCAAGCATTGTTTATTTGCTTTCAGGGATATCAAATAAAAAATCATGGAGTCTGTGGAAGGTAATGTTATAACCCTAAAATAATTTTTAAACATATGGCAATTTTCGAAATTGAAATAATTCGACGTAACGATTTTTTGTGTTTGCTTTTAAAACGATGAATATCAAAATCTCTTTCATGTTGTTTTTGTTGACTGATGTAATCAGATGTCAAAAAAAAGGAAATGGGAAATTTACTATCTGAAGTGCAAAGCACATCCAAGATCAATTATAAATCGAGAGCGGCATCAAACCTGAACAACTGTATTTTGCAAACACTAAAATGTCAGTAGTTACTTCAGTTTCCACTCATACACACATCCACATTTGTCTTCATTTCAATAAGTTTTATATTATTCTTAAGTTGAACCAATAAACGTAAACGTAAAATAATTCAATATCATATCAGATTTATTATGATTTATCTTGCATTAATAAAACACTCTTTGTATTTTTATAGCAATTTTGCAAATACCGTTAAAACTTTCCACCTCGAAAATACAGTGTTTCAGTATACTCGTTTATTCATATTTCCAAAGAAGTGAAGTAGTAGCTAAGTAAACAGCTTATGATAATAATTCCGCCTATTAGACAGTTTTTCCGGCACTCCATCTTACTTACACGTTTTGTGGCAAGGAATCATCTTGCAATGAAGTTTTTCGCGCCAAAGTACATAATGTAGAAATCCTGTGGGAGCTAGAACTTTCTCCTTCTCCGCTTTTACACTCACCCCATCATTTACCGAGAAAAAAGCGTTTTTTTCATTTTTTGTCTGATATGCGGCCGAGAACCAGAGGGAAAAAAGTAAATTCCTATTTATTTCTACTTTCTCATGAAAATGTGATTCTTAGTCAAATATACTGGTCAGCAGAAAAAATATAATTCTGAGCGAAGCAAGGAATCTGAAGCATCTATCAAATATCCTTGACTTTTATTAGGAGCGTAGGAAAGAGTGAATGATAAGTGGCTTTCTCGTTTTGATAATAACTCAACAACTCAGCAATGCATTTTCTGGGGTTTCCATGAGTGCCAGTGCCACGCACTTGATTGACTAACCTTTTGTCCCCATTGATCAGTTTTCATGTTATGATGGATGGACATTTTGATTGATATGCGTATAAATTGATTTAATTTCACACCTTTTTAAATGCAATAAGCAGTCAGTTGAGATACAGAGCTTTACGATGAACTGATTTGTCACAAAATATATAAGTAGAAACTTCTATACGAAAATTTTTTTGAAATTAAGTTAATAATAAAGGTCAGTAAAATGCAAAATTTCAACATAATCGATAAAACTCTAGTTTTGTCACTCCCAATTTTTTACGGAGCGTATGGCGTCCTGCCGGTTTTGGATTTTCCTTTCTCTTGTTTTCATACTGCAAAGTGTGTACATGTTCCTGTAAACGTTCCGTTTTAGCACTGTCTACTAAAAGTAAAGTCATGTATTGTTCCATATTTATTTACCACGTATGGCCACTAAACTGTTAGCTCTTCTTGCTTTCATCCTCCTGAGAAAACATCACAGCATTTACACTTTAGGGCAGAACATATGTCTCGGGAATCTCAATGCGTGTTAAATATCTCAAAAATACATATACTTTGCTTGATGCTTGCTTAGCTTCAGTGTGACGCTTCAGGTGGCTTTGGTTATTCGGCACAATAAATGTTTTCAGCTTGTGAAGCTGCGAAAATGCAGCGGAAGCAACACCTTTTGTTTCCCATGAAAGCGTATATGGCTGAATATGCGGTGGGACGTAAAATTTATTCAAATGGGGAAGTTGCTTTTGCTTGAGAGAAAACGGAAGTAAAATGTGTGTGAAATAATCTAGTGTCTTTGTTTAGATAAGGTAGGTAAGCGTAGAGATTTAAATGCTACAACAGATTCAATTCAAATATGTTGCAAATGAATTCAGAAGGTTGGTAGATGTTAACGGTTGTAAACAGGTTTGCAAATTTAAAAAAAAATTCCCGACTTGTATTGTCTCAACTTATTTTTTAATTGCTAAAATAGTAAATTATCGAATTTAAAACATATACACAAGAGATTATATTAATGATAAACACATTTTTCAAAAATGATTTTTGATTATAAAATGATCAACTCCGCATAAGCGACACATCCTATCTATGTATCATTAACTCCACAAAAATAGTTTAAGCATAAAAGATGACGCTGAGGTGCTCCAAGGCTGTACTAAAAAAAGTTTGAAGAATATGAACATAAAACGCATTTTATTCAACCTAGTACTACTCCCTCACAGGTTTTTGCACTTATATGCAGAGTTGGTGCTTTATTATTGGAATGGGGATAAATACTTTTCACAAAGAAAAGTTGTCAGTACAAACAGAACCTTTTCTGCTTCTAGAAATGCATGCTGACGTGCGCGTTTTAGTACTTAGTACTCAACTAAATGCAATATAAAAAGGAAGAGTTTAAGTTTAAAGGGCACAAAATATGTTACTAAACTTGCTTTTATTTTTATGTACATCGGAAACTTTTGTTTTGTTTTGGTCATAAGAACAAACTGACTTACAACTAGGTAGACAACTAGGTAGACAACTAGGTAGGTTACAACTTGTTAGAACTAGGTATATAAAGTATATTATGTCAGAGGCGGTATCAAAGTAAACAATTTTCAAAACTGCCTTTATATTGCACGCTAGAAATATTCAAAGCATAATTTCTACAAATTTAAGTTCTTCGATGTTTTTAGGTAAAGTTGTATTTCTTGTAGTTTTAAATAATACGTATATGTTATCCTCAAGTGAAATTTTAATCGTATTGCCCTAGTCTCAATAGCTTCGATATTGTTTGATTTGTAAACTATCGTCAATGTGGTCACTTTTGTGCCACTTTGAGGCCATTTACAAATGCTTTTGTTTAGTCGGTTTCTCTTGGGCTTTCAGATGTATTTTGTTGTTCCAATGGTACGGTAAAATCAAGTTTACTAGACTACATAAAAAGTAGTTTACCTTATTCAACAATGCAAACGAATGTATTTGTATTTTAATTCTAGAAAATTTTGCGACAGGATATGAGCATACACGAATTGTATAATATCAACTTTACATTTATTTTTTCATATTCGATTTCTGAAATTTTTTTTACATAAAGAACGATTTCATTCTTGAGTTGTCTTGTTGGATGACTTCCTTCCATCAGCGCTCCTTAACAAACATAGACTTTTTCCAGTAGGATGAATTGCCGGTTTGAACACTTGATTTTGAAGTGCTTTTGAGTTTCTACGGTGAGGATTACTGAATTCGGCAATCTCGCATGCTCACCTTATTTTTTTACCAAAGCAAATCATCAGAAACTAAGTAAGTGTATTTGACCGTTAGAAAAGCAAAGTATTTTATGACGGTTGGGTAAAACAGAGGTTACATGCAATTCGAGCGAGACAAAGCAGCAGTGGCGTTTCTTATTGAATACAACCAAAAATTTTTTTGGAATATTTTTGCATTTGAACGCACATACCACTACATATGAGTGTTTTCGCCAATCATATTTAGTTTCATTTCACTTTGGCCGCTTATTTGAAAGAATTTGCGATTTTCGTTAAATATTTGGGATTGCCTTTGTTTGCTTTTCTCCCTTGGAATGTTGGCACGGGTTTACAATGCAATGCATAATTATATTTGTAGCATTAAAACATTTGCTAATACTGTGGTGGTTTTTACGTTTAAATAAGTATCTTTACTTGTGGCCAATTGCAAACGTCTGACGCCACAAAAAGGAAAGCGAATATTCAGGTATATCAAATGTGTAATGTAGGTTAATCATTAGTATTTTGCTGTCGTATTGAGGATAGTTAATTTGCCTAGATGTCCGAAATACTATTTTTCCTTCAACCTAACAACAACCTCACACAGTCCACCAAACATACCTGACTTACCTCATTAAACCACGAAATGTCAAACATTTCACTCAACATTGGCACAAGTGAAACTCTCGTCCTTTCCAATTCACAAATCTAGTCAAATTCCTACTCATTCCTCTCCACTTCCATTTTCAATGCTTGCAAATTGGACACTTGACTGGTGATGGTTTTCTCCTCTGCACTCCATTATATACATTTTCTATCTTTGTTCTGATGTTTAATGCTTCACTCCTTGCAACTCCACTTAACTAAGCGTATTCTCAGCAGGAACACACCCAAAGTTCCTTTTCTAGTGCAATTACTTTCTTAAGGCTGATTTCAACAAAAACAAGTTTTCACAAAAGAAAGCGAACAAAAGGCAGGTAATAACAATAGCATTACATTATAAGAAAATATATTGTACCATATTTCTTCCATTTTCTTACCAGCTTTCTTTAAGTACAAAGATGTATTGCCATGTATTAACCAAACAATGGTAATGCTGCATACACAATGCTATTTTTATCTTTGTTGTAGTACTTCTAAAAATAACGGTATGCTTTTCTGTTTACATTTTCCTTTTTTTCTATACTTATGCATTAATAAACCTTGTAGCTTGAGTGTCGTTGTTAGAGGAAAAAATAAGCCTGTCATTTGATTTGTTGTTCAAAAAGAGAGTTTGGATAGGTGTAAACATAAAAAATTGTCTGGTGGACTGTTTGATTACCTTTACAGGTGTACCTCCACCAAGAAATAAAAGCGTCATAGATCATACAAAGCACATATTGGAGAAAAGGAAATAATTTTGTTGAAAGGTTTGAAGCGAAATATTTCAAGTAGAAGATAATGACAGTGCAATATAGAACTGAAAATTTATTTGAAACATTTTAACGACGCATTGATAAAAAGTTGTACATTTCGCAAGAAAGATTGTTATAGATTTGTTCCATCGGTATTTGTCTGATGGTATACATTTGAAACCGATGACGGTGTTGTTACGTTTTGCTATTATATGCACTTATTGTTAAGCAATATTAGTACTTAACAGATGTACAAAAGAAACTAAATTTTTAATACACAACAAAACATTGTTATAAAAAAGACTATTTCCAGCATAAACAGGTATTTAAACTTTTAGACAGTAAGATGACTTGTAGGTTAAGCCTACTAAAATCAGAGGTGTTGGTAGTTTTGGCGACCAAATCTAATACGCTAACGTTTTCAAATAATCATGGCACACCGAATAATTAATCGTGAGTTTCTGAAGAGCCTTCAGATAAATAAAGATCTTGAAATATTCTAAATTTCTTCCGTATTGCTTTCTATCCAAAAAATATTATATGCATAAGGTTTAGGCCAACCTAAGACCTTTATTTCCGCAGTAGTTTCCACCAAGTCCAACTTATATCTTTATGAATGCACATCATTTTATAATCGTGCAGCTTTCACCACAACATGAACACATTCTAGAGAACATTACAAACTTTAAAACATCTTTGTTCTGCCACATGTACACACTGTCAAAAATTTGCATTTTATATTCTCATTCCATATTCCATACAAACCTAAGGTTCGTCTGAATTGCATTTAAAAAGTTATGTGAGAGTTAAAGATATATTCCGTCTCCACAAAAGGAAAATGATGTTATTGTGCACTGAAGCGTATCATAAAGAGCCTCTTAACGTAACCAGTAACCATACACTGATGTTCTAATGCAAATAAATGTACTGATGTTGAACTGGTGTTTGCGAGATTCTAATATGTTCAATGAAATGGAAATGAAAAAAAACACACCATTTTTATACCGAAAAAGGAAACGTATAGTACACGTGGGAAACACAAACACACACAAGCAATGGGACATTGAGTTGATGCGTAAAGCTAAAACAGTAATGCCAAGTAATACAACTTTTTTGTTGGAATCTCAAGGAAACTTTGTAAAATTCCAACATACCCTTATTTTTTGCAAATTTTTTGAAAGTTTTTCAAATATAAACATTTGCTGAATTCTCTAATTGAAATTTTTATAAACAGTTTATTAAAAAGTTCCAATCTAATAAATTAAAATACCCCAAAGCATAATAAACTACTAATGGTGTCGTTAAGCTACCCCAGTCGCCGTAAATTTCCCTTTGACTGCACAATTTGCCCAAAAAAGAAAAAGACATGAAAACAACTCAATCCGCTTCCTGACATAATATATATAATAGTTTAATTTCAGCTGCAGCCTACTGCAGCGTTCACACAATATTATATGACTACTTTGTGTACATCAAGCCAAAAACCTGGTCTGTCTCCGAACTAAAACTTATTCACTTACGTAATATAAATAGGGTAAAACTTTATCTACAAGTTTATCTCTCCATTGATCTAGCTACTTACAAGGGAACCTTTTCAGGTGCCAGTGCGATACAGAGACGAGATACACCAATTCTGGTCAAGTTTAGTGCGTAGGTTACGAATCTGAATTTTGTTTTCTGCAAAAATGTTTTCGTCTTCTACAGTAGGATTTATGTAGCGCGCGCAAGCTGTATTTGACGCAGTTCAGCGTAAGCGCAGCATACTATTGCGCCTCCCTCTTCTCTCTGCATTTTGTTGCTCGTGTAAGAGAGAGAGCGCGCTTGCTTATTCCCTTTACATAGCACAACAAGCTGCTTGCTACTCCTCCTCCTTCCTCTCTCTTTCAGCGTAAACAACAAAAAAGTAGGGGAGGGAGGAGCAAAGGTTGCTGCGTCTATGCTGAACTGCGTCAAATACAGCTTGCGTGCGCTACATAAATCCTACTGTAGAAGACGAAAACATTATTTTTGCAGAAAACAAAATTCAGATTCGTGATCTACGCCCATAGCTTGACCAGAATTAGTATATCTCGTCTCTGGATTGCGCTGGCACCTGAAAAGGTTTCCTTGTTAGAGAATTCCGTCTAAACCTGATCTATTTATCAATGAAGTCAAAGTGCACAGAAGAAGTTTATTGTGAGTTGTACCTGTCTCTCGCCAAATAAACAACATTAGTTTGGGACATTAGGAGCACGAAAATATGTGTGGAATTATTTGCACTGCTTTGCTTGGGTTATTGGGAGTTGTGTCGAAAAAAGTAATGATGATTATAGAATGCTGAAAAATATTTATATTATCGATGAAGGTAAATTATAACAGCTGCAATACAAACAACAATGTGTATGGAGTGCAGTGTTAAACTTATCTATTATTACATTACGGCACATACAATTAAAAGCTGAAGCCAATGACGTTAAACTTTTCAAAAAACAACTTAATCAAATTCTCAAGATCAAAACATGCACTATCACACAAATTTGAAATCTGAAATAAAAAATATAAAGCATATAAGTTTACTCTATTTCCAATTTTACTTAGGCGGAATTTAGTCGGTACAAACGCAAACATATATTAGACTTGTAAAAATTGGAAATTTGAACAAGCTAAAAAGTACCTGTGCTTAATAAAAGACTACGTCAATGAAAGATAAATATTATGAGTAAAATGAATTACCGCTTTGCACGTCATTCCATGGCGTCGTTTTAACCTTTAGTTTCCTTTTGGTTGTTGACCTTACATCACACTTTATGAATATCAATATAGGTGCAATGAATGCTTCCTGATTAAAGGATGCTATTATGCTTCGAAATCGATACCCTTTGTTCATTATCAGAATTGACGTTTAAGAAAGTAGACACTAGTGAGGAAAAACGCATTGCTTCTGCTTTTTGCATGGAGCTTGTGGCCCTCTATGAATACCAGTGTTGCACACTGCATATTGACGTAGGAAAATTATGTGGGTGCCTTAGCAAATAACTTTGAATGCCAATCAGTAGCTTGTTGGTAAATTTAATAAGGCAAAAAAAGAAACATTACAAGATACTAACACATGAGTGATGATTAATGGGAGACGATATTGCAAACTTGTAAATATTCTACGCCCACATTATCGCCTTCATATTTTTTGCTATAAGAAAAGTTGCTTAGGTTAGCATGTTTTTTGAAGTTTGATGTTTTATGTATCGTACAGGGTAATTTGGTACAGTCTGCAAAGTTGAACTATGACTTTTGTTATGTTTGTGTATAAATATAGCCAAATATATTTATAAGCATCATACAATATGGACTTAAAGGACGGTATACTGGAGAAAGTAGAAAGTACCATTGGGCATATCGTGTAAATACTAACTCGTTATTGTTTCCCGTAACACAGTTTTCAAACTGACTACAGGAAAACATAAATGGATACAAAAATGAAGAATTGCTTTGATCTCTCCAGGGTGTCAAATTGATTGTGTTGTTTCTGTCTATAAAAGCTGTACGTGTTGGCTCCAGCACAATCAATGATAGAAACGTACGTCTTGGAACATAACTTTTTTGATGAAGTTCCTTAGAAACAAACTAGACAAAAAATAAAATGAAGGCATTTTGCCGAAATGTTTCAGTTAAAACACGTTATGTTGCTTAGTCCCAAAACGTATGTTACACCCAGGAAGACTCGATTGAGGATTTAACCTTGAAACTTAATTAAAACGGTTGCAGTCTTCGTTTGGTTTTTTTGGTTTCGTTGGTGAGTTGCATAAAATATTTTTCACGATTAACATTTGAACCTGTAGCCAAAAATATATTTTCTCTCTTTCAATATGCAAACCAATAGAAACAAAAAAATACGACCTATCTCTAGTTGCCCAAAGCACTCAAGATAAATGATTGAGTGAGTCTATGTGTAATGATGTAGCTAAGATAGCGGGAAATGTCCATTCTTCCTTTGGATAAAACAAATAATACGTTGACAACGTTGGCATGTTGGCTGAGAAAACGAAAGCATTAAAATGCGCATGCTGGCATTATTTTTATCATCTTGTGACTTGTGAGCTATCAGACTGCTGGTGGAAAAGGGAAAAATATGGTTTAATGCAGGCGGTAAAGGAACGACGGGGAAAAAAGTAAAAAGTCGCAAAACAGGCTTATTTTTTACTATAGGCTTATTATCAATTTAGTGGCTTTATTTGGACTAAAATGAGCTTTGAAATATCTACAGGATTGGACGGAACACGAACCTGTGCACACACACAATTGGGTGGTGTAATGTTTTAAACTAAATGACATCAAACTGCACCAAACTTCGGTTCTATTTTCACCAACTGTTTTACAAATTTAGAGATTTAATATCACACAGTTGTTAATTCAGTGACTGTTGTAAACCGTGCATCGTGTATTTCTAACCTTCTAATAACCTAAAAATTTCCAAGAACTAAAAACAAGTTGAATGTCACTAAAGTCAGTCAAAAGATAAGGTAATCACTACATATCTCTCATGTTTTTTCAGGTAGTAAGAGAGAAAAATCTGTTACGTAAATGGAGAAGGAAAAACTACGACAGTCTTGATATTTCGTTTGCACATTATAGTTGACGTCGACATGCTGACTTTTCTCCTTCATGTATATATTTTTTGTGCAAAAAGTCAAAGTGTCGGGATGCCAGTTTTTTAGGAACTTAACCCGAGGCTTTTTACTCTCTGGTTGGATCTCTGCTTCAAAATAAAAAAAATCACTTTAAAGAACCTGTTACGCCTGTCAAACCAAAAAACTAGGTGCCAGTTAGGTTGAGTGACAAGCAGACCTTTGTTTTGTTGAGGCTAAAAATTAATCTAAGACACTAGGAAAAAAGTTGGGTTGGACAGCAAGGACAGAGGTGAAATGTGCATTTCTATCAAATTCACCACTTGAAGATAAAAACTTGCTACTTTTACGGTTTGCATTATAACGTAAAGTTATATTTATTTCTGAGGCCGTTTATTTAATTAATATAGTAGAATAACCTAAAAAAAATATTTATAACCTGAAACAAGAGAAAGCTGCAATAATGTCGATTTTTTTATAGAACCTTTTGTTTCTGAAATATGTTTTGACAAAAAAGCTCAAGTATACAATTACATAATTTCTGACAACGTAATCCCATTACTCCCCGTTTTTGTTCTTGCTATGCTGAAGCAACCTAACACAGATAAAATACTAAACAAGATCGACTTGTTCATCTCTCTCTTTTTTAGCAGCTTTCGCCTCCACTTCAATTTCCTTTCGTCTCCTTATTTTTCTGTTCCCGGTTTAGAAAAAGAAAAAGCAGGTTCATCGTTCATGAATTCTTTTTTTTGTTTTCAAGTGTATCTAGCAAAATGTCAAAGATACTTGGATACGTTTTTCTGTTAGGGATAATAATCTAGTTAAACACACTCCTAGACGACAGTCCACTCGTTTTCTTCCATTTTTATTGTAGTAGCTGTTGTTGCGTCTTCCCAGCGTAGCATATTATATACAGTAAAAGTGCGTGAATATCAGAAAGCCGTATAGAGAGAAAGGGGGAAAAAATAACAAGATGACTTTCCTACGTAGTAGCATTGTCTTGAGGGAAATGACAGGCTATAAGAAATGCACTTTATGTTACTGGCATCATTTTTTACCGCAACGCGTTTCATGGTGTCATGAGGAAATGCAATGACATTTAGTAGTACGCGACGTGAAGGTTTATTTACAAGATATTGCGTTTTCTAAACATCTATTTGTCCTGTTGTTGTGGAATGGGATTCAATAAGTACTGAAAACGTTTAGAAAATTGTGACATTTCGACGCTACATGTATTTTTTAAAACAATTTTTGAGCCTGAAGTAAGTTTAGGTTTCTTAAACTTAACAAAAATCATTGGCGAATTAACAACTAAAACTCTAAATTCTAAAATGTATTTTGAAAACCGCTCAAATTTTTACTTTTAGTGTATTAGATATAATTATAATTTTCTTGCGCACCCCAACCCAACAAAACCCTAATTTCCTCTAGTTTTGACCAAAGCAAATTATAAACAGTTGTCCTAACTTCCCCTTTTTAATAGAAACGATGTGTCATACATTGACAGCAGGTAGTCACCTCTCTGTCCAAAAATAAACATAGAACCACTTGCATGCTTTTCATTAAAATAAGCAACACGCTTTGATATTAACCGTTGACTACTGAAAGCTTATAGGTTTATTAAAATAGCTGCAACATGACTATTGGTTTAATAAAATTAGCACGGAAATACTTACGTTTACTTAAAAAATATAGGGAAAAGCAGCATGGTCTCCACATTTGACATTTGTCTTTTCGCAGTAAAATGGGATAAAATTATGCTGAGTAAATTTATAAGTTTATGCCAAAACATATAAAAACGATATTTTTGTTTTAAAAAGTTCAGCATTTTTATCACCAAAATTTACAGCCAACCGATTTTTGAATATGGTATATTTCTAAAGAATATTCATGGCACCATTTGGGAATCTAGATCTGAATGAGATTACAATGCCAAATGACACAAAACAACGACGTTTTGACCACTCAAAAATATTCCTAAATTCTGGTTCTGCGTTAAACTACAACGCAAACTGTTGAAGATATTGTCGATATTAATTTGAAATTTACGAAAAAGATTCTCGGATTCTTTAAAAACTCTTGACATTTTCATGCTAACCTTAAATATTTTTAAAGCTATTTCTACATCAGTCAATAAATGAAAGTGAAAGTAATTAAGTGTGATGGCAGTGCTTACTACTAAATTCACGTGAGTAGTCGTCTTTTAACTTTTCTCAGCGCAGTATTTTCTCTTTCCGTTTCCTCCCAATTGCAAGGTTAAATTACAGTGATCAACAAAATCACATGAGATTTTATTGCATGCAATCAAAAATAAAACCAATGTATTGTACCACAGGTTATAATCCAAATGAGCTCCACCATTGCCACTATAGTTGGTGCAACTAAAATTGCTTTTCTTCTGTGGGAAAAAACTGAGCGCGCAAATATACTTGTGTTCCGGAGGATTTGGATTCGAAATGGAAACTCTGGATATTTTATTATAATTTTCCCTTTCCTTTGTTAAACTGAACGTTTTCAAACCTGTAAATTCGTTATTCTTTGTTCAGTATTCGTACTGTTATTGTTAAGATGATCATTGTTAAAGTCCAATATTGTGAACTTTGTATTTGTAATGGCTACTTCCGGTGGAAAGGTCGGGTTCGCTCCAACGTAAGTTGGACTTTGATAAACGTGCACATTTTCCTTTGTCTTTCTGTGTGGAAAATGATAGCTTTTCTTGTGAAACCGGAAACGGTTCGTTTGTCGCTTCATGAAAAGATCATCATGAAACGTTTTTCTTTGTTACTTGCCATTTTGTAACTTTCCGAGTTCGAACCCGGAGTAGTCAAGTTTTGGTATAAAAAGGGAATGAAAATTGTAAATGGATATAAGTCCTCTTGAGGCATCATACCAAGCAGAGCAAGCCCGAAAACTCTCAAGGTTGTGCCAAGAAAGAGAAGAAAGTCGGTCTTCGGACTAGAGGCACTTAGCAAAGCACCCGCTATTTGTCTATTTATTGGGAAATAATAAAGTTGAAGTTCCTTTTGTATTTGGAATCGTTTGCTATTTATTTTCCACCCTCTGGAATAGTGCACCCAGCATTCAACTGCATTTGGGGTTCCAGAATTGTCTCACATCGTGTGAGTGGTCCTTCGGAAGATATTTTTTACCATCTATGTTCCAAGTTTGGGGACAACTTGGTTGTAATGAAGCAAGAAGAATACGATAACCTAGAACTGATTTCTAGTCGGGTAAACCTTATTGTCATTGACTACTTTGGGTCATGCAACATTACCTGCTGGAGCGTAGCGTAAGAAGCGAGATTAACCCTAATATACTCAGCAACTGACTTTTCGGCAATTACGAATGGAAAAAGAAAAATTGTTGGAAATCCACGCCGGCATGATAAAAAAACGAAGATGGAAGTTTTCACTTGGGTCAACAGATATAGAATTGCTTTGGCTTTGCGCACTGCAAATATGTCTATAATATGTTTTTTGATTTTAAATTTATGTGTTTTTGCTTATTACCAATTTTGAACATTAATAAGTTTATTTATTTTTTAGCTTCAATCTTGAAAACATTTAAAGTATTTTCTAAATTAAAAATTTAAAGAAAATGCTAATTATTTTCAGGATTGTTATTATTTGCAAAAACTTACCGTCACTCATAGAAAATTTGGGAACAAGCAATCTCATCGATAGGTAAAGATTAAACAGATATCTGGCAATTTGTTATAAAGACGAAATAATCTGCTAAAATGTAAACAATACTACAAATTTTAACATAATCGGGATTGACCTCGGTGCATCTGCCACGGTTCATAGGATACTCTGTCTGTTCCTGCAGCTTTCTCCTTTCATTGTAATACAAACAAGAGTAATAGACTAAAACCCTAGTTTACTTGCAGATGGATAACAAGTTTCCTGAATCAGAATAATCCAGGAAGCAAAAAATCAACACTGGTTTAGGAATTCCTGGTTGGCGAGTTCAAGTGGGCTATTGAACTTTATGGAAATTGTATGTGTAATTTGTGGAGATTGAGACACTTCACCAAAGCCAATTTAACAGTCAATCTCTGCGTTCCTGTAAAAATTCTTAGTGAGAAAATCAAGTGATAAGTTTAAAAGAACCATTGCAATCCAGCCGATTTCCCTATTTGGTTTGCATGGTTATTCAGAAAATACTCGGTAGAAGGACACAATGACACAACTAGTACAAAAAGTGGTGTTCTCCGGATTAAAAAAAACTTCAATTGACCTTTCTGGAGATATTTTCTACCTAGAAGAGAAGCTTCCTGTAGAACTGAAAGCTTTGCGAATTTTTTACTTTGTCCAAGCTGTTTGTACTGCGTTTATTCCTAAGTTCTAAAGTGAAAGTCCTATTTCTGTCTTTCTCGCGTTGCCCACAAAAACACGTCATCCCCGCTTAAACAGTGTGAAAGTGCTAAGCGTAGCCAGCGTATTTTAGCTTCACGATTTTCGTTAAAAGTATTCTTTGCCATGCTAAGATCTGCTCAATTTAAACAGAAAATAAAGAACATGTGTTCTCCTTTGTGTTCAATACAAATGCCGAAATAAGTAATACAAATTGTAATTTATTTCCAACATTGAAATTTTATATATAACTTCAGTATGGCTTTTATACAAATTCATAATATCTGTACGTTCACAATATCAGCTTTAAGTTACAACAGGAAAAGAACTCCGGCATTTTGTAAGTGCTGAAACAAGCTTTTATGGAACACGTGTTTCCAATGGATATCCCGGGTTTATATGGGTGAGATAACTCACAATTGTACAGATGGTAAAAGGTTATGAGCTCCGCCAATGTCCTGAGGAGACGACATGGCTACCAAAACGAAAATGAAAATATATTGGCGGCCCAGAGCAATATGAATATCTGTGTCGGGCCATTTCTCAAATGCAAATGGAAAATTGATAGGCTATTCAGGAAGCCCATGTCACAAAAAGTCTAAAGCCCGAAGCTAACAACTGAAGAAGTTGACTATCTGATATTTTGGATGGTACACGTGTTTGATTCATATTTTTGGGGTAAGATGCAAGTCATGTAGAAAACTCTGAGTTAAAAAATGAATATAAAATGTTGGCAAAATAAAAACTAAAATTTGCTGAGTTCCGCAGTGCATGCTCTGGGCATACAATTTGGTTTCTCTTACATTCTTGCCACATAAAGCAGAAGGTATCCAGTTTCATCCAGTTCCATACAATTTTCTTTTTAATAGACCTATTTCAATAAACACCCACTATTAACATATAGCACTTTCTCTTTCCGGTATCTTTACACATCATCACCACCTCTATTATCAATTTCAGTCTTCTCCCCGTCCCATGAATTCCCTTCGACTCGTCACAACTCTCTCTGCGTCGCAAAATAAACATAAGCTTGAAATACGGCAAACGTATCTACATTTGTACTTGACTTCCCATTTCGCTTTTTTCTTTAGTAACCATTCTAACGATGTTACTATCATCACATTTTTATGCATTATTTCCCCTACTACTTTTTACCTCTATTCTTTTAATACCGAGTCCATCATCAAACCAAACCTAGTGTTCTCTTCGTATCTCACCCCCTTTATACATTCACTCACGCACCAGAAGATAATCAATTACTGTCTTGCTTTCCCTTATGATGTTTAGTAAAAACTGCAAGAAAATATGGACTGTTATAAGGCGACATAATCTGTTCCTATCAATGAAGCTAATGTTGCAGAGGCAAAGTTTTTTCAATGAAGATAGATACGCATTCAGGAAAATTGCACCAAAGAAAAAATGCGCTTTCCACTTAACTATCTGCTAGGCATGCACAAGGGGCGGTGATTTGGAAAGACCGATAAGCCGAAAATATGTAAGGTTAAAAATACAGAACGAGTATGGTTTGTAGATTATGGCATACATTTGGTGTTGGCGTGCTCAAATCTCAACTATTCCAAAAACAAATACAAATATAGATTAAATTTTCTGATAGAAGAGGAAAACTGTAAAAGCTTTCCGATCACTAAAGATTACTTCAAGCTTTTGAATCATCATTTACCAAAGCAAAAGCAATGTTCACATTTCATAAGTATACTTCTAAAATTTGTGTGGCAACTGAAATATTTGCTTTGGTCAATGATTGACCGTCACACTGACAGCTAGAAAAAAACTGGAGTCTATTCATTTCCGATTAAATGGTGAATGTTTATACTTCGTAACAAGAGGAAATCTTGCCAATAAATATTTTGCTTGTTAGGGAGCCAGAAAATTCAATAATTCAATTCATCAAGAAACCTGGAATAAAGTAAAATATAATTTTATGCATATTTTTGTTAAATTTGGCAACGTTTAAATTGTAATTTGAAATGTGTTCGAATGTCAGAACAAAAATAATTAGAAACCTACAAATATTAAGTTTTGGATTTTTTATATATTTATTTTCAAACGGTGTCTAAGTCCAGCTTCAGAGCTTTAGGTTTTCTTTTCGGTTTCCTGTATTTTTATTGTAACTAGTATTTGGCAACAGCTGAAGCTGATAAAAAGCTAGGTATCAAAGATCAAAAGATATGCTTGTCTTAATTTCTCAATTCACACCAAATATTATTTCCAGCCTCATTTCTGCTTCACCAAGAAGTTTTATCTTTTCTAATTTAAGTGGACTTAACTGTAAGTTGTGTTAAGTGGCTTGTGGTTGCTTGTAAAAAAATGCTACCCATTTTACTTATAAACGGGTAAGCTTTGCACCATGACCTACTCAAGATATTCACTTAAGATCCTCTTTATTTCTAATCTTTTTTCAACAGCGGTACATTGGAAACGAGTTTTGGAGGAGCAAGAACATGCAATAGAGTTAAGTGTGTGCGTCCATTATCCAGCTAATATTGACAGTGGAAAGGCTACCATCACAGTAACTGAAGGAGAAAGTCAAACTGAAATGAGAAGATCTACTAATGAATGCTAAGAGATGGAAACTGAACAAGGCTAAACTGCATCAAAAGTATATTTTTGGCTGAAAGCTGTTCTCATTCCGTATATTTTCTTATGTGTACACAACCCACTATTTTTGAGAAAAGTAGGTTTCAGGTTTCTTGATGATACTCCATCCTTGTCTCTTTCTCTTTGATATAATTTCTCAGTTTGTACATCAATGTAGTCCAGAAAAAACGAGAAAAAAGCCAAACCTCCAAAGTAGGATCAGAAACAGCATCACTTTTCGTTAATTTTATCTAATGAAATTTTAAGTTTGAGATTTCTTCAAAAATCCACAAGCGACGTAGTTGGTCTTCAAAAATGCTCATACTAAAATTTTATTACATCAAATGTAGGATTCATTTTATTAAAATTGGTAAATATTTTAAATGAATTAATTTGACACTTAAAGTTTTTATTTACATTTATAAATTTAAATTTGTTACGGGTTTTCCATAAATTCACAAGTTCGCCCATACCTTCACATAATATACATATATCTCCTTTCCATCTCATTTTTTCTTTTCCATTGAATATTGTGAGCAGGCATGGTGGTACCCGCGGGTTTTTTATAAAAACCCATGGGCTGGGCAAAAACGGGTTTTTATGGGGAATATAGGGTTTTTTCGGGTTTCATTGGGTAAAAACGGGTTC